>JAAWXA010000001.1:49190417-49414177 GCA_038090715.1 Florisuga fusca
AGATCTCTCTTTTAAAGCAAACACATATGTTATTTCTTCAGTCTTCCCCTGCCTTACCTGCTTATCTCTTTCTCTTTTCTTAACTTTGTTATTGCTCCTCTGTCCTTTTCTAGTGTCAGTCTTATATCATATACAGTACTCCAGATGTGTACAAACTAACACTTTATAGTTCTTCTATTTGTACTCAATTTATTGTTGCCATTTAGGCCCAGCAGGTAACAATCAGGGCTCCCCACTCCCCCACTGTGGGATAAGGAGGAGAAAATCCACCTAGAGGGCTGGTTAATCAAGACAAGGGCAATTATGGCACAGGCAAAACAGACAGACTCAACTTGGGAAGAAGAAAAATTAATCTATCAGAACATGAGAAAGAGAAAACACAATCAGATATGAAAATACCTTACATGCACTTCTTTCCTGGGCTCTGATCCCTTCCCTGCCGCGTCCCCCTCAGGGCACAGGGAGGGGCAGGGGGGGTTCAGGGTCAGTTCCCCACACGCTGTTTCTGCCGCTCCTTCCTCCTCAGGGGGAGGACTCCTCACACTCTTCCCCCGCTCCAACGCGGGGTCCCTCTCCCGGGAGAGTCCTTCAGGAACCCCTGGGACATGAGTCCCTCCCACAGGTGCAGTCCCTCAGGCACAGACTGCTCCCGCCTGGGCTGCACACAGAGTCACGGCTGCTGCGGGAGCAGTCACCTCCTCTGACACGGGGCCCTACACGGCTGCAGATCCACATCTGACCCTCTCCATGATCCTGCACAGGCTGCTGCTTCATGTCTGCCCACCTGTGACACTTCAGGGGCTACAAACCCACATATTCTCCACTGTGTTTCTTCAGAGTCTGCTCTGCCGTGCTCCTCCATGGGCTGCAGGGGCACAGCTGCCATCTCACCATGGGCTGCAGGGAAATCCCTGCTCGGGCACCTTTCCCCCTCCTTCCTCACCAACCTTGGTCTCTCTATTCTGGCACTGCTGTCACCTCCCCCTCCCCCCTGTTCTACACATCTTTTTTGCAGTATCATTTTCCCCTTCTTGAATATGTTACTCACAG
This sequence comes from Florisuga fusca, assembly GCA_038090715.1. Taxonomy (NCBI): domain Eukaryota; kingdom Metazoa; phylum Chordata; class Aves; order Apodiformes; family Trochilidae; genus Florisuga; species Florisuga fusca. The sequence goes on from JAAWXA010000001.1 coordinate 49,191,468, forward strand.
AGGCGCACCCAGCTCCCCGTATCTGCTTGGCTTGGCTGGAGGTGGGGCTGGAATTGGAGCTGGAGGAGCTTCCAGCATCTTCTCTCAGGAGTTACCCCTTTGTTCCCCCCCCCCACTACTAAAACCCTGCCACACTAACCTAAACCATCTAATAATAATTAAGATTAAGCTCCACTTCTCTTTTAGTGTAGCAGATATGTGATGGAATGGTTCATGCATTAAGAACCTGAAGTTTAGATTACGTGCATTGTAACAATAGAAGCAGGACAGATTGGAGGGAACTCAAAATAGGCAGACAAAAGACCTTTTGTCAACTACTTCATGTTCTGTATATATCTTGCAGAAAGAGAAAATCCTTTCTTTCCTTAGGAGATTCAGTGGATAATTGGTTCCTATTAAAAAGTGCATCTGAAGATGGGCATCCTTCGGGCTCATTGCTAGCTGACTGCATTCTTGCATCTTTTAACTTTCACACACTAGAACATATGCATGACTAAGAAGATGACCTGTATTGTTATCTTCAAAGAAATAACTGTGCAGTTTGTTCAAAAGATAAAATTCTGAATACTCCCCTCAAAATTTTACCAAAATAGAACTGAACAGTATTAAATTCCACAGATATAAAACATTTGGAGGCATGAATCCTGTAGCAATTTAAAATACTGCTTGACAACTCTCTTCTTTTCTGGGTGGAAGAAAAACCCTTTGATTGTGGCCATGCCTGAACACAAAGGTGCCAGAGGTGCATGAGAATCTGTGAAGTGTACTTTCTGCTCATTTCACTGGAGTGCCCCATTGAGAAAAAGCTCAAAACTTTTGGAGCTAAGGAACCTATTTCAGCTCATCCAGCCTCCTGCTTCACTCTGTCAGTGCAGCTAATGCAGTAATGTTTTATCTGTAGACACTATCATTTCAGCTCCATCACTAGCATAGTGAGGGTAGATATTAACTTTTGTAGCATCCTATCTTCAAAAATCTTTTGCAGAGCAGGTTTCAAGATTTCTGCTTTATAGAAAAGCATAACTGCTTGACACCGTCACTTCAGCCACTGCATCAGAAGTTGAAGAAGTCACCAACAGGGTAGAAATTTTAGCTAATCTGATCTACTGCAGTCAAGTCAATACTGAGATATATTCCAGTCTTCTTTCAGTGAGACAATAGGAAAACATAAACATCATGCAATTGTTTCCAGGAAAAAAACCCCACTTATATAGGGAATGGCTTCGTTCTTATTCTGTAACTGGATGCAACTAGTTTATCAAGGCAGAATTTTAAAATAGTAGGAACAAAGGAAAAACAAGCACTAAGGAGAGAGAGAAGCATAACAGGACAAATACACTAAAACTTACCTAGGGGGTTTCCAATAAACCTTCATTTGTTTCATGGTTCATTATTTAGGGTGTTTGGTAGGTTTCACACTGCTCAGAATCATTTAAAAACAATGTTTGGATGTGGATAAAGGTTTCACTTATACATTTATTTCCTTTTGCTACCCAAGCAAACAGGATGCTTCACATAACACGATTACTGAATTTGTATGGATCTGATGGCTTCAGTATACAATACTGCATAATGTTAACCCATTTTCCAACAAAATCTGGCTGCAATAAGCTCTGCTGAACTAGCTGAATGCATTATAAGAGTAAAGGAGTTGACAGCTCTGCTTTAGCATGGTACTGCTCTGCAATGTTTTATATATGCAATAAGAGAGGAAAATGTACTTTGTGATTTTCTCCCTAAAATGTAAAAATCCTAGAGGGACTCTGAAGGAGGTGAAGGGTTCCTTGCTTTAAAGAAATATTTGCAGAACAAAACAGTACTTTCTGGTACAAAGTGAGCTCAAATGAAAGCTTAACCATCTTCCTCCCCATCAATGCAAATTTTAGGATGTCTACTAGGATTTAAGCTTTTGCTGATACTCTTTCAGTGGCAGCAATGAATTTATTTTTCCTCCAGAAAATGCTAAAGTTCTTAATGTCTTTGAAAACATTCTTCATGTGTCTTACGTACTTGGAAATGGTGAAAAGGATTCAAAGTTTATTAAATAGGACATGGAAAATCTAGACAGGCAAAAAGCTTTGTGCAGATTTCATTTCCTCAGCAGTCTGAGGTACAGAAGAACAGGTTAGAGCTGTGTTCATGTTCTGCTGCACCCAGATAAACAGGTCAAGCGACGTGGTAGTGGAGCCAGACAAACCAGCTCAGCTCTGAGAATCCCAAAACTGCATTAGCATGGCATGGGACGTGAGCCTGTATACTTCATTGAAGTAGAACCAGACATGATGATAAAGCATCCTAATGATGAAGAGATGGTGCAGTGTGTGGACTAGGCTGCTGACCCAGCCATGCACAGCAGTGGTGCAAAGCTGCATTCTCACCTTCTGGCTCAGCCTGGTGGAACAGTGCTGAGATGATGGTGCTGTGGCTTCCTAATATACATCCATGACAAGAAAAAAAAAAAAACAAAACAGTATTTTACAGGCAGAAAGACATTTTTCTTCAGGAGAACCATCTGTCACTGAGGCAAGAAGTATTTTTTTTTTTGTCTGACAGATTTTGGCAACAGATTCTCAAAGCCAGGCAGTGGTAGGCGTGAATTGAGCTGTTGATGAATGGGATAGTTCAATGAAGCCATCACTCCTGAGTGTTTAACCAAGCAGCAGGACATTTCAGTGGATTAAAGGGAATGAAAGATACTCCAAATAAAATATCTCAATGACACTACGCTTTGCTCTCCTACAAAGAGCAAAGTATGCTTTCATCCCAACTGGAAATTGAAACAGGCATGGGAGGGAAATTATTCCTAAATGTCACCAAATTTATTGCCACATTTTCTAATTTTAAAAATCAAATTTGTCTAAGAAGATACCTAGTGAGGCACAGCAAATCTATTAGGATAATTTAAATCATGCAGGAAACAAATAGAAACATTTTCAGGAAAATTGTAGGGAAAATTATTTCTACTTCTGTTTTGTTTTTTTTTTTTAATCAAAGAGAAGCCAAGAAACTGTAGGTAAAGTGCATGACATGTAGAACCATGCAGAGGAAGTACTTATTTACAAGTCATAGGTAGATATCCAATCTATGTGTACAGACTGTCACTGCGATATAATTTGGATTGACCGTAATAAAGGGATGGGCATTTGTTACAAGTAGTAATTGTATTTTTTAATATTGTCACTAGCAATGATGAGGGATAATCAAACTATGCACATCAGAGCTGATCAAAACGTGTCATGTTCAATTGTCAGTGATTTCATGGAAAAAACTACCATGTATGATCACAGCCATTAGATTTTCCTAGACAACTGAGGCTTTTGAATGCTAGAAGAACCTAATCCATAATTTCGAAAGTAACTCAGCAATTTTAGGTACTCTTTTTTATAAAGACAAATATCTTTTGTCTTCATGCAACTCCTAACACTGCCAATGACTTGATGGTTTTCATGGTGTAAGTAGATGACCAACCCACCATCCTTAAATGCAAAAAATAATTTCCTTTGAAGTTAAGAGGGTTTACAACTGGATTTTTGTTTCATTCTACTGTTATCATGGGCTGATCAGAGAGCTCAGTTCAAGATCTGAAAAAATACATATTTGAAGGTTTTCATACGTGCTTAACATCTGTATCATCCCTGCATTCCCTGTATCAGCCCTAGCATTCAGATACCTTCTTTATGAGCACCTGCTCTGGATGCCTCAGCTTTAGCTTTTGTGCTGGGTTTCTTCAGGTTTTGATTGCTCCTTCCTCCTCATCCTTGTTCCTTCTTTTTCATCTCTCTTCCTTTCAGTGAGGCTACATTTGGGCAAGCTCATTAAGTCAGTTTCTATTTCCTTATTTTTCTACCAAAAGAGTAAAACCAAGACTGGATCTGACCCAAGTCCATCTGTTTCAACACTCTAATGGTCAGAAAATTCCAAACAAGGTTTGGAGATGCTTCTATTTTTAGCAGGGGTACAGAACAGTCTGTCAAACACCCTGTAGGTTAAAAAAAATAATGTAAATCCTAAATTACTATATCTTCAAATAGGCCAGTGCTTATTGTTAAGGCTCACAACCCTTTTTTATTCACCAAACACTTCATTTATAGTTTCAGTAGATCCTTAATTCTATCTGACATACTAACTTATTTCTTTTTACCAAGCTGAATGTACCACATTCAATTGCTTTGCTTGGGGTTTGGCTCACTAGGCAGTAACCCTCCCCAGCAGGATATGCCACAGTTCTATGAAAAGGCATTTATTCAAAGTAATTCAAAGATTTAAAGTCACAAATCAAATGTGTCTAATGCTTTTATGTCCTGGTTAATAGTTTCACTAGCAAAAGAAAAGGAAAAAAAAAAAAAAAAAAAAAAAGTAACAGAGTTAATATACTGATATTTTAATATTTACACAAGTATACCCAACGCCATGAAGAGCAGGATTTATGCTCTGTAAGAAAAGATGTAAAATACAGAAAATATTTTGAGATATTAGGTCCCTTGTTTTCAATGCTGTCTTGGGTGTCTAGGTCTGTGCATGCCTAGGAATATCTCTAGTAAACAGTTATATTTGTCATATCGTGAATAGTTAATTCTATAGAGGAGGGAGTAAACTTACACTGTCTTTTTTCCTCATTGCTGAGCAGAGCAACTCCGTCAGCTCTTTCATTCTTTCATTGCCACTATTGCTTATTTCCTCTGATAAATTCTAGGTCAGAAGGAAACATTTCCATGCATAGAGCACAAAGCTGCTTACTTTTTCTTCCTAGCTCAAGTCCCCATAAGGAGGAAACAGCAGTCCCAAAGAGATGAAAGCCAACCTGAAGTACATTTGCTCAGCCAGCAAGATAAAAAGTGGAGGGGAGCCATGACCTGATCGGTGGTTGGGCTTGCTTTGTTCTCCCTCTCTGAATTATCCCAGGTCTCATTTGTCTTATATGTTTCTTTGAACAAAATTTTCTTGGCAGCTGCTGAGAAAACCTTTGGAGTTGCCTTCTCAGTCTTTGGGCATGTTTTGGTTTTGTTTTGTTTTTCCTTTGGCCTTGGGGAGAGAGGAAGAAGGTTTGTGTGGTGGGAAAGGGGAGAATTTTTCCTCTTAAAATCACACCCCATGTAGATCAGTGGATCAACACAGCTACAACACTCGGCATTTGACCTGCTCAATCAGGACAACTTCAGAACAGGACTGGGCACCTAAAAGTCAGCTCTCTAAGGTGAATTAACAACCTGAGCCCTAGTAATGGCTTTCCCTGGCAACTGCATAGGTAGGCTACATCAACAGGGTCATATCAGAGTATCTCGCTCCCTCTGGCAGCATAAAGCCTGAGGCAGGAGAAGGATCCCTGTAGAGAACACCCTGGTCCATTTCCACCCTGTGCAAAACCCTGGGGGCTGAAGCTGAGACCGCGTTGATACAGGGAGCAGTGGGAGAGAAGCTGCTTCAGAAACCAGAAGGAAAGAAACACATCCACATAACAACCTCCTTGCTCCCAGCCTTTAAGAATGAGCAAGTGTGACCCTCCATGGCTAGCTAACTAAATCCTGACCAGGAGGCAGATTTAGTTTTGCTCACAGCTCTGGGATGCTGAGCTTGCTGTGGGTACAGCAGGTAACCCAGCCTGCTGTGCATGGACCTGTGTGACTTGCTGCTTCTAACACTCATCTTACCTTGGGTTTCCTCAGGCTTTCAAAGTATTGTCCCATTTGTGATCACTTACAAGAGCTTTCCACTTTTATGAAAAAGTACTAAAAGATATTACCCCCACACTGTGATTTATCTAGCTGCCTTCCCATGTATTTCTAAGATAGCTATTTCTTTTACAGCAGTTAATCTGACATAGATTTGCCTCAAAAGAGGGAGCAAGAGCGTAAGGCGTGCTACTGGTATCACAGCATTTTGCAACACTCTTCCAAGGTCGACAGAGTGCAGAAGAGCAATCTCCTGAGGGGCTCACTGCGGGCTCACCTCCCATCCATCCCACTGCTGCAGCCCCGACTGCCTGAGCTGCCTGACAGGTGCCGTGGGGCCTCCCACATTCAGGATTTCACTTACCACATGCTCCAGAAAGCTGCTGTCAGCCTCACCCGAGCCCGTGCCCACACATTTGCTTCATGAGCAAACCTAGCAAGGCTCTTCCAAGATCACAGAATCATAAAATGGTTTGGGTTGGAAGAGACCTTATAGATCATCTAGTTCCAACCCCCTCTGCCATAACCAGGGACACCTCCCACTAGACCAGGTTGCTCCAAGCTCCATCCAGCCTGACCTTGAACACTGCCATGGAGGGGGCATCCACAGCTTCCCCAGGCAACCTGTGCCAGTGTCTCACCACCCTCACAGTGAAGAATTTCTTCCTAATGTCTAACCTGAATCTACCCTCTTTCAGTTTAAAACCATTCCCCCTCATCCTGTTGTAACACACCCTTGTAAAAAGTCCCTCCCTAGCTTTCCTGTAAGCCCCTTCAGGTACTGGAAGAACACCATTAAGGTTTCTCTGGAACCTTCTCTTCTCCGGGCTAACAACCTCAGTTCTCAGCCTGTCTACAGGTGCTGCAGCCCTCTGATCATCTTTGTGTCCCTCCTCTGGACTTGCTCCAACACACCCATGTCCTTCTTACTGCTTCACAAGCAGTTACAATACCAGCAGCCTGTTCCTGGCAAAGGCAAAGACAGCCCTGTCAACCTTTACTGCTTATAGTGTCAGTGTTTCCCCTGATAAACAAGTATGAGGATTTGGTGGGATGTCTGAACATGCAGCATTTAATCTCTTTGCTGTTAAGAAGACAGAGCTGCAGGAAACATCATGAGCCCTTCTTGGCCCTGGGTGGCTGCATAAAGCCTGAGAAGAGGTTGTGTCCTGGTTCCAGCTGGAATGGTTTAGACTTGGATAGAAATAATTTTCCTCTTCATAGCTAGAATAAAGGTATATTTTGAGGTTTAGTATGAAAAGAATGGTGATAATACACTGATATTTTTAGTTGCTGCTATGACATCAAGGAGCCCCTGTTTTATTACTGTGTAGGTGCCCAAGAGGCTGGAGGGAGTATAATCAGAACAATGGACCCAAAATAGCCAGTGGAGTATTCCACATCATGCAACGTCATACTCGGTATATAGATGACAGCTGGCTGGAAAATCTGACTCCTGCCCTTCCAGGACTGCAGCTTCAGGATTGCTCTCCTCCTCCAGGATCACAAGCCAGGAAAAAACTGGGCCTTGGTCGGTGGCTGGTGAGCAGTTGCCGTGTGCATCACTCATTTCCATATTCTATTATTACTATATTCGACTATTATTATTACTGTTATTTAATTCAGTATTACCAACATTATTTAATTTTTTAATAATTATTAACTTGCTTTTAACTCAGCCTTACCCCTCCAGTTCTCTCCCCTATCTATTCCTTGTGCTGGGGGAGGGTGAGCAAGGGGCTGTGTGGTATTCAGTGACCTGCTGGGTGAAACCATGATAGTTTGCCAGACATTAATGCACTGTCCTGACAGGAGAGCAGAAAGAATTTCAGAGCCAGCTTAAATCTGAGTGAAAGCAAGACAGCTCCCCATTACCACCACTCAATACATCCTCCTCTCAGAAGAAAACTGAGCACAAAACTGCAGTCCAACTGCTGTCCATTCCCAGGCATGAACTCAGACTGCTAAAGGAGAGCTTTGGATGAGATGGAGGAGGAATGATGCAGAGTGGTTAAGATGGCATGTTTCCATCAGCTTAGGAAATTGAAATGCCTACTTGAAAACTTATAAAAATGTCCTTTAGAGGGGTAAAGAAAAATGAGTTTCAGCTGATATACTGCTATAATTTTAAAAATGCCATTTCCTTGTCTCTGTCTGCAGCATGGGAGGCTGAGCTGCCAGAGCTCAGTATCTCTTCAGCGAGGTAGCCTGGCCCAAGCAGAGCACAGTGATAACACAGAGCTTGTGCTGCCAGGAACCAAATGGCTTTCCCAGAATTGCTGACTCCTCAGATTACTTTTGTTTCTTTCTTCCTTGCAAGAAGCATAAATGCTCCATCCTCAGCCTTTCAAGCATTTCTGTCAGCTGCTCTTTTAAATTACAGGATGACCCTGATGAAACATGAATTCAATAAAATGTGATTTATCATGTAAATAGCTAAGAACATGAATATTGTTCCCCAATAGTAGACTCATTCAGAGAGACCAGGGGTTTGTATCAATATGAAATAGCTATTTAAAACAATAGTCTTGAACTCTGACAGCTTACAGCTGTAAATATTTGGGATTGTATGTTCTTTGCTGTATATTACATCTTGCCCTGAAAATGAAGAGAAAGGACTGGGAACAGTTTTTTTGGTTTTTTTGTTTTTGGGGTTTTTTTTGTGACATCGTGTGTCATTACAGATGTGCAGGGGAGCCCAGTGCTTGTCAGCTGCCTTGACCATATTGCAGAGATTGGCCCATTGTCTCATCTGGTTTTTCCCCAAACAGATATTCTTCAGGAGGAACAGCTCTTAGCTTCCAGAAGGGAGGCACAAAGGGTACCGAATTTATCAACTGAATGCATCTTTGCTTTGGCAAGTATTAATTAAACTAACTAACTAACTACACCTTGAAAATTTAAAGTTAATATAATAAATAATAATATAATGACACAATATATATAATATATGTGTTATATATATATTATATATATATAATATAATAATAATAATGAAGTTAAACTGCAAGGTGTTCTTTTAGCCCTGAAAAACATGGTTAGCATTCAAAATAGGAATTTTGGTGGAAACTAGACAGCATGGAAATCCTGGGTGAAGAAATGACAAGGAAAATCTCTACCTTTGAAGTGGGGATGGTCTCTTCCTGAGGCATATACAGGACACATACAGGACTTTACAGTCCTGTCTCCAGTGCCCTACTTTTCTAGGCACAGCTGACAGTGATTCTGAACCGCCACGTATGTGCATGACCGTCCTTTCCCATGAAAATATGTGAAACCTGTCTTGATATAATATTTGAGGCTCAAAAGCTGTAACACAAGTATGGTGTCACTTCAGTCTAGTCACTGCTGAAATGGCTGAAACTGATAATTGAAAAAGTCAAAGCAATCATGCAGAATCCTCCATGGGTTTAGGGGGTGGGGAAAAAAAAAAAAAAAAAAAGTTGCTATATCTGGGTACCAGATTTGTTTTAACTATCTGAGCTCATATGTTGTTTGTTAAGTGGTATTAAGTTTTGGCAGGGAAAGAAGCAGCCTTGGGAACTGTATCTTTTAAAGTGTCTTAGATTTACAAGCACATAAAACTAGGGGAAGGGGCATTGCATAAATGAATGTTTATTAAATGGAGTTTTCTGGAGATGGATACTGAAAAAAAGAACGGGTTTCAAGCACTTGAATGCATCTGTGCTCCTGGTAGGAATCAATGACAGAGCTACAAATAGATTCTAGGCATCTTGCCTCTTTATTACCAGCTCTAATGCTGGAATCATTCATTCCTAACCAAAAATGCTGCTTGAAAGGCTTGTGCTTCAGCAACTCCAAAATTCACTTCTTCCCAAACTACATCAAACTGTGGGATTGCAGTTATTTTATTAAGAGAGAATGTGCTCCCCATGGGTTGAAAGACCAGCAGCTGATTCCATTAGTTATGCAGCTGGCTCCAGAGGATTCACTGATATGAGATGCAGACCAGTTTTCACTCATTTGCAAAGCATTCATTTTTCCTTAAGCTGACCACCAAATTGCAGGATTTGTGATGCTTGCTGGAAAGAGTCAAATCCATTACCACTGAGGCATATACTTGCTATAAAAGCTAAAATTACAGTCTTTGTGTTAAAACATCTGGTCACAACCCAGGAGGGATGTATCCCTGCTGGCAATGAAAAAGGAAATCTTAAATAAGTATAAGTTAATTGCCTGTAGTAATATGGAATATTTGCAATCATTTATGTTCGAGCATATGAGTGGGTATACATTAAGCTGTATTTTGGGGCATTTACAGAGATTATTGAACGTATATACTATCAAAATTCTCAGCTGCAAATTTGAGAAAATGTGCCTTGCACACTAGCACTGTCATTTTCTCCCACTCAGTGTCACTGAATCAAGGGCCTAGATAATAAATTCACAGATGAACATGACAGGAGGAGATACACAATTTGAGCTGATATACGTGTTTCTATTCATCTGAGCACACACTCTGCACCTATCCATGCTAATGGGTTACTTACTACCTGGCTCTTTTCCAGCACACTAAGACACACTGGGGTTTAAGATCTGACCTGTCCCCTTTTTCTCTCTTCTGGAAATTTTAATCCATAACTCAGGGGGAAAAAAAAGGGAGGAAAGCAAAAAAGGGAAGAGGGAAGAAGAGGGAAGGGGGGAGGGGAGGGGAAGCGGACTGAAAGAAAGAAAACATTCCATTACTTTTCTTCAGATTTCTGCTTTCTTCTTGTACCTCCTTAGTCCCTGGACACTTGTACCCTGTTTCCATTTGCAGAAAAGTGCAAATGAGAACCTACATTCAAACAGGATCAGAGAGGTTACTTCATACTACTGTAAAGATTGGGATTTAAAAATTATAGGTTGCCCACATTTTTATTTACCACAGTATCAATGACTGATGTATATTAATTACTAACCCTTTGCAAGTTTCCACTCCCTAACCAGCAACAGTGGAATCAAACCATCTTGTTGCCAAACTTGTTACAGAAACAGAACATCCTCGGCACCAGTGGAGAAATTATTAGAAGTTCAAGTCATACATGATGATGCAAACTCAAACAGCAACCAAAACCCTAGAAATACCCAACTCTGTTCTGAATCAGTTACAATGCTTTGTACATATTTCTGAAAAAAAGCCTGCAGAAAGATGTAAGCTTTGAAGAAGATGGAAGCCCTGAACTGAAGTTTAAGATCCTGGACAAAGCAGGAGATGATTTCTAATGATAGCTGCATTCCCAGCACGTTGCTTTTTTTCCCCTCTGTAGCTTGGAATATTCTCTAGCTTGAATGCCTCCATCAATTATAATTTGTAGTAAGATTTACACAAAGGAAAACAGTGTTTAATATAATAGATGCCAAAGCAAATACACCTATATAAATGAAGAAGAATACTTAACCATTTTTAAGAGAGAGAAAGAGATTTTTGAAAGTGTCCACACACAGAATGCGATCATGGCAGAAGAGGGTTACAAGCTGCAACAAGGTGGTTACAAAAATTATTTTGTATCTTAACACTTTAAATTCTAAAGCAAATGTAGAAAATATGGATCCAATGGGGAGTTTCTTACAGAAGATGGTCTTTCAAAAACAATGGCAAATAGAAGCAGAATGCTTCAAGAAAGGAATGTGAACAAAATGTTTTTTGGCTTCTAAAATGCCGAAACATTGCCTCAGATTACAGATATGTAACCGTATAGTATATCTATATGCATCATAATGTTTGGTATCATTGAATAACGTTGGGTCACAGCCACACACGAATCTTGGAAAACCAAGGGTAGTTTACCATTCATGTTTGTCATACTATAAAATAAATGCAAGAGCAACCCCCCAAAGTAGTTCTACACTGCCATGCTCACTTGTAATCTGCTCAGTCTCTTGTGAGACAATTCAAGCCTTTCCTACACACTTCCAGAAGGTTAAAAACAGCAGAAAGTCAGTAAAAACACAAAACCAGTAAATTAAAGATGTTATTTCTTACTAGTCTAATAATTTCACATTGTGCTCTATAAGGTTTAAAACATACTACCACTCTATAGACTTGAATAGAAAGATGGTTCTAAGGAGCAATAAACCCTATTAATTGCCAATCAGCCTTTACAGTGCAATTTTGTTACCCTTGAAATATATACCAGCAGGGAAAAGAAGACAAAGTAAGGAAATCTATCCGTCCTTTGTGAACAAAGCACTGCAGACAGCCTCAATGCCAATAATACTTCCCTGTCACCAAGTTCAGTCACCATACTCACATGCGATGTTCACATCAAGGAAGAAATTTTAAAAGTTGAGGAGAAACACCCCAGATCAGGGGTTCGTCATTTCTTGGAGATATCTTTGGTGCTGCCCACAACTTCTGTATCTGTCCAAAAATTAAAATTCCCAGGAGAAATGCAAAAATCATAGGTGCCAAGTTCTCCTCCCTGATCAAAAAGCCTTATGGATTCTCTTGATGTGCTTTATGTCAGGGAAAAGAGTGAGGGAGAACAGCATGTCTAGAGTGCCATAAATTAAATAAAAGTATAAACTTAAACCATCAGTGCATTTGGTAAACATATTGCCCTAAATTTAGACTCGAAATAAAGAATTCATCTTCCAAGCAATCACATCAAGTCATATGGTAGAAGGAGAGATAACAGCACTGCACTACATCTAATTTAAGGTCCTACTTGCTAGGACACTGAGTATATTTAATCCGCAAGCAAAATAATTCACCTGTGAATAACAGAATGTTGACAGGATATAGATTTATTTTCAAAAAGGATGCAAAGCAAAAGAAAAGTCACTTGGGCCAGAACTGCACTTACAGCTGTGCAGTATATTAATTTTTCTGGAATTGCGTGTGCTAATACACACAGAGTGTTGCCATCATTGGTCCCATAACCAATAACCATAACACAATAAAACTGGACATATTGAGTTTACCCCACTGTTCTGCAAAGACTAAACAGTCTTATCACATGCCACAGAAAAGACAAGGTCATCTGGGTCTTTCCAGTCTCTGGGTAAAGGCAAGCGACTATCTACCTATAAAAAGACCAAATGCAAACCTGACTTTCAGCATACTTTTATACTTCATTTTTTTAAAAAATCAAAATAAAATTCCATGAAAATCACTGTGATTATCTTTCGCACAGGCTGGCTGACTTAGGCTATTTTCAGTTCCTAGAACCATCCTCCTTTCTGGTTTGCAATCATGTACTACCTGGCTAGCAATCATTAAAATTGTATATGTGAAGGTAAAATTAGGGAACCATTTAATATATTCTATAATTCTCTAAGATAACTCATCAAGAGTTGACTAGACCCTGACCATAAAGACCATTAGTCCGTCACAGAACAGAAAGAGGTACCTTTTTAGGAACATAGTTTGTGAACTGCTCTGGTACTGAACTCATTTTCTCAAGGTCAATAGGTTATATTTTCCCTTATAAAGCAACAGACATGTAAAAGAATCTGCCATGGACTTTCAACATATTGCTTGAACTATACAGATACTCAAATTCATAAATATGAGCTTGGACATCTCTCTATCTAATTAGAGTTAATAAGGCAATGGCACTTCTAAGTTTAAAAAGTGAGGCAATAGTTTGAAAAACTGCTCTAAAACCAGATTTCTATTGTTTCACAATAACTCAGTTTCAAATATGTTCTTGCAGTAGAGACAGATTCTTTGCCCTCTCCAATTGATCTAAGAATACGAACAATGAATTGTTTTTAGGCCATCAATCCATGTCTGGAAAACAAATCAAACAAAGGTAATGCAACAAATAGAAAAGAATTAGGCATGTTTTCTGTGTCTGCTCTGTTTTCACAAGGCTGACATGAATAACCCTGTCCACCCAAAACACTTAAGCTGAGAGTGATCAAGATGTGCACAGTCCAGCCAGGTAACAAAGCATGATTTGGATGCAACAAATCTTTAAATGGAGATACATTTCACATAGAGAAAAAATAAACAAATAAACCACAAAAATTAAATTTACCTGTCTAAATTTATATATTGAAACACATTTTGACAAATGCTCATTTCAGAACTGCTCCAGCTATATCTGGGAATAGCCAGGGTTTTCTGAAATCTCAATTATATTTCTGTTAACTACATATACTTAAAACTTAGACCAAATATCTTCAGCTTCTAATTATGGAATAAAATGACTAATTTAAAACACATAATTCTGAGATTTTTGGCTTGAACCCACAGAAGCACTTGAATCTCTGACTGCTTCTTTCACTTCCGCACCTCATAAAACCACTTAGTTTGAATGTGTTTGAGGTCAACTTCCCAAGTGAAGCATTAACAAGCTGCAAGATGGGCAATAAGAGCAGATACAGTTTTTTCTGAGCTGAGGCCAAATTACTTTTTCCATTGTCTGTCTGAAAGTTGTCAGTACTGCTGCATGAATCAACGTAAGTCCAGTGGCTTATCTGTAAATCCATACAGAATACTGTAAGTCCTTTAATATCTGATACGAGTTCAGATGAATTTTCTGAATGCATCTGTATGCAGCCTTTTATGAAGCATCTCCTTAGAGGACATTTCTGAAATCCCACTAGATCTCAGCACACCAATTCCAAGATATCTATGTGATTTAAAGGTAACGTACAGAGAAGATGTGGGACATGAAAAAATACACTTAATTATAGCGTTTAGGTGAAGTTTAATGCAGCGAGAATGGCTGGCAGTTTAAAGAAAGCTGAAGGATCAGCTGCAAAAGGTCTGATATGTGCTTGCAGTACTATAAGAGGCAGCTTAAGACTGCCAGCCAGACAATAGAGTGAAACCCAGTGCATGCTGACTAACAAAGATGCCTGCTGTGAAGGGATTGTATTAACTGAAGAAAGATTATTACACAGGTATATTTTATTTCAGAATGATAAAAGACCATTGCTGTCCTGTTGGAATAAAAAAATTAAAAATAATAAAAAAAAATCTTCCAGGAAAAGAGCCCCAATTCCCTAAGGAGACTGCTAGTTTTCCAAAAGAAAGCACGTTTTTTTTCTATACAGTCGTTTCAGATCAGAAATTTTCCCAGTGCTGGAAAGGAACAGGGGATGAAAAACTCAGCAGGTTTCATTTCTGTGCATCAGTACTCTTTACACAGTCTCTTCTAACCCACAAGTCTGATAGGTTCATTACATACACCATGCTCTAGGATGACTTCAGGTAGCAGCATGGGTATATTTTTAATACGTTGCATAAATACATGTCAATCTCCACCACAATTCATCTGCTGCAAGAATGTACACATTTAAAATGTTCTGTGTCAAATGAAGCTCTCCATTAATCTAGTCAACTTTTTCCAGCCTTCTGAAACTCTGAAGTACACCATCTCAGACCTTTTGGGGGTTTTCTGTTTGTTTCCCCCACACTTGACTACCAGGAGCTCAGCTGCCATTGCAGACACCATCTTGGTGTGCCTGTACATTCACATGTGGTGCTCATCCTTACGCACAGATTGGTCTGAAGAGGAGTCATACCTAAGATTCAGGACTTCCCTAGCAGGTATCCAAAGATAAATGCACTGCCTAAGTATGGTCGTGGTATTATTGTGTGATGATGCAGTAAAGCACCCTGCGCTGATAGGGAATGGGCTGCAGCACTGAATAGTTTTTCCCACTACCTTCAGCTACATAAGAGAAGCACGACATATCTGAAATAGTTTAGCCACCCCTGTAGCAGTTACTTCTCTTTTTCTTTTTATCCCCAAGGAAAATGCTAGAATTTGCTGGTTCTTAGGCTAAAGCCCTGAAGGGGTACTTTGAAGAGAATCTTGATTGGATCAAGTTTGCTGCAATATTTAACTTATTTGAAACCAAGAAGATGATAAGAGTTCTTCAGCTCAGCAGAAAAGCTGCAGGAGGAAGGAAGTTGAGTTGCATGAAGCAGTTATAGTCACATTGTCCTTCTTGGTCCTTCATTGTCCCTATCAATAACCACTTCTGACCATAACCTGCTTTTGTACATAGTACTTACTATACTTAAAGGTGTACTTTACATGGTGAAATCCCAACCAAATGCAAAGCATTGATTTTTAAAGAGATACCCATAAGAGCTGCCAAATGACAAGACCGGTTAACAAAAAATTTGAAGGCCTTGTGCTTTTAGAGTGTATATTTTTTTTCTTGGGGAAAAAAAAAAAAAAAAATGCTGAAAAATCTGTCAAAAGACCATCCGAAGGCCAAAATGCTTCACATGCTCATGATTATGTAATGATCTTTCTTCCCATGGACTGGAGATTGAATCCTGAAGCTACAGCACTTCGCATGTAGTGCCTTTTTTTCGCCCTTATTTTTTAAAATTAGTGATAGCTGCAGGCAAGGTTTGTTTTCCCTCACTCATTTGCTTCCGTTGTGTCACATGTCATGGTTGGCTTCTTTAATGGAGTGTTTGCAGATGAGGATATAAAAATCATCAGCTGCTGTCAGCAGATGGTAGGTACTGCTAGGACACTGTTCCACTACCTTCTTCTCTTTAATTAAAATTCTAAATAAATCATGAGGTTTTGAAAACATAAGCCTATAGTACTTGAGTAAAATGAAAGCTGTGCTGAATGCTGGCAGTCCTGATGCAGCTCTTCAGCCTCCTATTTTTCCATGTTTTTGTTTTGTTTTGCTTTTTCTTGTTGTTTTTTTATTTATTTACTGGCCTTCACACAAAATCCCCATATGCATTTCTTCAATGCTTAAAAATCGTTATTGTTGAAGATCAATACGAAGAAAACATCTGCGGCTCCTCTGGTACACAAAAAGATTTATTCTGCATTTGTTTTGTTTTTTACAACAAATGCAACTAAAATTCCAGGTAAAGAGTAAAGGAAGTATCTTGTATTTGGTTGCCTATTGATTTTTCATTATATTCTTGTGAAACATAGATGTGGAAGCATTAAATACGAACAGCAGAATATTTATTTGCCATAAAACCTGAATAAATTGAATCTTTTGCTCTTTGTTTCTATGGGAACAGGTTCTACTGAATAAACACTTTTGGAATAATTTTTTTTTATTTCTAATTACATTAATTATAATGCAATGTCACATTAAAATAATTTCAGTTGTAATGATAATCTTTAATACCAATGAAAGCTTAAAAATAGGCCAGTTGAGCTTAAGGTAATTTATACTGCCTGTAATTCTTAGTTTCCATTGATATCAGAGTTAATTATTGAATCTTAATGGAGTGATGTTTATTGTGTTATTAAGAAAAGATACAAAATAACCATGATGAAAATCGTTAGGGGAAACCTTATTGCCATGTTCCAGTATTTCAAGGGTGGCTACTAAGAAGCTGGAGAATCCTTTGTTATGAGGAATCACATGGAAAAGACAAGGGGTAATGGGTGCAAGTTACTCTTGGGGAGATCCCAACTGGACACCAGAAGAAAATTTTTCCTTATGAGAACATCCAGACATTGCAATAATCTCCCTAGGAAAGTAGTGGATTCCCCATCACCAGACACTTCAAGATGTAGTTTGACAAGGTTCTGGGCCATCACATCTAAACATGTTCCTACCCAGAAAGGTTGGATCTGGATCAGCTGATCCTTGAGTTTCCTTCCAATATGGTATTCTATGATTCTATGAAAAATATTTTACTGATGCAGTGTGTCGCTACGGAGCTTATCTTGGTCACAAAATCCCAATGTTTTCCTGCTTTATATATAACTATTATCTACTCTCTTTTTTGTTGTTTGTTTTTCTGGGGCTCTTTTTGTTTGGTGGGTTTTGGGTTTTTTTGGTAGTGGGTTTTGTGTGTGTGGGGCGGGGTGTTTGCTAAAGTAGCAGCTAAATATCTGAGATACGTTTTTTAATACAAATTAAAAGAAAACTTTATGAAGCCTCTTATGCCTCCATAAAATCAATGGAGTGACTCACAAAATAGCTCAGAAGGATCTGCATGCAGAAATGGGCTCAAAAAAGACACCGATAGAATAATAAAATAATTTTGAAGATAATATAGCAGTGCTTAAACAAAATAAAATTGGACAAGCCTGTTCTAACTAATATAATAAAAAAAACAAAAAGCAACAAAACAAAACCAAAACATACAAAGGACATTTAAGTGAAGAGAGACCTTAATATCATTCTGGAAAAATGAAAACCAATATGTGGTTTTATTGTTACTGCATTGCTGCTGATTATGTTGTTATTGTCCTCACCTGTAATTACTCATAGAAAATATACCAAAAGTCAGGCAAAAAACACCAAAAGTCAGGCGAAACTTCGTTTTTAAAAAATGAAAATCAACTGTAGACTTACTCATCATTACCCAGCCTTTTCTTAATTACTTTACAGGAATATCAAAATCTCTTTCACTTGAGTTCCTTTTCATATCAGCAAGTCACCCAAATCATGACTTCAACATCAGTTAAACAGCAAAAGATGAGTCAGAAAAAGAAGCAAATTCTTGACAAAATATGCACCTGTTGTATGAAAACAGAAAAGGGAGTTATGAAAATGACAGGAAAAGAACAATGTATTATTACTTTATCAAAGGTAACTTTACTGTTTAAGCATTCACATGACAACATGTGTTTAAAAACACTAACAAGCAAAGTTCTGTTTGTGTTTTCCAGTGGTAGGACTCATGATCACAGAAACAGCAATTTACTTTCTGATTTTTCATCTGCCACTACTCAAATCTCATAAAACTGTCAGAATTGATCATCTACATTAGGAAGGTTTCAATAAATTAGAAAAAGCCATTGCAGAGATTTTCATTTAATAAGGGGCATACCTAGTGTATCTCAACAATGGTTTTCTAATTGTAGCATACTAAAAGATCAGGAGTCATTTTCCTAAAAAAGAATTCTTCAGTATCCATAAATGTTTAAACTATACATGCTTGAAAAATGCAATATTTAGAAATTGGCAACATGTTGTGCAAACACGATGAGTCCAGAGGAAAAAACATTTCATTACAAGATTCTTTGTTCTGCTTTATTGTTGCTTGTCATCTGTGACACAGTGTGAAATGGCAGGATTTTTTTTAAGTACAATGACAATAATTCTTTTCCAATATAACCCTGGCTTTGACAGACAGAAGTGACTTTTGTATTAGAGTTGAGATAGTGCTCCTTTGTAATACATACTCCACATTTCATCCCAAAAATGGGGATAAAAAGATCTTTGATGCCATTTTTTAAACCTGGCACATTTAATTCAATACAGTTATTAGAATTTGCGTTTGT
Source organism: Florisuga fusca (assembly GCA_038090715.1). Classification (NCBI taxonomy): domain Eukaryota; kingdom Metazoa; phylum Chordata; class Aves; order Apodiformes; family Trochilidae; genus Florisuga; species Florisuga fusca. The sequence goes on from JAAWXA010000001.1 coordinate 49,210,330, forward strand.
AATTTGTTCCAGGATGATGTACATACAGCAATTACTTACTGAGAAGGAAATCTTGTGGGAAAAAATTGCTGCAGTAAATCCTAATGAACACAAATGATCCTACAAATCCAAGTTTTAGTTTCAGTGAAGTTTGCAGCTGAGGAGGACACTCAGAAAGGAGAAAAACCACTTAAGGGATTCATTTTAAAACAATTGAATGAGGCACTTGTCACCACAGCAGGAAAGAAACAGAAAAGCACTTAAAACCACTGCCTATACAAGTAATTTATTTTAGCAATCATCTCCAAAGTTATACAGGAAACAAAATTCAAAGGAAACAACTAATGAGACTTCATTAGTCTAAACTCCAGCAGTCACTAATTTATAGGAATGGGATATGTATTAAAAGTTCCCACAATGCAAACAATATAAAGTTAAAGGTATCACATGTGCTTTAAAGTCAGCTAAAAATAACTTATGTAAGCACCTTAGCTAGGATGAAAACATCAGGAAGTGCAACCCAGCAGGCCAGAAAATGCATATGGTCAAGAATTCCAAGCATGTATTTTTCTCACTCACCGCTTTGACTGAAACAGTCTTTCTGTTGAGGGCTTTACCAAATAACTAGCAATTATTTTAGAAGTTCCAGATGATTTAGAAAATGCTCAATGCCCTTTCCATCTTTGAAAGAAAAAGAACCTGTTTCTGGTAAGTACCACCAGTTAAATTTAGCTTCTGTCTAGTAAAATGCAAACAGAACTGAATGAGAATGCTACGTGATACTTCAGAAAGCTATAAGGAATAGGAATATAGGAAAAGCAGCAAGGAATAATGAAATTCCCAACAGAAATTCAGTTGAGCAAAGTAATAGGGGCCTAAAGAGAAACAAACAAACTTTAGAGTAAGTGGTAAGATGAGAGTAGATAAGTATTGAGGAAGCAGTGAAATAAGGACAGTATGACAATGGGTAGGAGGTGATAGATGCATTTGTTCCTAAGTAGGCTGCTGTCGTTATAGTCCTGCAGGCAGAAATTGAAAATTCCTCTTCTTCCATACTTCATTTTGTACTGGGATTGGTATTGCACTGCACAAAGTGGTCACCTTTGGGATGAAGCCAGAAGATGTAGGTCTGAGACCCTTGTAACAAGCCCTAGCTGCTAATAGATCCATGGGAAAAGACCAGAGCTGGTAGGAAGTAAAACCTCTGACATACAGGTAGGTTAGACGTCGTGTCTTCAACACAGTTTTACTCTCCAGTTTCACTCCTACTGCTCTGCTTTACCAGTTTACATAAATACAGACCAAGAGGAGGCTCTTTAAAAAACCCACAACCTGCAATCAAACCTGCTGCCCACACCTTTGAAAGCTGGGAAGGATTTTTTTGCCTTGATTTTCCCTGGCTTTGCTTCTCTCCCGTGAGTTCATAAACCCTCCAGGTTACATCTTGCTTAAATTCATCCATCATTAGTTTCAGTGGATCAGATATTTTGAGCAACAAAATGAGAAATCATTTTGAAACTGCTGCTTGAAAAGTGACCAAGATTTTTTGGAAAATAAAATAGTGCTGGAACCTTTTATCAGATAGCAAAGGTGTTTTCATAAGTGACTCAAGAATGATTGTTAAGAGGAGTGAGATACCATCTGTATTCACTAGAGGTCATGTTGGGAGAACATATTTAAGCTGGTGGTGTAATCACATGGTCATATGCATTAAAGAAATAACAAATGTATAAAATAAACTATAAATATGAAGATTTCAGTAAGATTAATTTCAATTATTTGTTTACAATAGTTAGATAAAAATTAGGAATATAAGCAGTTTCACCAAATATTTTGAAGAATAATTAAGAACTAATGAATAAACTCATTATAAGAACAATGAGAGTAATTAATTTACTCTCACACACATGCAAAGAAAAATCATCTTAATTTTAGTTAATCACAGTTAGATCTAAATATTTATTGGTGAATCCACAAGAATAGTTTTGCCTGAAGGTAATTTGCGTTTAAACTAATTTAAATAAATAAAGAAATAAATACAAGAATTGAAACTTTGTCACAGTTTTTCAAGAGCAATACACAAAATTATAAGTGCTTATTTCATAGCTAGATTGAAATTTCATGTTCTCAATACACATACTTATTCATACTTCATGGGGCATATGCATTGAGTTAAAAAAAAAAAGGGAGAGAGAAAAATAAAGGAAAAGGAATTATGGGTCCAGGGTGAAAATATATTTTTGGCAGATAATAAAAATGATCCTATTTTCCTATTTTTGCAGTCTTCCATGTCAGGACCAAGAAAAAGACATGGTAATACCATTATAAAAAGATTTTTATTAATACTCAAAAACAGCAAAGGAAAAGTCTAGCTTTAAACCCCTCATTCTGGGAATGAAAGTTTCTGCAAAAGAAATCATTCTCATGACTTGCTATACAGTTTTCTGCACACCCTGGGAGACAGGGTCTCATTTAATGTCTTTCTGTTTTTCTTTGTGCAAAATGAAGATAATGATTCCTCATAGTGATGCTGGAATGCTTAACTCATCTTATGAAGTACTTTGGAGGGATATTCTAATGCAAAGAATCTAAATCAGATGCAAAGTCCCTCTCTCTCACACACACATACAAAGCGAGATCATCTTATTTTTAGTTAGTTACAGTTTGATCTGAATATTTCTTGATGAAATCACAAGAACAATTTTGCCTTAAGGTAATTTGGGTTAAACAGCATATGACAAGGATTAGAAATTGCCCTCTATTTTTTACTTATGATTACCTTTCACCATCACTTTCATGCATTAATTAGAGTGCTTTGTCAATTCTTTACTCTCCAGTCTAACACCTTAATTTCAGTTTTTGAAGTTTAAGAAAAAAACTTCCATGATCCATACAATATCACAACTACCACATCAAGTGGAAAAGAAAGGGGCACATCAAGGTCATGCATATAGGAAAAGCAGTTTCAGCAACAAATGTGAAGAATAAACATTTCATCAATTTGTATGTCTTTTTATATCTCAGTTTTGTATGTCTTGTTTTATAAATAACATGCTTAAATAATAAAAAAAAAGGACACAGCAAGATGCATTAAATTGGTGCCTGTATAAATATGAGGCTTGTATCTATACTTCACCTTGACTCCTGCAGTGAAAAATGAAAACAACATTAATAAATGTGCACTGATAACAAATCTTATCTTACTGAGTTCTCTCAGATTACACTGAAATATGACTTTGTCCTTTGTTATTCCCCACTCTGGTGTCTGCAGTGGGAAGAGAATGCAACATTAAGACCTGAGGCAAGAATAAGAGAAAGACTCTGTTCAAACCTATGCAGTATCTGATGGGTGTATACTGAAAAAAAAAAAAAAAAAAAGGCTTTTCGCATTCACACACTTTGTTTCAATCTGCTGTTACTAAAGAAGGCCTCTGGCAGTATCATTCTGTTGGAATCCTTTTTTTTAGGAATAATTTCAGATAAATTTTGCTTCCATATCTGTAAAAAAATTCACTCTTATCCAAGGTCATTGCGAAGAAGAGATCATAGTAACAAGAACGTGTTACTCTCACCATGTTACACGTCAGCACAGGGAAGTTTTCCATAACTGCAATTAATTTCTGCTCTCTCTTTGCTTAAGTATGCTGGAAAACTAGAGTAATTCCTGTCACACCCTTCACATGTAGCACTATTTCCGCACCAAAGTGCAATGTAACAAAAAAACTTTGGTGAAATAATCAATACCTTTTTTCTTTTCTACAAACAGTACTTACTTCTCATGAAGGGAAAACTCACACAACATTGTATTACACTTCACCTAGTTGTGGTTTCTTACAAAAAATCTGAGAAGCACAATGTGTAGGTTTAACAAACAGGCTGGGCAAGCCCTTCTTCCCTGTGTTTTCTTACTCTTTTGGAATAGTGGCAGAAAGAGAAACAGAGGGATAGACAGAAAGAGTTTTCTTAATGATCCCTTCCACAAATGCAATTTCATGACAATGAGAATGCAAATGAAACACCAGGGCAGTGTGTATTCCATTCTCATTATCACATGTAGACAAGAAAGAGACTCTATGTGTCCTCTGGAGAAGGAACTGAACTGTATTAGGAAGAATTTTTTTGTGTTGAGAGTTGGAAGTGAAGGGTTCATTCTGTTATCTTTTTTTAGCTTGTTTTTTTCCATTTTAACTTGTTATTGTTAAAGAGCAATATGTTCAGTACTGTTCATGCTTCAGGAAATGGCAAAATGATATTTACACAGTCATAAAGGCAAAGGCAGTTGCGAAGAAAAGCAGGAAGGACAGTCATTTCCTTTTCCACATGATTTTCTGAGGTTCTAATATTTTCCTTGTTTCACACCAGGGTAAAATAAAGATGTTTTAGTGGGCAAGTACAAACTGTCTGTAGTTTAACAAAGACAAGTGTAAGGTCCAACACCTGGTACAGAGTAACCAAAAGAGACCAGTAGAGGCTCGGATCTGTGTAGCCTGGGAGCAGTCTTATTGCTGGGAGTCCTGGTGGGCAAGCTGAACATAAGTGAGCAGTGTTGCTGCAACAAAGGCAGATAGAAATGTGATCCTCCCGCTCTACTCAGCACTTGACAGGCCACACCTGGAGTATTGTGTCCAGTTTTCATCCCCTAAATTCAAAAAAAGACACAAACTGGATCCAAAGAAGGGCCATGAAGAGAATCAAAGGGCTGGAGAACTTGCCCTCTTAAGGGGTTAGGTCTTTTCACCATGGAGAAGAGAAGGCTCAGGGACGAGCCCATCACAGTTTTCCAGCTAAAAAGAGGACTGACATTACTTTTCACAAGGAAGCACATGAAGAAGACAAGGAGCAACTGGTACAAGTTACACTGGGAGAAGTTTCATCTTGTAAAAAAAGGCAACTGTAAATATGAATGTTTTACAATAAGAAATTTCACTGAAAGAACCTCCCCAGGAACACAGTGGAGACTCACAGGAGGTTTTCAAGATGCAAATGGATAGGGTGCTAGATAATCTCATCTATGCTCCCTTTTTCACAAAATGTTCTTACCTCCTAGGAGCCTTTCTGTGATGCCATGCTTCTATTCTTTAGAAGGTGAAAACAATCACTTCTTTCTGGCAAAAACCTGCTGGAGAGGGTATATAGGCAGAGAGGCTTCTCTCCAAAGAACAAAATAGTCAGTTTTCTTTTATTTTCTCTTTTGTTTGTTGCTCTTTTCTCTTTTGTTTGTTGCTTCTGATGACTACTTTCAATACAAAGGTTTTCCTAGCTGACAATTTTACTATTACTTTTCAATTTGAGAGTTTCCTCTTTCATATTAATCTATGTCTAGATTTGTCTGCTTCTGTTCATAATAGCTTTCCATAATATACTGATGGAATGTTTCTCTCTTCTGTTCAAACTATTCCTAGATATTATTGTCAAATATATCTCCGAATTTCTCAGTTTCTTCCCTCTGACTGAACATGGAATGCCAGAAACATGGTGGAAAAAATTTGATTCTCTACTTAGGGAGACTGATAGAAAAGTAAAGTAGAAACTTACAATTGTTTCTATCTTCTCCATACTACCCAGTCCTACGCCAGGGTGATAGACAGATTCACAATTTGCATGTGGACTTTGGAAAACACCACTCTCGGTCTAGGATGCCTTTGCATCCTGTCTCTCATGACTATAATAATTCCTGCTCTTCCAGTCAGAAAACTCCAAGGTACTTTATCAGCCTCTGGTCCTGGGCTCAGCTTATTTGTGTCCAGGCAAGAACTTGATCAGACACATCCCAGTTCAGGCCATGCACAAGCATTCAGCTTCATTTTGTCAATGTAGGAGACTACAGGACAGCTAATCAAATAAGTGTGCTTGGCTTATTATGTCTTAATGAGGTATTCTTCAAATAAAGGACTGTATATTTTCCAGGCTCCTAGTAAACTATCAGTCCCAGAGGTAATTAAATAAAAGAGACAAGCCTCAGCCTGCACTTTCCACAGCACATTTCTGCAGTCTGTAGATCGTAGATAGCAACCTGGGGGGCAATGTTTCAATGGAAGGATTTTTCAACAGAATTTGTCAAAATGGAAATTTCTAAATTTCTGGGGTTTTTTTTGTTGTTGTTGTTTTTGTGTTGTTTTTTTTTTTAGAAACACATCTCCTTTATTGAGAAAATTTCCCAGTAGCAAGATGGGGATGGGCTAATATGCTGGTTGTAACCTCAGAGACAAGATTCTCAGGGTTGTAGAAAAATTTTCATGCGAGTTCTGTACCCTCTCTACATTGCACATCCTAATCATTAATCATTGCAATATGCAATAGGTGGTTAGTTCCTTTCTGGCTGCATCCAATGCAGAAGCCTCAAAGCTCTAAGTAATGGAAAAACATGAAAGCATTTTTCATTTCCCTCTTTCAATATTTCAAGTAAGCATGCTAAAACAATAAAAATAATTAAAAAAAAGAGATGTAGACAGACAATAAATGTTGCAGTAGTCTGTTTTTTCTTACAGTGATGCCTCAGGCAAATCAATTGTGGAAAGAAAGGGAAAGGATTAAAACCATGTAAATTTCCCTTGTTTACTTATCTTCTACATCTTCTTAAACTATTGCTCCTCCCAAGGGATTCAAAATCTTACAGTCACTCAGTTTTTCTACCAGCCACTGAGAAGAATTGTTTAATGATGCTTATCAGAACAATTCTGACAAAATTCTCAGGAGTTTCAAACCAAGTAGTTACTACATTTAACAAAACTATAATAAAGATAGCATATAAGAAAGCTGCAGAAAATATTAGTCATGTGGTTCTTTCATGGACCCTTGCTACTGAAGAATCCTTTATTTCCTCTTTCAGCAGGAACTACATCAGCTCTGGTAAATCCTTGTTGTAATTCATCTGGCTTGGCTAGTTTATCCTTTCTATTCCTCAGTAATTTCAGAGAATTGCTTTTAAAGTTCATGTAGCTATTATCAGTAATTTTGATGCTGTACACACCACACTGAACTAAAACCATGCTACCCATGCTATTGACTATCCCACAGGCAGAATGTTAATCCTCATTCTTATATTGCTGGGGTCTCTGCATCATTAAGTGTTTGCATCGTGAGACAAAAAATGTACTATCAAAGTAGGTACTTCATATTTTGTACAGCATTCTGCTCCATTAGCTTTCATAGCTTGAGCTACTGTCTATAATTTTATTTTGTTTGCAGATGCTCAGATAAGGACCTATTCTCTAGAGGAGCAAATTCACAATTAATTCTTCCAAAGTACAGCTAATGAGACAAGGTGAGAAATCCAAATTTTAGACACCTCACGCACAGAGATTCACCAAGATCATTCATCTTTGTCTGTTTAGAGAACTGATGAGACATTATTGATTCAAATTTGAATATGTTTGCTAATGATGTATAGTTCTGTTTACGCTTCTCATCAAATGGCTATATCACACTCACTAAATTAATCTATTTTCTGATGAAGATGAGCTCATGGATGAAGAACAGCTGTTTGAAAATTATTCAGATCAAAATTAAGATTACACTGTGAGTAGAAGAAAGCACACAGTTTGCAAGAAAACATGTTCTCATCTATTTGACAAAGAGTAATCATGACTACTCCATTCTTAACACCAGCTGTCTAAGAACTTTTGATTCCTCACTGGTGGGAATTTTTCATCATACAGGTGGAAGTAATTAATTTGGGTTAGGCCACTCCATTATGCTTTCCCTTAAATAAACTTTGTGTCCCCTGGATACATTTAGAAGTACTACAACTACATAGTCTTAGAGACAGACACAAAACAACTCCAGAAACTACATCCAAGGCTGAAATCCAGAGGAGAATTTTGGAACTTACCATCAGGACCACAAGTCTCACACAGCTTTGCCTTTTAGTTTCCCTGCAGAATTTCTCATCATGAGCAAGAGTTAGCAAATACCACAAATAACCACTATAGTTAGCAAATAAAATGCTGCCTGTTGCCAGGTGAATAAAGGCTCTTTGTCGGATGAAACATTGCTTGGAGCTGGTCCAAAACTGCTGCAAACATTCTCTCAAAACCTAAGAACTAATGTAAGCCCTGTTAACCTTAACCTCTGTCTGCAAAACCAACTTCCTTGACCTTCATTCTTCTAACAAACACCTAGAGGAACATAGATAAATGTAAAAACATAGTTTGCCTTTTTTCATCTGAGGATAATTCCCCAGGAAAAAGCAGAGGGAACAAAGAAAGTAATCTGTATAAATTAGCTCTGTATTATTCATTTTTCTGACTATTAATATTTTCATACGAAATAACAGTTCTCTGTCCTGCACATTTGAAATAACCCATGAGGTTTTATTATTCAGCCATGACAGGATTGACTGCACCCAAAGAATAGACTTTGATTGTTTATCATTCAGACATTCCAGATGTACCAAAGTTTGACTTTGCAGATAGCACCATTTCTAATGTGTAGAATTCATGGTTTAAAAAAATAAATTAAATACTTCACCTCTAAATTATGGAAGCTGCCCCTGATTTCTCTTCACAGGAAGCAGGCTCCTACTCATATCTTCTGTAGATTTTGCTCACATCTTGGCTTGGTGAGATTTTTCTTACTCATTGTCAACATTCAAGACTCAGATATTTTACAGAAAAATGAGTCAGTAATAATGATTTTCACAGTGAATTTAATTGAATATTAATTATGCTAAGTAATATGCGTTTCATGAACTAAAAAAAGTAAATAACTGAAACTACTAGTAATGATCCATCTCAAAAATAAAGAAAAAAATGAGGCTGCTTATATCTATTAATTAGTTTGGCAGTATCACCGAAGAAAAAATATCAGCACAGTAGCATCAATATCTAATAACAACCCAGAATATTTTGTCACAAATCATATTGGATCCTGGAGGCAGAGAAAGGCTTTGCCATCTCTGCTGGCATTCAGCACCAAAAGATTGAAGAGGTAGGACAACACAGGTGTAGACAATGCCAGCTTGCTTTAGAAACCTGAGTTTTAACTGGCTGTGCTACAGATGTGTGGCATAGGTAACAGAGGCTTCTTCTGACATTTCTACCTTATGCAGCTGCCCACATACCAGGTACTATATGACTTCAAACAAGAAAATCTGAAGTGCTTTCTTTCCTTAAAATTGATTTTTTTTTCCCAGAAATTGAAATTTTTGAAAAAAAAAAAAAAAAAAAAAAAAAAAGCGCCAAAAAAAAATCAAGGTATATAGAAACGACTAAGATAATGATCAGGATTAATCCTTAAAATAAAGTTCATTATTGTTGCAATTAAGAAATATATCATTACTATTAAAAAAAAAGATTCAATATAATGCTAAATTAGAAGGCATAGAAGTCACTTTAAATACAATTAATGGCTTATCATTATCATGGAATTAATTTCCCCACAACATGACAAAACACAAGCATAACACCTGGCTGATACATTACCTCAGTCTTTCATCTTCAAGCTAACCTATGATGTATGTTGAGCAAAGAGCAGAATCACCTTCTAAATGTATAGCTGCTGATGGAACTGGCCTGCTGAGGGGCCTGTAATGAATTGTGCATTTAATACATTTAGTTTGGTCTCTAATGACCAGAAAAGAGGAAACCCAACAAAGTGGATAAAGAACTTGTGGGGCAACACAAAGAATTCTACTGATTTCATTCTGACTGACAGGATCTGTATTACCCAGAAGACTGTACAATAAAACCACTTCAACTCAGGAACTGCCTGCTGAGATATATCATTTAACAAAACATTAAGCAGAAAGGAACAAAGTTGTTCAGCAGGAAAACTTCAGAATTAGCTAGGAAAAGTTCAGGACAGAATTTAGTTAGGGGATGAAAGTGGAAAGACATTAAGTGTTACTAACTAATTGACTTTTCCTACATTAAATAAAATTGAAAGATCTAGAAGCTTTCGTAAATGTAGCCCATCAAGTTAAGAAATTACTAAAGTTATATGGTCTCAGAAAATATTATCTTTTACTGAAATGGAGGTTCAAGTTACAAAGCTGAAACATAAGTCTTAATATCTTGAGTGAAGTATTGTATTTTTTAGAAAATACAGAAAAAAGTTCAGCCACTGTGCTACAGAGCAGAGTGTTTTGCCCATTTTCAGAAATGACAGTGAAGCAGAAGGTAGGACCACAGACAGAATTAGCCAGTAGGGACAGAGCCAAAGGGATGGGCAGATATTGAGGGGACATTATGTGATATCACCTTAAAAAAAACAACCTTGAAGAAGTTTGCTCATTATCTAATTTTACTTAAATTTCAGAATCTGTTTTATCTCATTGTTTTAATTAATTTCTTTGACATAAAAACTGTGACTAAATTAAGAAACTGGCTAGCTGGGTAGATAATTTTTTCAGAAGATAACTGGAATAACACCTGGAAAGAACTAGATAAACTTGAAACATGAAGAAACAGAAATGTACTGGTAAAATAAAATACAAGGTCCTGAATTGAATAAATAATAGGAATTTCTAGGAGAACTTGCAAATACATCAGCTAGAATCAAAGGAAAAGTGTAAAAACATAGGTACCTTATAGCTAATCACACAAAGACAACAAAGAGAAGCAGCTATATTTAGATAAAAGAGACTCAGATTTTAGAATCATATAATGGCTTAGGTTGGAAGGCACCTTAAAGATCGTCTACACCAACCTCCCTGCCACGGGCAGAGATGCCTCTCAGCTGGACAAGGTTCCTCAAAGCCTCATCCAACCTGGCCTTGATCACTTCCAGGGAAGGGGCATCCACAACTTCTCTGGGTAATGTGTTCCACAGTCTCATCACCCTTGTACTGAAGAATTTCTTCCTAAGATCCAGTCTAAACCTACTCTCTGTCAGTTTAAAAACATTTCCCCTTGTCCTATCACTAGACACTCATATGAAAAGTCCCTCTCCATCCTTCCTGTAAGTTCCCTTCAGGTACTATAAGGTCTGCCTGGAGCCTTCTCCAGGATGAACAATCCCATCTCCCTTAGCTAGTCCTCATAGTAGAAGTGGTCCAGCCCCTGGATCATCTTTGTGGCCCTCCTCTGGACTTGTTCCTACAGATCTATGTCCTTATTTTGGTGGGAACACAACCACTGGACACAGTATTTGAGGTGGGGGTTTCACAAGAACAGAGTAGAAGGGGAGAATCACCTCTCTTGATCTGCTGGCTATGTTCCTCTTGATGCATCCTAGGGTACAGCTAGGCTGCATGAGCACACTGCCAGCTCATGTTGAACCTCATTCAGTTTTCACTGGCCCATTTCTCAAGCCTGCTAAGCCCCTCTTTGGATGGCATCTCTTCCCTCAAGTGAATACACTGCACCACACAGCTCGGTGTCATCAGCAAACTTGATGAGGATGCACTTGATGCCATTGTCCATGTCACTGACAAAGATGTTAAACAGCACTGGACCCAGAACAGACCCCAGAGGAACTCCACTTGTCACTGGTCTCTAGCTGAACAACGACTGATCACAGTTCTTTTGAGTGTGACCTTCTAGACAGATTCTTATCCACTAAGTGTTTCCTCTATCAAATCCATGACTCTGCATCCTAGAGACAAGAATCTCAAGTGCACCAGTGTCAAAATGCCTTGGACAAGTCCAGACAGATGATGTCAGTTGCTCTTCCCATATCTACCAGAGCTGTCATTTTGTTGTAGAAAACCACCAGATTCATTAGGCACACTTTGCCCTCAGTGAAGCCATGCTGGCTGTCACCAGTCACTTCTTGTTTTTCATGTGCCTTAGTACAGATGCCAGGAGGATCTGCTCCGTGATTTTACCTGGCACAGCTGTGAGACTGATGGGTCTGTACTTCCCTTTCTTTACTCCCTTTTTTAAAAATGAGGGTTATGTTTCCCCCATTTTATGTTGTGGAGATGTAGAAAATTAGTACTGGTATGCTCTGGGAGCAATGGCTAGTCCATCATACAAGGTGAGGTTAGAGAATTAGCTTGTTTTCAGTCAAGTAAAATGAAGACCAGGAGGAATTTATTATAAGTCTGGGATAAGACAGAGAAGAAAAAGATTGCTTTGATTTACAGTAAAGGAAACATGTTAATGTATTCAAACTTATTAAGAGATCAGAAAAATTCTAGTTTCTAGCCTGTCAAGTAGTGAAATCTAAAACAGCATTTGAGGGGCTTCTCATCCATCACATGGTTATCGTCTTTCAGTTTTGATTATGTTAAATTCAATTAACTTGTACTACTGTTAGTAAATTCTAGAAAATTGTGGGCATACAGAAATCAAGAGGAAGTTGACTTTGTTGGAAGAAGTCATTGGGGTTTTGTTTATCATTAGTCAGCCTGGCAGAAGCTGGATGGCACAAGTCCATAGTTTTACACTAGAATGTACCTCTGACACTTGAACCTCCAGGTGATCCCCTCCTCTAAGGCAAGTGGCTTGATGCCATTTATATAAAGTAAAATTGCTCATAGCAAGAGTATTTTCATGGAAAACAATTTAAATGTCTTTTCCCACATACAGTTATTAAAAACATGAACAACCCAAACAATTAGATTACGTGTAGAGAGCCAATGAAAAGCAGATAACTATTTACGGAGGCAAAGGAGCAAGAAAAAGGGAAGCATGTCCCAGCTTGAGTGTACACCCAATATTTACTCATGTATGGCACCCAGAGTGACAGGAGGCACTCTGCTTCATCACACAGCTCAGAGGGGTCAATGGAAATCAGGCTGCATGCACAGTAAGACCTGAACATCACTGTAGCTCAGGCAGTGCATGGTAACTTCTTACCTTAAATGAAATGCTTTTCTCTTGTACTAAGAGCCTGGTCTGTTCAAATTAATCCCACTTGCAACAACCTACATTACCTGAGAGACAGTTTTAAAGAAACATCCTTCACATCTTTATTTCCTTCCTTGTCATATAATTTCATAGTCATTATAGATACATATATCTATTTCATTAGCCTTGAATTAATGCTTTTACTGTCATATTACTACTCTTAGATTATTATTTCAGTATTCTACTTCATTATTACTGGGAAATAATTTGAGTAAACAACACACTCATGATCCACTTGCATACAGTAGGACAAAAAACAGTGTCACAGTTTAATGCTGGGCCCACAATGGGACATAGTGACAAAGTTGAAATTTTTTTTTTTTTTTTTTTTTTTTTTACAGTCTCCTAGAATGAAATCCAGTATTCAGATGAGCTATTTAGAAAGACCTTGAAAGAAGCAGAGCACAAAATCCCATGCAGGACACAGAAACCGTATTTAGAAATATAACCACTGACTTAAATTCCTAAATGACAATATGGTAAGTCTGAACTTGTTAACGTTTATGGAGCCCTGACAGACTGAAAGGGGTTCAATGAGCACCCAAAAACCACTACACATTCATAGAGCTGTTCAGCTACTGCACTCAGGCATTCATTTGCAATTCTTACCTCCAAAAGGGCACAAGGGGAAATTTTGTCCACCCTGAAATGATATAGTGACACTTCATTGAAAAGAAACATTAAATTTATATAGGTTAAAAAAATACTTACAAAACAGTTTTTGCTAGTGAACATGATTGGCTTCAGATGTGCAAAAGCAGTTACTGGAGAAATCATACAAGAAACCATGACAAATAGGAATTTTAAAAATAACATTAAATTTTTAACTCAGCCTCAGTGCTAATATAGATTAGATCAGTATGTTAGATTGAAAGATAAAAATATTCAAATCATCAAAGGGAGATGCAGTTGGTAACAATGGAACAATTATACCAGCATTTCACTTGAACAAATCAGTGTCCTGATCTGCTTTATGAGTAGAGCCTGGACAACCTGGAGCTACTCAGAACAGGTTTATTCACATGAACTGGCATCTTAGATATGTATCAGATTTTCAATTTCACATAACTTTGGCTGTGAAAGGTTGCTGATCATCAATAGAAGTCTTACAGAGTAATATATAAATTGAAGCTAAACTTGCCTCTTTTTTTTCTCTTCACTCTTTGATTAGATAAAAGCAAAGTTTTTTATTTATACATCCACAATCTCTTATCAGATTATATGTTGTCTGATGTATGTCAGAAAATTTCTTCAGTTTGGTAATAAATATGTAGAATGTAATTAATATTACAATATTATGCAATATAATCGCTTTTACAACAGATTTTTTTTATTTGCTAATGCACCTCATATTTCACTAGCGCTACTCATAATCTTCCATGCTTTGTTGGTGGAGACAGACAATTGGAATAGTTATTTAGATAAAATAGTTTAAGATATAGATCATAGTATCAAGACCACTTGGGTGCCAAAGATGACATGAAACATGAAGGCTCCCATGCTTACAAAGCATTTGAGTGGATGTCATGACAGGAAGTCACACAGGAAGGACTAAGAGGTTCTGAAGTACTGGAAGTACTTCCCATTAGAATCTGAAATTCCAGTCCTATAAAAACTAAAATTTAACAAATTTTTCTTTCAGTTTATTCCACCTTTTATCAAACCAGATTGGCATATTTTGTTTAGAGAAAAAGACCAAAACAGTATTTGTACTGTGCATGTGTAGCAATCACTTTGTTTTGGAAAAGGCAACAGAAAAAAGGCTGGAAGATAAATATTGTGTCTAAACGATTCAGCAATTAGTTAAAAACCAATAATCTGAAAATTTTCATAGATGAGAAACATAACTTCTGGAAAGCTGAATAAATTTTACTTTTTTGCTATGTGCAGTGATAAATTTTAACTTTATACCAAATATGTACTTGTCTAGGTATTTAGAAAAATCACCCACAAGGAAACTGTACTAATGGCAGAACAGCCAGCCTCATTTTTCATAATTTTGCTGCATCATTAAAACCAGTAAACCATAAAAGACCTTAATGTAACCTAATTGAAATTTTGATACAGAAAACATTATTCTTGTCCTTCCCAGTCTCATTCATACCTGCTTTACCTCCAGCAGTGAAATATTGTCTTTGAGATCACGTTTTTCACATTCCTAGAATTAGCTATGATGAAATGACAGATTGCATGTTCCATCTTTTAGATTGAAATTGACTGCCCTGTACCACTCACCTGCTCGGATGAGTGTGCACAGTAACACTATTAAGACCTGAAGAGACTTTATTGTGTCTATTTCTCTCTTTTCTTTTTTGTGGTCAAAGCTTCCCATGCAAGAAGAATTTTGTTATTGGATGGCTGCTTTCCTGGAAAGGAGCTTTGTTGCTTAGAAATAAAATGTGAGGTCTCTCTCTGTCATCCAAGTGGAGAGACAGGCACATCCAAAGCTGATCTACACCATCTGAAATCAGGCTGGGATCAATCACCATGTGAAACTGACACTCTTTTCACTGACTAATAGAGTTTTCTCAGCCATCTTTGACTGGCAGCTAAGATTAAGTGAGATATATGTCATCCCTAATGTCTAGACTAATCAATGTCCAGTGACTTTACAGGAGGTAACGCCTTGGAGCTCAAAGATACACTGTAGGTTCTGTAATTGTTGTGGTGCTGTGCTGAAGAGAAAACACGGAGCACTTCCTAACACTGGTCAGAGTCCATACCCACTTCTGAAAAATTGCTATAAAATGTATTCATACTACCAGGAACAAATTAGACAAACTTGTCTCAGGAAATCTGTACCTCTCCAGGCAGAAATGACAACACAAAAATGAAACAGAACATGATTTCTCAAGGTTATTTTGAAAATTATTGCAGATAATGTTTACACTTCTGCCAGTTTTCTTGTCTCTTGCGAAACATCTCTCTAGCTAATGGGAAAGCTTAAAAAAATTTTCCATTTATTTTCAGTTTAATTAAACACACTGATTTTCAAGTAATCCTTTAAAAAGTTATCAAATCTTTTTAAAGCTGGATTTGAATCTCACACAGGTTTGAACTTGCATGACACCTACTGAATTCAGTAGTTCTACTTCTGACTTTGGTTGAAATTAATGAGATTCAGACCTCTGAAGTCTGCAAATGGGAGTAGATTCAATAGAAAAGCTGCCTGTCTTTCAAGATTCCCAACACTTCCAATTCCAGCTGGAAACTTCTCAACAGCAACGTCTCCCAAGGTATCTCAGCACTTCCAGTGTTGGCCAGCTTCCAAAAATTCAAGATGTATAAAAATGAGAAGGGGGAAAATGCACTGAATAATTTTAGAACCTCCATAAACTTTGTGTGACATCTGAAAATCGTGCCATTTTTGCAAGAACACCGACAGATAAGACAGAGTCAACAGAGCTGTCCAAATTCTCAACTGGTTTTCTGTCCCTAATTGTATTCTCTTACTCAAGG
The DNA here is from genome assembly GCA_038090715.1 of Florisuga fusca. NCBI lineage: Eukaryota > Metazoa > Chordata > Aves > Apodiformes > Trochilidae > Florisuga > Florisuga fusca. Next base: position 49,226,562 of record JAAWXA010000001.1, read on the forward strand.
TTCCCTTCATTCCATTGCTGAGTGCAAAACGATGTTTCAAGACACACAGTGACTCAGTGACTAGAGTTTAGCTCTTTGCTTTCAAGGAGTGCTTTTATGCAATGGAGAAATGAAAGGTATGAAATTAAAATAATGTTATATTCTTTCAATATGTCCATTTGCATTATGCTGAGGACTTGACCAGTGCTTCACATAACACCCAAGAGATGACAGCAGATGACAGTTCCTGCTGTGCATCACAGAACTCTGAAGAAGCTCACTTGTGTTATTTTTCTTAGTAGTGATTCACAATTAGATTCTTGCCAAGTATATAAAAGGGAGAACATCAGCTCTTGATAATCAACCAAATTTTTGCATACAATTTTTCCAGCCAATTATCTCTAGCAAGCAGATAAAGTTACTCTCGGACAACATATTTTTCTTCCAGTGGCATTTTCAATGTAAAAACAGCTTCTTATAATTGCAGATAAAAAGGGAAAAAATGTTTTCATCAAGTTTGTACAAAACTCATTATTAACAAATTCAATTTTCATTGACTCTCCTTGCATACTTTCTGTTCGTTAGGTCCATCACTGAACTACAAAATCTGGCCCACACTTCAATGGTTCAGAATCATATTTGCAGAAGTCAGCCCTATCTTACTAATGAAAACAGCTTGAAAAAATACCTAGTAGCTTTCTTGTATATTTGGAAATAATAATTACAGAAGTTGTTCCACTGCCTTAAATTTTAAAGCCTGCTTGCCAAAAAGCCTCCTACATGAGCTTTGTAGCAACTGATGTTCATAAGCCTTAGCTTCAGAAAATGAAAAGATAAATAAAGGTTGTTAGCCAAAGGCTACAGAAAACGGAGATGATTTCAGTTCACAGAGTAACCAGTAGACTGTTGTTGGGTTGCAGAGAAAAAAAAAAAAAAAAAAAAAAAAAAAATCTACCCTTCCAGTTCTAGAAACTTCAGAAACTTCAGACTCTTGGCTTCTTATCCAAGAGAAGTAACAAATTCTCAGTTATTTCTCAGACAGCAAGATAACTGCATTCAAGCACAAGAATTAAGTTGGCATAAATTTTTCATGAATATTCTGTATAAAGGCTCTTTGCTCTTTTCCTATTATAACTGAGTAAAATATTTAAATTTTTGACTTCTCAAAACAGCCACTTGTTTTAGATAAATGAGCAAGTGGAATTCTGCCTCTATATGTCAGAGAATCAACTCCACTGGTCCAATCCTTTTTCAGCTTTCTAGTCAAAAAAAATAAGAGAAAGAGGCCAACTATTCCTTTTTGGCATGTTCTGAGTGATGGCAATTTTTCATGAGAGGAGATATCCCAAGCACTGGACTAATCTCTCATGTTCCAGCTATAATTTTGAACCATTTACCTAGTCCAAAACATCTCCAGATTGAAAGGAGACCTCAGACGTAGCTCCTGAATCTTCACAATGAATACATGAATTTGCTTCTGAAGTTAGCTTATGGTGACATCTTAGTCAAGGCACTCAGTTGTCTTATTCAGTTTTTCCATCAACCTTTCCATTTTCCCATTAAGAAAACATAAATCCAAAGTCATCTCCTTTTACAGCTATTAATCACTTTTCAACGTTCAATTCTTAATCTCATCCTTCATGTCTTCCCAACGTGCTGTCAAGCCTTATGTTTTACGTGAGCTATGCAGACTTCTCACATTCCTCAGCATACAGCATACAGCTCAGATCACACCTATATTCTGATTTTAATGACATGAGCCTTAAGTCACACACCAGCAATTATCTGGCAATATTGCTGCTTTGACAGGGAACTCCTGACTCTTTTAAGCACTAGAGCTGTCAAACCCTCTGGGAAACAGGTACAGCCAACAGCAATGTGGTGTGGCAACACCAGGAGGAGACATGGGATCACTAAGAACAATTTTTTCCAGGCCTTCAGAGCAATTACTATTCCACAACACTGAAAGCAACATCTTAAACCAAAAAATATTATTCTGCAAAAAAGAAAAAAAGAAAAATAATGACTGCAACAAACCTTCTGCCTCTTCCTTCCCCATCTTCCCCAAGAGACACAAATATCTCTTTCCTTTTACCAGTATTTCTCTTGCTTCCCCTGACAGTCTCTCCTTCTTCCAAAACAGTTTCCATCCTCTTTCCAGTGCTGACACAGTCCAGATCTAGTCAGTATCTATTCCAGTGCTTCCAGTCCTTTATTCATCTTGTTTTTCTGGAGGTGTGTCCCTGTGAGGGCTTGAGTACTCCCCCCTCTATAGCTGAGAGAAGCAAACTCTGCTATTTATATTACTATGGCCTCATGAGGACATGCAGTCAGGAGACAGAAAAGAGCTAATCCAGGGGGAAGGTGAGGGCAAGGTAAAGCTGCATAGTTTTGAGGATATTTTATCACTTTAAGCTTCATTAGAGGGAGGGCAGGCACAAGCAACAGAAATATTGCTGCACCCACAAACTCTTCATCGTTCAACCCCAGGGAAGGGCTTCCCATTCATCTTATTGCTTCTGTTAAGTAATGCTTAATGCCAATCTGTTTTTATAACCTCAGTGAGAAGAGATGCCTGGCTGCTTCAGTGGGGTAAATCGATAACGGATGGATGCACACATGGCAAGTGTTATGCAAACTACAAATGTAAACACAACAAGCACACAAAAATCATATTACAACACCGATTTTCACTTAAGTGATGGATGACAGGAGATGCCAGGTAACTCCATGTCACAACAGAAAAGTCACACTCCAATCCAGGATGATATTTCCCAATACCCTTTAACAGTAAAACTGCAGTTTAAAGGACAACAGATCACAGGCTCATTTTCCAGCCATGAAAAAAGGAGGTGGACATGTCCCTGACTAACTTTAAGTGATTGCTTCAGCTCTATGAGTTTGTCTTCTTATTTTATGTCTTAAAAACCTAGCTCAAGGGTCTACATTTTTAGCTTATAGAGTCACAGAGTAAATTTTTACAGGCTCCAACTCTAAAATTACTTTAAAAAAAAAAAAATAAAATATATATATATATAACAAAAATAATGGCTTCAAAAATTCTCAAGATTTTGACAGCTCTTGAAAACTTCCAGCTGGCAATACTGATGTTACCCTCTCCCTTTTTCAGCTGAATTTAACAGCTTTAGCTGTAAGAAGTCTGTTTGCTGGCAGCTTTATGACTTTGTAATGGTTAGGGGTGGAGGAGTAATCCTAGGTGTCCTGCTCCTTTCCTCCTACACCCTTAGAGCCACCTAGAGAAACAGCTGCTGACAAGCACTACCAGCTTTGGGCATAAGTCAAAGAGATAGTTGCCTTATACTGAAAAAAATAGACTTTGGTGCAACCTTTGCCTAGGTGTTGTCTATGTGTTGAGCTAGGGAAATCGTATGAGGATGTCACAGGAAACCCACCCCTGTATGAATCCACCCTTTGCAACACAGTACTGCAAGATCACAGTTACCTGCCATAAAGAAAGAAGGAATAAGAGAGGGTTTTTTTCCCCCCAGCCACCTCCCTAGCAAAAAACCTCAAATCTATTTATGTCATGCTTTCCCATCACTTTGTTTTGCCTACAAAGCTGACAAGCCTAATCAACTCTTCTAAAAAGTTTGAAGTAAAGTTATATTGCATCTTGTTCTGTGGAAGAGTGAAAGAATACTGCAATAAAAATTAACAAGCAAAACTGAACAGATCATCAGTTGGTGGTCCCAGTGAGAGCAATGCTTTGAGCTTATGTTAGAAAGGAAAGAGATCACACCAAAATTATCCCAGTTGATGGTAGTTTCTCACAAAATAATTCTCATTGCTGGGAAAATTACTAGAGAAGAGGAACAGCAAGTAAGCACATACAAAATTTTAGGTGAAATTAAAAGTAGTACTTGTTCAAAACACCAAGTCATGTACTTACACTCAGGAAAAAAATGTTTAGAGAACTTTCCCAACAGAGCTTACAGGAAGATGGGATTGAAAAACAACCACGCACCCAAGCAAACAGGCTTCATTGCTTCATTTCACTTACCAGAACCCCCTCAAATTTTGGTGGATTTCAGAGACACAATATTCATCAGCTCCCAGTACCAAACTAAACATTCATACATCTTGGACTTCTGTTTTACCATTGGCTGATACAGCTAACAATTATTTAAACCCTAGCTTAGCAATAAAAAAAAAAAATAAACAAATAAAAGGAAAGAAAAATATTATCCTAGTGCATATTCTGTGAAGTTTGGCAAATTAGCTTGCCATGTAAAAAACCTAAAAATTTAATTGGCAAAATGTTTCTTGGTAATAAATCCATACAAAAACCTATAAAAATACCAGCTGTTCCTGACAAATCTTGAAGCAAAATTAACACTCCTCTACAATTTTAGCAGCTGCAACCTCTAGGCTGTAGCTTTTTTGATGACCAAAAATAGTTATTATGCACATTTTATATTAACTGAAACAGGGAGGCTTCTGGCACTATATTTGCAGTCTGAATGGAAAGCGAGATGGCACGCAAAGGTCAGCTCTTCTGAAGCTATGAATCACAGAATTGCCAAGGTTGGAAGAAACCTCTGGAAGTCATCCAGTCCCACCTCCTTCTCAAGTAGGGACACCTTCAGAGAGTTGCCCAGGATTGTGTCTAAACAGTTTTTCAATATCTCTGAGGATGGAGACTCCACAACATCCCTGGCAACCAACTCCAAGTGCTCTGTCACTCTTGCAATAGAAGAGCTTTTCCTGACAGTCAGAGGGAATCTTGTGTGTTTTGGTTTGTGCCCATTGCCTCTGGTCCTGACACAGGCCACCACTAAAAAGCCCCTGGCTCCATCCTCTTTGCACCCTCCCTTCAGGTGTGTTTATACATTGATAAGATCCCCTCGAGCCTTCACTTTTCTTGATTGAACAGTCCCAGCTCTCTCAATATTTCCTCATATGAAAGGTGCCCACGTCCCTTAGTTGTCCTTGTAGCTTTTTGTTCAACTCCCCAGTGTGTCCATGTCTCTGTTGTGCTGGGGAACTCAGAATTGGACCCAACACTTCAGACGTGGTGTCACCAGTGCTGAGCAGAGAGGAAGGATCAACATGACCTGCTGGTAGTATTTTGTTTCATATAGCCAAGGATGTCCTTCTTTACTGCAAGGGCACATTGCTGTACCATGTTCCACCTGTTTTCCAACAGGATCCCTACAGGAGTTCCCCAAGATCCCCACTAGGACCCTTAGGTACTTTTCTGTCAAGCTGCTTTCCAGCTGGGTGGCCTGCAACATATACAGGTCCACAGGGCTTTTTTCTTCTCCAGAAAAAGTCTTGTAGGCAATGCTAGTATGAGCTCAATAGAAATAACATTTAGCCAGAGAGTCTTAATTAAGTTGCTACTCTGATAGCATTGAATCCTTTGTGGGAATGTATTAGGGGACACTGAGACATTCTGCTGAGGCTCTGCTATTTACTGTTGAGGAAAAAACATCTCAGACAAAGAAACAGGAACCTACATTTCACAGTAAGACAGACACCTGTTTCTACATCTCAAAGGAAGGGAGGCAAGTAAGGACTTTGAAAGTTAGTCATTGAATATAGAACTGGAATTGCCACTTTTCAGTGACCCCTATTTTTAAATCAGCACCGACATGCAAAATAAACTACAATGTGCTTGTCTCCATTCCAGAGTTCAGGCAAAATCTGCTTTCACAGTACGTTCCTGTAATGAAGAGTTCTCATCAGCATACACTTTTGGTTGCACAGAAGCACTGACAACAGTGACAAGTAGCAGAGGATGGCTTTAACAGCTTATCTAGGGTTTCTTTTACATGACGCACAAACTTCAGCTGAAATTCCTATCTAGATGATACTTAAATGGTACTTAAATTTCTTTCCATGGGAAACTGAAATCTAGTTACGTGTATACTTTTTAAAGATACTCATTGTTCCTTCTCTACTTTCAGAACAAGTAACCTCAGGACGTGGCAAGTCTGCCTTATAAAACACAGCAGTCAGCTTGAATGGGTTAGCTTCTCACATTAATTCTGCATTCCCATTCTGCTAACAGCTCCCTGTAATTGAGAGCTTGTATCCAGCTCCCTGAAAGTATGACACGGGGTCAGGTACAGCCCAGAGCTCTGAGCTAGGTGACCAGGAGAATCCCAACGTGAATTTTACAGCCTCTCACAGACCCCCAAACCCTTGCTACCTTCTCCTTCCCTTGCCAACCAATTTTATGACCAATAAAATGTCATAGTATCCACAGAATGAAAACTGCTAAACTAAATCCAATTTTTTTTCACAAAACTAGACTGCTCATATGGCTGCAGGTACATTTTTTTCTAATACACATGACAGGGGGAACATTCAGATAACAGATTTTCCTTGGAGCCACACAAACCAGAACTGCCTTTCAGCTTTTTCCTTTTGCTCAGAGCAGGATCCCAAAAGAAGGCGAGTTAACCTGGCAGCAAAGGACTATATTATCAATTGTCTTATTTAATCTAGAGGCAATCAATTGGTATCACTTCCCTTAAGCTTTTTTGTCAACATTTCTCCCTCCAATACAGCCTGCTTCATCTTATCTCTCTCTAGTACTCCATTCAGTTCTGGAGTACTAGATCGTCACACTTACTTAGATTCTCAATTTCCTGTGAAAATAAATGGCAAGCTGCTACTTAATATTTTTGAGAGGCTGGCACTTAAACACTGCGTATCCCACCGGCTAGCAAAGTTGAGAAAGGTAAGCAAGTATCCTGATAGAAACAAGCAAATGTTTGGCATCAAACGAAAGAAAGACTAACTTTTTCTAAGACTTATCCTCTCAATCAACTGATACTGAGTGTTTATTTTTCAGTTCACAACAGCTAAACAAGCAGAACGAAACACTTTTTTTTATCATAATGAATTCAGCTATCCAAGTATCCATTTACAGACAGATAGTTTTAGGGGGAAAAGGCTCTGAAATACTTTGAAAAGCTAAGCAAAAGACAATGCCTCTGGTGTAAAACAGCTTAGTTATTTTTCTTAGGCTTTTTAATATACAGCACAAAGCAATTCTTGCATCACTTGCACTGAAACTATTCTAGAAAACATTCAACAAATAAAAGTTTTACTGTTCAGATTCCATTAGCAACTAACATAGTGAGACAGAAGTGAAAGAGAGCCTCTCTTGCTGATCTGCTTAAGACATCTCAGACCAATAAGAAAGGAAGGAAGGATGAAAAGTTGAGTTTATGAAACACTTTTAATTTAAATACAGTTTTGTGTGATACATGATTAGTCAGCATTCCATGAAAAAATGTCACCAAATTTCACAACAGAAATGGCAGAAACAGAACAGGAAGGAAGAGGCTTAACTGAAAGTCCTGCAAACTAACAAAAGCAGCCTTACAGATGTTTTTTAAAATTACTTTAGGCAGACACTCACACTTAAATAGATGCTCATTAAACACACTATCAAATAATATTCAAATGCGGCCTGAATGCCAATGATATCAGAGGAAGTCCCCCGTTCCCTGATCTGATACTTCCCAATTTTACTTGAGCAAACACATGCTAGAGCAGTTACATCTGCAAAATTGCTTATCACCTATCAGTCAAATCATTATAGGTATATTATATACCAAAACCCACAGTAATTGTATCAATTTGTTGCTGGGCTTTGCAGGCATTCCACATTCACCTGACTGCTTATTTTTGAAAGAAAAATATACATTTAATCACCCCACAAAATTAGTCACAGAGAAGCACCAGAAATTAAAAACATCCTACACCTACAGTGTTTGAAATAAGAAATGTCAAGATGGTGGCTCATTTACTGTCACAAAGGTTGCTGGAATAGCAAAAGCTGTGCATGAATAAGGAGAGAAATATGCTACAGGGGAAAGCAAGAGGTTCCTTTTGTCCTTTGGTGAGTAGAATGTAATCAAGAGTCTGTGCTACTTTTGCACATTTTAGAGAACATCGCCAGAGAATTTAGGTTTTAAGAAGTCTGCACAGCACAGGAAAGAAATTAAATAGAAGTTGCTATCATGCTCATGACTAAATAAATGACTTCTCTGTCAGGCTTGAAAAAGGAATAGTATAAATAACTTCCAAGGATAATTTGCTAACACTTGGCTAGTTGGCTTGATTCTGCAATTGGCACTGATAACCCAGTCTGATTCTCAGAAGAGCAATAGCATGGTTTAATTCTAAATTCCCACTGCAGAAAATTGCAACCTATTGTAACAAACAATGATTTACCATGGTAATACGTATATCACCGATGTACACATTGCAGAGTCTCACAGTGGCTATCTGTATCACTGACTCCTGTGCAGAACTACAAAAAATACAGGGGAAGAAATTTTTCCAAAATGTCAGTCCAAAACATCCCAAAGAAAGCAAAACCACATAAATTATCTTTTTTATAAATCCTAATTATAGCTTTCATGTATTTGCAGATAGCCTGATACTGGAATCCAATTGAAATCTACCACAAGCATAGAACCTTGCTGGTTGCCCACTTCTCATTATGTGCATTAAGACAGCAGATCAGTCATGGAAAAAATTCCTTCTGAATGTGAAAGCGCAAAGATTACTACTGCTGCAACGCTGACAGCAACTTGCTTGTCCAAACAAGATTGCTCTCATGTAGCACCAGCTTCAAGCATTTTATACACTTACTGCCACATGTTTGATTTCTGCCTTTTTATCCCAAGTCACCTATCATTCTCCCCATTTTGAGATCTAAGCGTTCCCCAGCTGCTGCTGCGACTGCTTTATCTAGCATGACAATAAAACTGAGAGCGATAAACAGCACTCTGATGGTCCAGCATGCCCCAGGGAGAAAAAAAGGCTGGAACAGAGGAATCCAGCCTTATTTACTGTCCCTCTCGTTGGCAACTGTCAGTTCCAAAGCCTCATGCTCAATATTCATTGCTGACTACTTCACAACAACCTTTTCTTGACTACATGCTAGCTGGATCACACCATCTCAAAGGTATCCAGCAGGGGAAGGTATAAATATTTATCAATTCAGGCTTTTCCTGGAAAAAGAGTTTGTATTATTTAAGAACTGCAAACAGAATGAAAAAAAAAAAAAAAAAAGAAATCAACCATCTGTTGTACAGTAGCCATTTTTCCTCTTATTCATGCCATAGAGAAGGGTGGTCTTAAAAGCAGGGGAAGAGAAGAACAGAAGCATGACAATGGTGTGGCCCCACAAATGTTCTTAACCTGTACTGGTGGCAGGAGAACAACTTTGCAGCACCCTCTTCGAGGTTTTAAGGCTCCAACCCCTTAAGTACCACAAAGACTTTGAAGCAGTGACAGACAATAGATCTGATGACTCAGTCCAAGCAGCCACAGTCAGTACTGCCTCCATCCTAACTGATGCAGCTACCAAAATGGGAGACAGATGACCTTCAAATGGCATTGTTAAAATTCTCAAAGCTTTAATTCCTGCATAGTCCTCATTGTTGAATGTATTTTAGGTGATGAAACAACAAAAAAAAAAAGATGCCCTTGTATGTAAAAAAGGAAATTTAGAAGAGAGCAAAAGGTTTGACAGGCAGCAAGAAGCTCCATTTTGTTTTCGTTTTAGATATTTTCTTTCTTCAAATGCTATGGAGCTTTGAGGGAGAGAATCTCTCAACTATTTCAAGAATAAGTTGAGAGCACTACCATGAGCATGGAAGGAAAAATTAACTGTACAACTTCTGTATCTATACATGTGTGTATCTGTACATAAATATGTATATATTAATAAAAACGTTTTGCAAGGAGTACACTATATACTTCAGATGCTATTCACTCCTTGAAAAAAATAGTGGGAGAAAAAATGACAAATACCAAAGGCTACATACTTAGCCCCTAAGATGATGAAGGTAGTGTAAAGTCTGTGTAGACTAAAATAGCACAGAACAGCAGAAGTCTGTGACATGGAATGAGAAGCACCTACATATGAAAACAACCATACCTTGATGAAGTAGATGATGGATGAGCTACTGGTGCTAAACTTAACCCATAATAGGTGTAAAATCTAAGAATACTGGTTTTGTGATTCCAAAAAGCATGTTGGCTCTTTTCCAGGACAAACAGAAAGACAAGAACCATGACCCAAACGGCTTTTCAGAGACAAAAACTTCAGAAAATAACCAGAAGGCAGACTTGCTGTCAGAGAATACTATTCAGCCACTACCTTCCTATCTGACCAAAATAAAAGACATCTATAGTGAGGTGCAAGGCCACAATTGCCAATCTCTCTAGTACTGGTTATCAGAGGTAACTTAAAATGAACATGACACAAGCTTACCTACAAACCAAGCAAAAGTAGAACTTCAGTCTGTTGTTTAGATCCTATATAATACCAATGGCATGAATGGATTTAAACTTTAGTAATGTCTTTGTGACAACAGTGACATCACATACGGCACAAATTGCTTCAGACAAATAGTATTCATAGCATTCATATTATAATATTCATACTATCATAGTATTCATATTTCAGAAGTGCAAGACTGGACAAAGTTACAAAATAACCAGGTTATTGAAGAAGGGCTGCAATTACAGGGATAAACAAAGTACAGCTGACTGAAACAAGTTCAACAGCTACTACAAAGGCATCAGCAGAAATTCTGCTATAATCTGGCTATAAAGGATGGTTTAAAAATTACAAGATGATTTGAATAGCTTAAATTCCATCCAAAGGAGATTATTGCTATGCTGTTATAGTTACAGAACAAACTCAAATAAGCCCACAGAAAACTACAACAGGTAAACAGAATTATATGAAAGCCTGTCAAGCTATGAGACTCTAAAACTACATAAGCAAAACACAAAGATGAGATGAAGAAGATGGGTTTGAGAACAGAAGGAGAAAAGTCAGCTGTAGCCTTAGCCCCAGGAAATAATAAGAATATCCAGGTATTGGACAAAACAGCAGAACAGCAATTCGCATAAATAAATAACCATTTTTTGCCAGCTCTCTTCTTTGATCTCACTTTATTCACAACCTCCAGTTCTTCTGACATCTATTTGCTTCAACTGCACTTAAATTCAAAAACCACGTCGTTATAAATTAGCTTCCCCATTACAGAATTCCTGAGCACATTTATGCACTTGTAAAAAACCTGCACATCTGAGCTTTAGGTTATTTGTAATTTTTCCCCAAGCAATAACAACAGTAAGAAATAATTGTAATAAACACAATATCAGCAGCAAGTACTTGGGCAAGATTACTGCTTGGCAAATGCTGCCTTTTTTTTTTTTTAAGATCCTAAATGAGAAGTGGGCAGAGAAAATATGGAAGAGAACTTGACTCTTAAGTATCTATAGAAAAAGAATTTAAGAGGACATGGGCACTGTCCACAAAACCTTGAGAGCTTGTAATTCACTGGATCAGAGCACTGGACCTGGGCACTCATCTTGTTCTGCTGACAACCCAGTCTATGTCTTCCCTTTCCTGTAAGAACTGAGTCCAGATCATCAAGCCAAGTGAAATGTCTCCTCATGAGTATGCTCCACCTTTTATAAGGTACTTAGATATTCACTGAGCCATACCAAGAAATGACATTATGATCTAGTGGCTGCAGAAAGGCAGTATGCTCCTGTTCCTATTCCCTGCTCCGTGAATATGAAGCACATTATGAAGCAGAACAGCTTCAACAGAGTACCAAGAGCTACCCATCCATCAGCATCCTACAGGCTGTGCTTAGGATCAAGTCTGGAGCAGCAACTGCAACGGTGAATTTAAACTGAGATTGCTCACTTCCCTGCAAAGTGTAGTGCTTGACTGCAGCACATCTCATTAGTTGAATGAATCTGACACGAAGAGAAGCAGTACCAGTATAAAATAAATGCACCTGCCCCTTTAGTCATGCATAACCTGTAAAATGATACTTGGAAAAATTTCATCATGAGGATGATTCGAACCCCTAAACTACAAAGCAAAAGGGAGAGCACCTCTGGATGGAAATATGTACTAAATTCAAACCAAATTCCAGAATAATTTTAAGCATTTAAAATACTTAAAACCATTTAGCTCCATTCTAATATATCTTTGTAGTACAATGTTATTCTTGGACCTCATATAAAAGAAACTATGTAACTATAGAATAAAAAAATCTTTTTTTACTTTTATTTTGAAACTGTGAAAGTGCTTAAGTAATAATTCAAAGTGATGATGTATTTTATGTAAATCTAACTGCTAAAAGGGAGTTTTATTCTATTATTGGCATTAATTGTTCTTATTTTGGAAAAAAAAAAAATAAAATGCAACATACACATCTTCCTTTACATTTTTTTTAAACTTAGTCATATACTTTACAAAAATAGCTCTTAAAAAATAAGCTGGTTAAATACTTAAAGGAAAAGAATTTTACCAGTGTTGCTTCTTTTCTTTCTTCTCTAGGTGGAAGGGGATAGCCTATTCTGTAATAATTAAAGTAACAATTTTCTTTTCTATCCCTGCCTCCTTTATTCTGGTTCTGTTTTAATCCTCCCCATTTCTCAACGTTTTCAGTTTCTTAGTTCCTCATTCTCTTCTCCTTCTCCTACTTTCTGTCTTTGTTATTTTATTCTCTTATTTTTTTAATGGAGTTTCTTACTTAAATGGCCCGGCCTCTCTCCTGGGAAGAGGGAGGAGAGTCCAGGGAAGAAAGGAAGCAATTCCACAGCAGTTCCAAGACTTCAAACTGAATTCTGCATCTAACTCTCTGTTCAGTAAAACTCCTTCATATTTTTAAGACCATTTCATTACAAATGGGAATCACTGTCACTTCTAGTATCTGCACATCCCACAGATACAACATACCTTGTGTGGGCTCACAAAAGTATAAAGCTTTTATGCAGAGACAACATGTATTGTAAGGTTTCAGGATAATTTTATTATACCTTGTAACTTGGCTGAAGTTCCTATTATTCACACCACGTTATCTGTGCTCTCTGAAATCCTGGAGGAATTCCACTCTCCACTAAAGCACTGCTAAGGAGTCTGCCTCTGCCTTCTCCCATCCCTCTTAGCTGCAACAGGACTTTTCCAGCCTCTCCAGGCCATGTCCTTGCAGCTTTGTGGTCACATCCCCCAGCAGAGATCACTGCTAGAGCACAAGCATACAGTAGATATAAATGTCCAGGGCAGACATGGAACAGGCTTTGAGTGCACAGTGTCACCTCTTCAGCTTCCATATTCTTTAAATAAATGAAGAGCACTTTCCATGCCCTGTGACACTTTCCAAAAAAGATGTAATTAATATTGCTCTAAGACACAAATAGTCCCTCCTCTGAAAAAATGCAAATAAAATTTATTTGGTTTTTAGTTACCCTTAGCTCACATAATTGCTCATCACACTGCTGGGCAAACCCATTGATGTTTCCTCAGCAAACATAAGCTTTTCAGCCTTGATTCCACTCATAGGTATTACTGGGCCTCCACAGGGAATGTTAAAGGTGGCAAATACAGAAAAGGATATTAAAGAGAAGAAAAATGGAAAAAAACCCTAAAGAACTGAAAGAACTGCACTAGTCATTCTTTAATTTCTTATAATGTTGAATCATTCCTTTGAAGTGACTACAGTGGTAGCCATTTAAAAGAAAATCCAGCAGATTAGGATCTTGATGTGTTACTTCTGACTCTTTTCAGAGAACAAATGATCAATTTTGGGAGGGTCATCTTTGCAGCCTATTGTATTGTTTCCAGGCTGCTAATACAATTGTTATAGGAACAGGGCAATATTACAAATCTGGATAAGTTCCCAAAAGGAGAAACATGAAATAACAGATGGTTGTCCTCACCTTCTTGACATTGTTAATGATGCACTAAGGTCTCCATGGGTTCACGTGGGCTTAAAATAAAAATGAAGGTGCTTACAGTTGCTTTCAAGGGCATTATTTCACAGGGAGCTACATCTTGTATTTTACTGAATTACGCCTATTCAGTCAGGGACCAAGATTAAGTCAAATTAAATGACAAATGAAGCAAAGTTCAGATTTGTTGTTCAAATTCAACTTTTCAGAAGGTTTATAAATAACTAAATGATTATTTAGCTATTTATAGATTATTTATATTATTTATAATTATTTATAAATAAATAGTTTTGTTTTGCTGGGGTGGCTTTTTGTTGGGTTTTTACTTTGGGTTTGGCTTGGGGTTTTTTGTTGTTGTTGATGGGGTTTTTTGTTTTGTTTGGTGTTGTTTGTTTGTTTGTTGGGTTTTTTGGTGGGGGGAAGACAGAATGCCCCACATTATGCAGGGGAGACCAGAAAATCTGGTTATTCTTTTGCCTATTTTTCTGTTTCTTGATAACCAAAAATATCTGTCTGGTATGATTTTCAAAACATTCATATCAGTTTCAGTGAGAGCTGTCTGGAAGTTCCATTTCTAGTGCAGTTCCAAGTTACTGGAAAATGTATTCCCAAGCAAAGCAGTGCTATGTTCAGAAATGCAGAGCTCATACCACTCATTGTGAAGCTAAATTCTAAAGTGTAAAAGAAAGAAGCAAACAAAATAATAGAATTTTTCATTGCTGTGCTATGTATCCACTGGAATATTACAAGATCTATGTAATAGTAATGGCAGAATTTAGGACCTCTTTAATTTTATTTTTTTTAAGTTTAAGGTCCAACTTGGCTATTTAGAATGACAGTTTCTTTTAAGCCCAAGTTTGTTCACATTCATAAAGCCAGTAAAAATTCTGAACTATCAGAGTCAGTTTACAAAAGGGGACTTGACTCTGAAAAGCAAAGCAGTTCAGTAAATGTGAGATTTTTGTCAAATCAGGGAAACAAGGTGTTGTGTAAGGACTAGGGAAAAATACCTTTGAAAAATTTACAATACCTTTTCTATAAATCAGAAGTGTAATTTCGTCTGGATTAACAAAATCTTTTCCAAACAGGGCAATGCAGAATTAGGTGGGAATCAGGGTAGTAGGAATCACTGGACACAATTTGATGAAGAGAGACTAAAAAGACTGTTAGGTCTCTATTCCAGGATAAAGTAGAACAATAAAACAGTAATATTTATTAAAATGAGTAAAATGGGGAATATAGTTTAATAGTTTCTCTCATAGTAACACAGGATGTCAAATAAAATAAAAATTAAACTAATTTAAAAATGAATACATATATATATTTATTTATTTTTACAATCTAACATTTTGAAAATAACTTCCACAAGAATTTACAGACACCAGAAATTTAGAAAGAGTCAAGGAAAACCTGAATAATCGTATAGGCAATGGAGTAGTCCAAGTTATCAAAGCTGCTGGAAAATATCTTTGCTTTTGCAAAGGATATGAATCTTAATGCTCTCAGGCTTAAGTCAATCCTTCTAAAAACCACAGACCTATCCTGGCTACAAGTTCTTCTGCTTTCCAAAACAGCTTTTGGTGCTAGCTTTTTTTGACAGGAGGACATGAACAGCAAACCTCAGCCCAATGAAGTCTGTCAATTCCTATGCTTGAGTAAAATTACCAATCTAAGGAACAAAGTTTTTTTCTGAATTTTCATGTATTAATCAGTATGTCTGCATCTAGAAACCAGAAAGGATGTATTGGTATATAAGCTGCTAAAGAAAGAAGAGTGGCCACCTCTGAATGCAAACAGCAACCAGTCTTTACTTCAGGTGTTATGCTATTTACCAGTTCATTATTCAGAGTGGCATCTCCAAAGAGAGAGCTCTGGTTCTTTTTTTTTTTTTTTCCTCAGTCTCATCTCTACCCTCTTGCCCTGCAATGCATTTAAAAATTCTTTTATTTCTCCTGAACAGTGCTCAGACAGCACAACAATGTAACTTGAGACTGGATGAACTATAGCATACCAGATTCTCTGTAAATAAATATACGCGTGTGTGTGTGTATTTAAAACACACCTAGACCTAAAGGTCTTTTCCAAGCCATAGACAGCTACATATGTAGCAAGGTTCTTTGGAAGGAAAGTCACAAGAGACTAATGAAAGAAACCAGAAATGTATTTTTAAGGCTTAAAATTCTATTAAGGGAGCTGCTTTCCTCTCCTCCCTCATCACAAAATAGTACCAGAAGAAAATAATAGATATTTCTCCCTCACCAGATTATACTGAAAGTGTCCTTTTTTGTTTAACATTTCTATAGTATCTACATAGCAAGAGATTTAAGAATATCCTTGTCTATTTAGATTGATATAACCACCAATAAGTATGCAAGTAGTAAGGATGACAGGAAAAATGCATATGACCTACGAGGTAATTTGAACAGACCCCTAATAAAGATAAAAGTATAATGAAAAAGGGACAAAATCAAAAAAATCTAGCCCTTCACAGAAGGTAAGACTCACAGTTACTTACATGTGTGATCTGTATGATCTTGACAGATGGTTGCTGAACATGGATCTCCATTTCTTAAGAAATTTGAAGATGGTATTCCTTATATTAAAAGATAAAAGGATAAAGAAAGGAAGATGAAAACACCATGCTGAAGTAGCCTTCCTACTAGCTACATAAAAAGCACCTTTTAAAATCTAAGGACTTTTAAGGAATGTTGCCCTCTCTTGGAACATGGATAATGTCTCTCTCCTCCCTGGTCACCTACTGGTGACCTCCCCAGGTCACAGAACCTGCAGGGATAACAATGTCTTTGGCTTTCCTCTGACAAATGTGAATTACATCATCAAATGCATTTAAAAGTTTCAAAAAATGACATATATATATATATATATACACATATACAAAAAATAGAGAAGTTTTGTTTCAAGTATTTGATGTTCAACACTTTCAGAAAGAGAAACTTCCTCATTGTACCACACTGATCTTGCACTTGGGGAAGTGGTTTGGAGGGCAGGGGTTCTAGGTTTTCAGGAGTCTATTTACCAAACTATATTTGCCTCTATTCCCAAGAAATAGTCACCTAATTATTTCAATATTTAATTCTCTAACTTCCAGTGTATGAAGAAACTTTTCTGTCTGCCATTCTTATTCTCACAACATCATCAGGTGCAAATTATGTAAGGTCCAAGCACAGTCTATAATCATACCTGAAGTCATTTCCATCTTCTAAACCAGACTTAAAAGTTAAATTCAGCATTCTCCTATTTAAATATTCTGTTCACTGGCACTGATTAATTTATTTGCTTTGAAGACTCCAGAAAGCCCACATGTAATTGAGGAGTGTAACAAATATCTCTGTAATTTTGAGACTATATCCTTTTTTAAGGTTGTAGTTACTTAATGGTAACACCCTCCCGGATTTCCATAAAGATGTTATTAAAAATATTACCTGATGCATACTAACTGCATCTGCAAGATGAATTGCCTTCTAGAAATACAGGCAAAAAAAAGTCCATCGCTTCTAACATATTTTCATTTCTACTCTGTACAGCATTTGTATTTCAATATATTCTAGACATAAATAAACTTTATACATAAATAACAAAGATTGGTATGCATTTGGTGCAAATATTGTCTTCTTGTTGTTTCCACCTACTTTTAACAGAAATGTGATAATTTTCTTTTGTTCTGAGAGGACCATCTGATGCTATCAATGTTTACTTCAACAGAGTGGTTCCATAAATCATTCATATTAAAGCCCAGGAAATTACAGAACTTTGTAGTGTAAAATGGAAGTTTAGAAACTGTGTGTATTGAATGTTAAGGTATCAGTCAAGTACATCTTCATACAAACTTGTATGAAATATGTGAAGTAAATGGATTTCTGCCAGGGTACAGATAAACTGTGGATCAGTATTATACTGGCAACGCCAGAATTTTACAAATCAAGTTTTTTCCCCCCACATCCTCTATCTAGTTCTTTTACACTGACTCAGCCTCTAACAGAGAAATGCCAAATTAAAATCTAGCAAGGAAAAGAAATTTGTGTACAGTTAACACAGCAATATATTCAGCTGAATATTGTAGGTCACTTTGATTTAAAGTAATGTGTTGAATGTGACTAAAAAAGAACTTCCAGCAAGCACCATGGAAACTCAATTATAAAGTCACTGTATACAAGGATAATCAGAATAAAGTTAAATGGACTTTGTTCCTTAGTGATACAGCATTAATCACAAGAAAAATGGAAATAATGATTGCAAGACTAGAGTACAGTCATTATTTGCAGACAGCAGAAGAATTAGCAGTGAGAGGTCATTAAGACCTTCCATAATATTGCATGAATTTTTGAAATAAATAAAGGTAGATTTCTGTCTTATTACACCCCTGAAGCTGGCTGGATCCAGATTCAGACAATGTGGACACTGTAGTCTGATCAGGCAAGACCCAAGTTGGGAGTTATGGGTAGGAAACTAAGACTAAAGAAAGAGAAGACTTAAAATATTAGGTCATTTGAAGACCCATGATAGACTTTAAAATAACGTCCAACCTATTTCCCTATTCCTGACTGCTATCTAGAAACCCTCAAAACATTACCTCAGTCTTTTAAACACATATTTTGCTTCCCCATTTATGTTTTGCTTTATAAATGCAGAAAGAAGGAAGAAAACAAAGAAGATAAAACTATGACAAAAAATAATTCACTAGATATAAGATGCTCCACTCATCTTCCAACAAGAGTTAGTTCTATGTTTAAAGGAACTAAGGTCAGCTACATATTTAACATGATCCCATCTTAAATTCTTAAACGCAAGGTTATGGAAATCAATGGATGCATCTTGGGCTTGAGATGATGGTACTAACACATATTTCAATAATGACTTTGATCCATTTCTTCCCAAACATCGCTCTAGTCAGATACATGCTCAAGGTTGCAATGCATCTCCCTACAGCTCTATTGCCACTTGCTACAAAAGCTTAATTATTGTTGAAGCAACACTAGAAGACACCTTTCAGTGCATCTCCACAGGTAAAGCAAAGCAGGATGTCATTTTAAGGCTGACGCTGTTTCTAGAGATTCTTTTGGCATTTCGTTGTTTGTTGGGCTTTGGGGTTGGTTTTTTTGCCTCATTAGCAAACTTCAGAACGTGAAACCTTCTTTCCAGACATAGCTAAGATGAACATAGAAAACTTTTAATAATTTGCTCATCTTAATAAATCTTTAATTCTATTCTGCATAATGAAAATCAGTCAATAGCATCAGGAAGGAAAACTACATCCAATACAGTAACTACTCAACCAGCTCTTTGCTAGCTTAATTAAATTAAACTCTAGAGAAGTCACAGAACTCTGAATAAAGCAATAATTTTTATTTACACTCAATCAATGATGTTTACTAGAAAATAGTTACACAACTCAATCCTGATTCATAAACTATCTGCTATAAATCTACATTTAAAAGCTGACCTTAAATAAAAAAGTAATTCCACCATCAAATGCTGCATTTCTGGATTCTGGACCTCATTGCTAACATCAAACTAGTGGACCACGAAGCCAAACAGGATTTTAGAGCTGACAGACACTAGATTATGCTCAACTAATTGAGACTGCAGAAATGCCTGTGTTTGCCCTTGTTCCATGCCCATAAATCACTCAGATGAGGCTTTCCAATTCTCCATAAGTATATAGGCACAAACAGCCAAACTTACATGTATCTTTCAGATTTTCCCAACTGCCAGAAATTCTGGTTTCTTAAGAAGTGGTGGAGGCTGGAGAGAAACTGGGCACTGTGGACCTTCGTTTTCCCTAGCCTTTTTTTTTCCCAGAATTTATTTTCTTTTGTTACTATACAGCATATCATCTTTGTAGTTGTAAAAGCTTTTATTCTCTTTTATTCACATAATCAGTATTTAAATGGAAGGCATTTATCTCTATTTTCTCCAAAGCTGCTGAAGGCTAACAGTTCTCCTGCCTCCCCTAAAAAAGACAAGACCCACTAGATAAATTCTTACTGGACATTACTGAGTGAAAATGAAAGATCAGTTCTTCAGTTCCAAACCATTCTATTAACAGCTAAGTAGCAATGTGATTATTTTTTTCTTCAAGACCACTGTCACCATCCAGGTTCATTGTTGTAGGATTTTTAAAAGTAAAGACTTTTTGGTTTTGATCTAGAGAAGAATATTGCTTTGAAAACACGGTAGGTCAAACTTTGCCCAGGCTTACACCTGGTGCAAGCTTTTGATCGAGATATTATAACAGCATGCCTGTGTCTTTCATCTTTGCTTCTGAATTCTGATTAATTCAAAAAGCACTGTTCCACTTCCCTTCATCATCTTGCATTTCTGGTATTTCAAAATGGTTTGGTCTTCACAAAGTATAATCCTCTGGCTCTGATGAATCAGCCAGCAGAAATCTCCAGCCACCCCTGCTCTGTGACTCAGAGATCCTGAATCACTGCTGGGAGGGCAGACAGGAGCCACACCAGAAGTTGTGAACCACTGCACTGGAAGAGCAAACTGCCTACTAATAAAAGTAGCATTTGTTTTCTTTCTCTTGTGACAGCTGCCAGAGAATACATTTAAGTATTTTACACTTCTTTTTTTCAACTAAGCCAGACAGGTGTCTCATACACTACGGGAACTGCAGAACAAATCCAGACAAACAGCAGTAGAAGATAGCCTTTCAGATGGTCCAATACAAAAGGACAACAATAAAAAATAATAAAGTATGCTGTAACAATGAATTCTGTAGAAGAGCTCCTTATACATCAGATGCTGGAATCAGTGACTACTGAATTGTGAAAATCCACACCTTTTTGTTAGTCTTCATATTTTCAGGTGGCAATCCCTGACAACAGCAGTACACAGGAGTCTCAACAGAGTTTTAAGATAAATTGTTTCTCTCCATCTAAGTACAACTCTGGGAAATTGACTCAGCTTTGTCAGCAGGACCTTAAATTCTATTGTCCTTCAAGAAACAAATGCATCTAGCTACTTCCAGCTCAACAAGAAGATTCAAGCCATCTTGCAAATCATCGAGTTACAATAATCTTAAAAACAGCAAGGCAAATATTTAAGAACAGTTCCTGAAGTACATGAAACACAACCTATCAGTCAGTGCACAAGGGAAGAGTAAACCACGAAAGCCCTCCAGAAGCTAGAAACTCATTTACAGAAAATGCTTAAGAAGCTCATGTCTCAGCACCTGTGTAAAAAATCCTGCTTCTTTGATTTTTCCCTACTTCCTCACACCTCACATCAGTTACCCGCAAAAGAGGTGCAAACAATTGTTGTGTTCTGATCTGCTACACCTATTTTTTACAAGCAAAAGAGGCTATACAAAGCACTGGAGCCCTGGAGAATGACATACTATACACATTGCAGTCAACGGGATGCAGGCATCTAACTCCAAGGTCCACTTTAAAAACACAAGCGTGATTCAAGCATCACAAGTAACCTGAAGAAACTCCACAGAGAATGTATCTTCTGTGTCCTAAAAATGAATGCATAAACTAAGTTAAAAATTAACAGAATGAGCAGAATTATGTAGGTTTCACTTCTAAAACATGTACATGGTTTTAGCCAGTAACTTAGGTGACAGATGCTCTGTCATCTCCCTAACTGCCCTCCCATCCTTTTTCTCTTAGGGAAGATAAAAAAGGGAGTAAGACGCACTTTAAGATTGGAGGAGGAGAAAAAAATACTTTAGAATTGTATTAAGTGGTGAATTACAAATATATTAAAATATGTAAATACGGAACTCACACTCCTCAGCTAGTAATTACTTTCCAACCAAGAAAGTCCCACCCTGGGCTCAGCAGCAGATGGGGGTACCCCATCCAGGGTCACAGGGACATTGCACTAAAGCTTTGCAGCAGCCACGCCGGTCCCGCTGCAGGAGAAGGCGACCTGACTCCATGAACAGCGTTCTTCCCCAGCAAGGACGCAGGGGCACTGGAGGAAGATCCCAGAAAGGGGCACAGACCCCATCACCCCACCCCGAGGAGCCAGGGCCGGGCTGCCCCCATGGGCCCGGAACCGGCTGGGGGGGTCCAGAGGGGCTCAGGGCAGCGGAACCGCAGGCGGGCTGTACTCTGGGCCTCTCAAAGTGGAACAAGAGTTACTGGTTGTGTATCGTTTTATTATTGCTTTTTTTTTTTTGCCCATATGTAGCAGGTATTGCCTACCTGTGGCGACGCTTTTAATCTTTACCTGCAGGTTGTCTGGGCTGCTGAGCAGCACACGATGTAGTTTTCATTTAAAAAACAGCTCTGCTCCAGCTGTGCTATGTCTCTAGCTGAAACCTTTGTTCTTGTTGTGGTCACCCTCTCTCAGGTAAAACTAACACAGCTTTGCACCGAAGGCAGACTGCCTGCCTCTGGGAAACCTGTCTGCCTGGTAAAAGGCAGAGAGGTGCAAAAGGGCTGCCCTAATTTTAGATACTGAGCTGTGGAGTCTGATCCGCATTGCCACTTGGTTCAGAGGAGGTGGACCGACACCTCTACTGTGCAGGGACAGGATATGGAGCCTGGTGTGATGAATCTAACTCCAGCACCTTGTTTCAGTTTTCACAGCCTGGAAGCATGAATTCTCTTCCCTTTCACCTACCATCATGTTATCTCAGGGCATAGTTTGATTTTTGTTTGATTTTAACATTTCTCAGAAATGCATTCCCACGTCAGAATAAATCACCTTAGCAAAGAAGCGTTGCAAGGCAGCTGGATCATCATGAGACCTAGGTTTTTCTGTAGAAGTTTTCATATAAAAGTACCTGGCCACCTGACAAGTTTCTATCCTGAGACACTGAGAGCCTGAACATACCCCAACTCTTGTTTGAAATGTTGAATTCCTAAGGGGAATATAGACAGCAGTTGTTTAAATGTGTACTGCCATAAGAAGTGGTTAATTTTTGGTTAAGTTTAGAATTGCCTTTGAAATCTCAAAAAAAGCCTCAGAGTGGTCCTTTGACACTTACAGTTCCAGGGTCTTTATAGATTTCAGTGTGGTCATTTTGAGGGTAGAAAGAAAACCAACCTAATAAAATGTTGGCTTCTGTTCAGCATTCATCAGATCTACCATGAAAAGTAAAACCAGATAAGTCAGTTAATCACTGACAAAGTAGCACCACTGAGGCCAGGAGTTTGGTGATGTGAGAGGCAAGCAGAAGCTCAGATGTGCCTGTGTTCCTTCCTGCTGGTGGAAGAGAGCACATACTGGGATGACAGCACAAAAAGCAGCTACAAAAAAGGAATGCTTACAGCTTGTGCCGTGAGGAGGAAGGAAGGCCTGTTCTACAGGGATAGACCCAAGAGGAAGTCTGAAGAGGTGGAACATGAAAAAGGATGAAGGCATTTGTTTGAATAAGGTGCAGCAAGGCTCCAAGCAGCAGCAATGATGCCAAAACCTTTTCCTGCATCAGACTATACATCAGAGCTTGGCAGGCTAATAGCTAAAAATATGTCCCAAAGGGTTGCTATCAACAGAGAACCAGGAGATCTTAAAGAGAAAGGCACTATCTGGTATACAGGTA
Source organism: Florisuga fusca (assembly GCA_038090715.1). Classification (NCBI taxonomy): domain Eukaryota; kingdom Metazoa; phylum Chordata; class Aves; order Apodiformes; family Trochilidae; genus Florisuga; species Florisuga fusca. The sequence goes on from JAAWXA010000001.1 coordinate 49,249,825, forward strand.
ATGGCTCTGTTGTAAAAAATGGTCTACTTATGCATACTCTCCTGACCCAGAGCTTCACAGGGCTCTCATTCAGCTGGGGAAAGCTGGTTTTTTAATCTTCACTTCCATGCCCTGAGGGTTGCTGGAACTGTGTTTCATTGAACTGCCTAGGAAATCCTCTTTATAGAGGAAGCCTTATCTCTAACCAAGAAGTGCTCAGATTTACAGGCAGATGATTAAACCCTTCCAACATACATTTTAACTGCTCTCTGCAGATGAGCAGAGAGGGCAGCCTGACAGAGACATAGGTCACAGGCCACTCTGCCATCTACAGAGAAAGCATTTTTCACAAGACTGAAAAGAAAATAGTATGATGATAATAGCCAGGAGTTTCACCTCTTGGTCCTCACTCTAGATACAAGAAAATGGCTTTCACAAACCTGAAAAAGTCATGAAACAAACCCAGAAAGTGATTACCTGATGAGCTAGTTTGAACCAGAATTATCCGTTAGCTTAAACACTTCTTCATCCTCCTTTACTTTAACTCCCATGCCAAAGCACAACTAGGAGCTGTCACCATATGCTGATAGTATTCATTTGTTTATGCATTGCTTCTTTTTTCTACTGACACAGATGCCACTGCAATTTGGAGAACTCAAGTTTTTTTGCTCCCTTTCTTTTCCTGCTATACATTAAACTAAAGCTAATAGTCCAGAACTCTGCAGCCTGCGTTGTGGATGCTTCTTTTATTAATGCAGGCTCTGTAATAACAAAAGCCAGACTCTGAATTTCACTTACAGAATTTTCCATAATTTCCGATTATGCATTTTCCAGTAAATTCCTGTGGTCGAGTATATTCTTGCACCCATGAAAGTAAATTAATAAAAAGAAACACACTGACATTTTTAATAAAAGATGATTTAAACCCTTCCTGCCCCTTTATCACCACAAACACATAAATATTGTATTTCAGCTCACACTTTTGAAAAGTAGTATCGGCCAATACATCCATACTTTAATAGTGGACATTAACAGGTAGATAAGGCAGCAACACAAAAAGTGTCAGCTTCCTTTGGAGGGCCCCATTAAAACCTTATTCCTGGTACTGTATACAACCCTCATCTCCCAGGGAAAGAAAAAATAATTTAACCTAGAGTAGGTACAGGAAAGGGTTTTTAAGATGATCAGGGAAATGGAGTGCTGATTTTAATTCAGAAGAATATAAGAAGGCCAGCTCATACACACAGAAAAATGAAGGCTGAGGGTGGATATTAAAGCTCTCTGTTAATGCATCAAAAGGGAAACAGAGGGGAGAGAAAAGGGACTATTCAAACTTAAGACACAATGTTGATGCAAAAGCAAATGGTTATATAGTGACTATGAATAAATTTCAACCAGAGGTGAGAAGAAGGTTTCTAAACATCAAAGGAATAGAGCTTTGGAAGGCTCTTTCTGCAGTCTGTATCTTTCTGCTTGATACATAATCCATATTTTTTTCAAGTTTATTTCTGCTTCTCATGGAATTTTAAATTAATTTATTTCCTGTTTTAGTGTGAACACTGCAAAGGCAGCAGCTTTGCAATATTTTGTGATGCTGAGTCTGAATGTACGGCCTTGCCGAATCTTCTGTTATGTCACTACGTGTCTTATCGGTAAAATCAGCACCAGGTGTTTGGCCTGATGCACTTCTGGTGACAGACAATACATAAACAGATTACACTGATAATATTTCCCATCAAGAGTTCTGAGTTACCTGGTAAGCTATTTCTTGGTTTCTTGGGGTTTTGTCCTCCACTTCCTTTACAGCCTGGGTTAGGCAATTGCCTATCTCCAGAGCAGTCAGTGCTTCCTACCCAGTTTGGTGTTCAAAACTCACTGCATTTCTGTTTGTTTGTTTTGCTTAGACTTTACCAATAATTCAGTAAATAAAGACAATTAAAATTCCTCAAAGATGGTGGCTTTCTGTATGACTTCCCACAGGCTCTTTCCAGTCTAGCTCCCTTGCTTGCATCCTTGTTGAGCTCTGCTTGTCCTGAGGGTAATGCAATACATGGCTACACTGCTGCTAGCAAACCAAGCAGTGCAACGACTCAGTCCCTTGACCACAGGACCAAAATCCCAGGATACCAAGGTCAATGTTAGTAAACACACATGAAAGTGAGAGCCCTGATGCTCTGACCTGTAGTGCTCAGCCAGGGCCAAAAGCTGCAGGGAAACATCTCTCAGTTTTACAGGTAAGTTTCATGCCCAGATTGTCATCCTTTTCAATTTACAAGTACGGATATTACCAGTAAATCAAAGGAATTTTAGCACAACTAAACAGAGATTTAGCATTCATGTCTTAGCCAAACATATTGAATTAACTAGTTTTAAAGATTCTTAAGCCATTGGCTGTCCAGAGAATGAGGCTGAAACAACAAGTTAACAGCAGTTTTAACAGAAAAAAATAAATGTGTATAGGATGTGCTTTCACAAGAGAGGGGGTGAACACAGGCACTAGGAATAAAAATCCTCTATTGCTGTTCCTTTCTATGCAGATGTGTACTTTTTTGTTGCCAATAATTATTTCCCCTATGAGTTTTAATGTCTCCTAATGAAATACTTCAATAACAAAATTTAAAAAGATGTGAAGAAGAGGTATTAAGAATTGGAATTTTCACTCTCTCGGTGTAAGAATTTAGTTGTTTTCTTAATGATTTTATTACTTTTTAGAAACCTTAAATTCCCACTTAGTAAGATATATTACAGTATTAGCCACCTGAGTATGAAAAATTCACATTCAGTCAAATAATACAAGCCAGACAGCTGTCCAAACCAGTGAAACAGCCTCTTCATTAGTTACTTACACAGGGATCAGGAACTGGGGAGCAAAACTATGGTCCAGTGAATGAAGGGATAAACAACCAACCAAATATAGACTCTTTTCTTTCACTCTCTGACTCACTCTGAGATTTCAGACAAGTCCCTTAACCTGTCTACCCTGCAGTTCCTTCATTGAAAAATTGGAAATAACACATCCTTTGTAAAGTATGTGGAAACTCATGGGTAAAAAGCATGTTGGCATAATCCTCATAGCAGGTACTGATTCCCCACAGAGCCACAGGATCCTTGAAGTACAGCAGCATTTACATTCTTCACTGAGCACCACAAACAAAACCAAAGTTCACAAGCCAGTTTGAACAAGAAAAAGGAAACAAGCCAGGAATTTGCATAGAGCTGGTTTTCTTCCAAGATATACAGTCTGCTGATATAAACTGATAAATTTTCAGATACAGTCATCAGTTTGCATTCCAAAACTTCCTCCTTTCAGTGCCTTTCTCACCATCTTCTTCAGGGTAGAATTACAAAGTTGATAACATTTAGTGTACAAAACCATGTAAATAAAACATCCTAGCCTATCCATACCCGGGATACTTAGCTTCAGGTGCTCTGAAGCTTGCAGGTTTAACACTAAGTATCCAGTTTGGGCAGAAACAGCTTTTAGATTACAATGGGTTAAATGTCATAGAAGTAAAGACCTCTCTGAGATATTTTAAAAATGTAATCTAGATATCCCAGATAGCTTGGCAGTGAAGACATTCTATTCCGGGAAAGGGGGCTCCAATCCCACCACTACAGTCCTCCCTCATTTTATACATTTTTGAAGGAATTTGACTTTGGAATACAGTGTTCCAGATCAATGCTTGGGACATGAAGAAGCTGATAATTTGGAGGTTGGTTAGTCTCTGGTTCAAGTAGAAATCCCAACCAGAATATAATGCTTTTGTTAAATACAGTAGGCATTTGCAAATAAAAAACCCCATTCTTAATTAGTCAGTCCTTTCTGACAGTACAAATCTGTCTTTCGAAAAATGCTTACCTGTCTTTAACCAGGCAATATGGTTAATCCTCAGAGCATCAAAGGAGCAATGTATTCACTGACAACCAGGTGAATGTTTTCATCTATGCACCTACTAGTAAGAAGGAGAAATTATTTTGTATGCAGAACCAGTACTGCGGCTTCATCTTCCATGGTGTCACAGCCTCCCACACTGTATGGTCTCTTAATATGACCCTGGTTTCCTTGTCATAAAATTAGAGCAGGAAAAATATTTGTGAGTTTGTATCAAGTTTTTTTTGGCTGATATTTTCTGGAGAGGGTCAACATTATTTATTATAATAATTTCAGTGTGAAACAGTTACATTGAACTGGTTCCATTTGTAAATATATTTCACTTTTTAACTACCAAAACTTAATCCAAAGAAAATACTCTTTTTTTTATAACAAGGAAGCAAACAAAAAAGAAGTGCAAAAAGTGTTTCACCTGCAAAACTGAAAACTTTCTTTTTGAATTCATGAGAAGTCATATTCCTTTTTTTATTCTTTCAAAGATCCCAAAAGTAATTTATAGATACATTTTTATGTCCCTTATATTCATTACTTTCTTTAGAAGATTTCATCTCTTTTCCAGATTTTAAGGGTTCCCTTCCATTTTTCCATTTACTTTAGATATGACATATCTACAATCATAAACGTAACTGTCATCCTCCTGCAGACTGTTCAAAGATGTACCTTAATTCTGTAGACCTATCTTCTGCAATTTTAAATATAATCATGTCTATCTGATCAAGTAACTAGTTTTGTATTAAGCTTAACATGGCTATAAAAGACCCATCAACATTTTTCTGCAAGTCTTCATCACTACATTATCTCTCAACAACCCTGGGTACTGTCATCCTCCTCTGTCTTGCCCTGGGTATAAATAGAGTATCAGGACCTCTTTAGTCCAGACATTGATATTGCTACATTTTACAGCTTAAAGTTCAAATACGATAGACTTTTCTATAACTTTATTCTGTACTTATTTAATGATCATGCTTTTTGATAATTTCTCCTGATTCTGACAACTCTCTGAATCGCTCAGCTCTGTCATCTACTGCACTGTACATCAGGCATTTACTCTCCTTCTACAGGCTCTCCACAACTTAGTGCAATCCTCACAATTATCTCATATTCAGGTTCAAGAAGTTAACTCCAATCAGCCACTTTCAAATATACGTGGGGTTTTTTTCCTATCATGTTTTTCCCTCTTAGGAAGAATTTACTGAATCACCCAAGCAACTCCTTCATTATTCTCCATCAGATTGCTCCTCAAGTCCTTCATTCAATGTGTCACTAGGCTGCTGATACACTAAAACCACAATCTATTGTGATGGATAACATTCATATGTGGTGATTAATTTTAGCTTGACTTGGCATCCCTGAGATTCTGCAAAGATAAAAAAGTGACAAAGATAGGAGAGGTTTATATTCATAATAAATAAATCAACAAATCCACACCCATCTTTATATATTCCTGTATAGCTCCAATGGCAGGACATACAGGAGACTAAAAGAAGACATAAATAGTCTTTTGTATTGAATTTCAAACTTGCATTGCAAATTTGACAGTGCACTGTTAATAATCAGACATGTATGTATACTTGGCTGACTTCTTTTACCAGCCTTGTAAAGCAACACCAGAATTCACCAGGCTACCAGTGTTCAACCACAAGTATTCTCTGGGAGAGCCCCAGGATCACAGTGGTGCCACAACTGCTTTATCTCTGTGCAACTTCACACTATTAGAGAGATGTCTTTGAGAAAAAAGTATCAGGATACGCAGTAAATTCTAAAACTGTCCAACAAAAGTGGGTTTAATTTCTGTTTGCTTCTTTTACCTGTAACAGTGACCAACAGAGGCAGCAAGATTCAGGTCCAGCACATGGATGTGACAAAGGTGAGATGTCAATTTTGTGGTGCCTTCCTTTCCTGTGAGCAGTAGATGTTCTTTATATAGAACATATATATGTTCTGATATAGACCCTTTGAGTCTATATCACAGCTAGGCTTCAGCAACAGAGCAATGGAGCTGACAATGAAGTAAGAAAAATATAAAATAACAAATCAAAAATCATTTCCCATTCATCTGAAAACATGTTGGCAGAAATGTGACATTGCTTTGGCATGCAGGGCTTCCCAGAGGGTTAAGGATAGCTGGCAAAAACTGTGGACAAGAACTTCCAAAAGAAATAGTATAGTGGACAACAAATTTCAAAGTATCAACTGGATGATAGAGGAGTCAACAGAAATTCTCTAATTTATTAGTATAAATTTATTTACCTGAGAGCATCACAGTGCTTACCTTCTCTGTGAGAACAATAAAATAGGGAAAATGCTTTGCCAAGTGTTTGGTAATTGTAAGAAAATGTAGATCCCTCAGAGTTCAACAGAACTAGATGAAACTCTTTCCACAGTTATTCATAAAAAAAAAAGACCAACTGATGACAGTACTGGAAACATAATGGGATCTTTCCAAACAGCTAGCAAATCATCAGATGGTGACAACACATTTTTTAAAAAAAAATTATACTACACCAGAAGTTAAGCCATCTTGCAGAAATTTACTTTGGAGAATGCTAGGAAAATTCAAAACAAAGGCAGCAAACTTTTGCATTAGAAAGTGCAAGTACATACTCCTTCCAAATAACAATCTAGAAATCTGCCCTAAAATTTTCATTATTTGTTTTGGGAGAGCTGGCATTAACTTTGTTTTTTTTTTTTTCAGAAATAGTATAGTAGACAACAAATTTCCATTCATCTACCAGCTCAACCATACTCTAATCACAGCCAATGCAAATATTTAACTCACATAAAAATAGTAATAATCTTCTTGAACTCCGAAGGCTAAGGTCAGTTATTGTGGGATATCCACAATGCATATCTCAGAGAAAGAGGAAAGCAAGACATTTTAAATAAATTAGAATCTAAGGAAAAATAGAATGTTTTCACCATACCAGAGACTCCTTCACAGCCTCCTAACATCTCATGCCATGGTTCCTGCTTAGGCAAGCAGTAACATGTATCTGCACTTACTTGGAATAACATCGCCTGACAAAGTCCACAAATCCATTACAATAGGTCCTTGTGCCTGTTTGCAGCTGGAGGGTGAAAATCACATTTGTCAATCACAGGCAGCAACAAAATGACCACCCTGGGCAATTCTCCAGCTAAAACAAATCTCCATAGCAAAAATAATTCAGTTCTGCTTTCCTACTCTACAGGTAGCACTATAATACTCCTCAAGGAGAGGAGTATTTCCCCATGAAGGGGAAATACTACTGCCAAGAAATTAGTGACTTGTAATGGCAAAGTAATTCTGAGTTTCACCTTGCTTGTTCCAACTTCTGTTGTCCAGGTGCAGGCTCTTAATAGACAAGTCCAAGAAGCAAGGAAAATACAGATTCTGATAGCTAACAGCTAAAGTCCTTACCCTTCCAGACATCTCAAGTGTGACTTCAAGATGACCTCAGGCACAGATGCAACTTGCCATAAGGCATTCTGACAGCATTGACAAGGACCTCATCTTTATTTTTTCATCATCACTGAAAAATATTCTGTTATTTTCCCCAAGTTTGTTGTTTGTTTTTTACCAGAACTGGAGTCCATTTACCAGATTTCCATGCCTAAAGTTGAGCTCATCTACCTGAAATCACCCTGGTATAGTGTAAAAAAAAGATATTAAATAATGCAATTTCCAAAAACATTGTTCACTTCTGTTAGTGTTGCTCACAAGAGCAGGAAGAAGTGCATAAGAGCTAAAGTACAGAGAGGCCTTGGTGGGAGTGTGGGAGAGATGTTTGCTTATTTTGACCTGTCTAAAGCTACCTATGAATTTTGATGTCTGGAAATTTAGCCGCCCCTGAAAAGTCTGTTCACTTTTTGCATACATTTTGTTCTCCTGGACAGTGGTCAGTAAAAACAGCTTCATTTAACTTCCACAGTGTCATTCAGATGAATATAGCTTGTTGCATGGCTCAAGATGGAAGAAAACTGTGGAGGAAAGGAAAGTAAAAGAAGGAAACAGAGGAAAGAATTAAGTCCCCATGATCCTAGAGGTCTTTTCCAACCAGAATGATTCTACCACTGTGTAAAATTAAGTGCTAGAGATTGTTCAGCAAGCTGCACCCCATGCCTGTGGACAACAAAGTTTTATTGAGTCATTCAATCTATTGATAAAATTTAAAAGAACAAACTAGAATCTGGAATACATTCACCCGTATACTATAGTGGCTAGTGCTTGTCCTTAACCCAAAGCAGTTTAAGGTAAGATCTTCCTTTAATTAGATAGTCCTTCTCACAGCCTTTAAGGGGAAAAAACCACTCTTCCTCCTCTTCCCTAACTGAATAGTGTCCAGATATTTCAGGGTTTATATGATGACTCAGGGATCTGTAAATTGTCTCCACCTTGAAATTCTTTGCCTTTTCAAGAAAATACCCAAGATAATCAAGGAGCTGGCCACAGTATCCTCTGTATTGTCTCTGTGATGTGGTGAGAGGCACTCTCTAACTTTTAAATCCTAATATGTCCAAACAAATGGTTATACATGACTCCCTGATGCTGTCCGCATTCAGTATTCACCAGTTAGATTACATTTGTGTGCTCTGAAGAAGCTTGTACAAAGAACTGATCAGCTTCATTTGGACTTGACTTCAAGGGGCACTTGAGAGTGAGGAATTCTGCAAACACATTATATCAAAGAAAAAGATCAAAATCTGGATGACAAAATCAGCAACAGAATGACAAAGCGTGAGAACAGTGCAGTGCAGTTCTTGGGTTAAGCTTGGCCAATGCAATTCTTCCTTAGCTAGCCATATAACTCAGATGAAGCAATCTAGGATGTATCTACACCAGCTGTTCACATTCTGTCTTTCAAGTGCTGATACACATAGATGAACCCAAGACTTCCTCTTTGAAGTTCTGAAGCTTTTCTTGCAAGACTGGAAGCTTTTTCCATCCAGTCTTCCATAGGAGAAAAACCAGACTAAAGCTCCTTGAGCCTATGGACACTGAAACAACTTTCAGTCTAGACTCCCTGGGAACAACATCAGCTTTTTTATTCTCATACTTCATCAGTCTGCCAGTTTTCCATTTTTTCCCCTGTTCTGACAAGGGAGTAAGTTGACTGAATGGCAGGCTAGCCAGACAAGTTAATGTTCCTTACAATAAAACTCACTCTTTGGAACAAGAAAAAGAATGTTTATACAAAACATATAGACTGCCAGCTGTTATTATATTCCATTGACTTTTTAAGAGACCAAATGCAATACACCAATAATACAGATTCTACATTTATTAAGGGTGGAGTCAGTATTGCCAGAATTCATCAGCCCAACTGCATAGGTTGAAAGTCCTGTTGTGGAAATCACAGAACCCATATGAGCCCTCCAGTGCCCTCCATTCCCACCAGTTGCTGGATTAGAAAGCCAGGCAGCAGTCCACCCCTGCAATCCCAAGACAATGGTGGTTGGTTCCAGCCAGAGGCACTTCAGTACAAATGCCAGGCTTCTCATTCTTACAGCTATAGCTAGTTCTGCTGGTATAGACAAGAAGTTGCTGCCTCTTCAGCTCTGCCTCTTTCCCTGTCTGTCTGAGGCTGCGGAGGAGCAGCAACCCTCCAGAGGCTGACCAACAGAGACCATGACAGGTCCTGCTCAGCAGAGCAAGCTTTCCCAGACCTGTCTTTAAATTGACAAAGTGCTGGGAGGCAAAGTTTCCACACATCAGATTTCTTCCTCCAAACTGTTCGAATATTGCAATGTACAAACCCCTCACTTTTCTTTTTTGGCAGTGACACCGTTTCTAGTTGCTCCTCTTCTGTCAGCTTGTGCATCCCAGTAGGAAGGGTCGGGCTGATAATTCCACTTATCTTGCCACAGCTTCACCTGGAGTCATGACTTCTCTCTGGAAACTGATGAGAGTCAGTATATAAAGCTTATGGCCAGTCATTCATAAGTAGCAGCAGAACAGATCATTTAAGGAAGTTCATTGCATCTCTGCATTTAAAATAGTGTTCAGGTTGTGAGGGAGAAAGGTGTCTAGGTAGAGGTTACGGCATAATGGTGAACACCCAAATAGGATGACCCAGGACTGTAATTTTACTTCTGCAACTCTTGGATTTTTCCATGGATAGCCTTTCACCCTTAATTCTTTGGGGTTTATTGCCACTATGTGTGAGAGAAATAATAGTAGAAAAACAACTCCTAGAAAATATAAAAGTTGAGAGATATTGCAATTACAGTCTACACACACCAGTGTAGGAGTGCAGATTCCAAAAGGACATGTCTTGAGAAGAAATTTCACAAAATATGTACATTCTCTTGATGTGATTCTGTGCCCTTCTCCCTCTTGGAGATGGTATCAATCTTGCAAGCAGATTAACTGCTGCTCATTCAGCTACATCCTCAAAGGGATCGTGTTCCTCTCCATAAAAGATTCTGACAGCAACAGTATACAAATTTAACTCCATGATGAGGAAAGAACAGCTACCTCATCATTTGGTTTAAATTAATGCATATTGCTCCCTGTTACTCAGTAGTGCTTGTGGTAACCAGACAGAGACTGGGAGACAGTGCTGTACTCATCTCTTCAGTTTGATCTGTTCCACAGGCTGAGAACCACCAAATTTTAACAAGGAGAGAGGAATGACCTTGGCAAAACATACCAGCGGTCAGTGATAAACGCAAAAAAGTACGTTTGTGAGTTTGGACAATGTTTGCCCACGTACCTTTAAAATTTGAGACTGGGGAGAGTTCAAAGTGAGACTGTTTATATCCCCTCAGGCATCAAATCCACATCACACAACCAGGAAAGAGAGACTGAGACACACTGCATAGGAGAGCAATAAGGGAATGCAGAAGTGACAAGGAAAAGAGCAGGGGAAGACTGAGATGGCAAGGGACCAAAACCCAAGAGGAATAAGAATGACTTGTTACTAGGTTCTGAAGGAGAACAGAATGATCTGCTGACGGTAGAAAGAAAGCATAAGATTTGAACCAGACTTAGGAAAAAGTAGACGATGGGCTTTGTTGTAAAAATTTAAAAAGTGTGTCACTCAAACTCTTGCAGCCAGGGAAGATGTATGATATCTGCCATGAGCAAAAGGTATCAGATATGTGTTTGAGGCAAGAATGAACACAGATAGGAAGTGAGGGCAAGGAAAGCACAGAAAAAACTCCTCTACTTGCCCTTCACGTTGGAAAGAATGATCCTGCCAGTAACTATTGAAGCAAAACCTGGAATAGTTCTTCTGCCCCCTAGAAATAAAGCTCAAAGCAGCATGATCTGTATGATAGATAGCCCTGTCCTCAATGGGAAGAAGGCATGGAATCAACAAGAAAATAGGGATTAACAGGTGAATTAATGGAATATATTATTTGCATCTGAGGAAGATTTCAGATGTGTAATCCTTGGAAGGAATTAATGGGAAACAGTCTGTTGACACAGAGGCTTTCCTCATCAGCCATGATATCTTACTAACTTACATACCAGGATCAGGTTTCAGGTGATTTAAATTAAATAATCTGTGGAGAACTCTGAAATCCATGCCATCTGTCAACATGTAAGAAGAGGAAAGCATAACAGACATGGAAGCACTATGGATTCATTAATGTCTTGGAACAGAAGAAGGGAAAAAAAAAAAAGGCAAGAGAAAAATACGTGCTAAAGAAAATGGTAGAGTCAGCAAGGCAAAGTAGTTAATATATATATATAACTGTACATTTTAACTTACACTATAAAGCTTTAACATGAAGTAAAAGTTAATACCCTAGAATCCCTATGACATTTTAAACCTAACTAGGAGGATTTCATGAATGGGGCTATACTATCTGCATGGTCAAGATAGCAACAGTAACAAACATATCCAAAGAGATTTGTGAGGCTGTGAAGGCAGGATATAGGAACAAAAGGCCTCTATGGTATCTTCCTAAAGAAGCTGTTAGAGCAAATCTCATGTTAGGGTTGATGATTTAATATACTTTTAGTATATTCTTACTGCTTAATAATTCAGACACCCAAGAACTCCTAACGAAAAGAGCAATGTTTACTTATTTGACCTGCACACAAACCCAAGTTCAAAGGACAGCAGAGTCCTTTTGACCTTCAAAGGGTCTGAGTCAGCATTCAGATTGAAACAGAAAAAAACAGAGCCATAGGCTACACTTGTAATTAATTTGAGATTGGTTAACTGACTGGCTTAGGCTGGTGAAGTTATATAGTGGAGGCCATAGTCATTCTGCCTTTGAAAGTTTATTTGTATTACTCCTAAAATTAAGCATTGAAGTTTTTTATGAAGCAATGTAATACTGATGTATTAGCTGGCAGCATACGGGAAACACACTCTTATGAGTTCTTAGCTGTATCTTCTGTAAGAATAAAAAGAAAGAGCATGAACACTGATGAAATCCTGCATCGGAGCTAACCAGCTAAAATTACAGTATAAATAATAAATCACAGTAGCCAAAGAACACCACAGCAAAGAGTTCTGCTACTCGTTATATCAAACAGAAATATGAAAAAGAAGGAGGTTTGATTAGTCATTAAATTGAAACCTTGTGAAGCTTAATCTGACTTGCTGGTATCATAAACCTGATATCTACACCTAGAAGTTTATACTGTAGGTAATATGTCAGATACAGTTTAAACACTTTAGTGTCCAAACCTGCCTTTAAGCCTGCCAAGCAGACAAAGCAACACTTTTTAGGATCGTATTTCGCAGCTTAATCATCCTTACTCTTAATGACTCACATTTTATTTTCAGCTGAAATTTTAGTTTTGGCTTCTAACTGTTGGTTCTTGGTACATAGCTCCCTACTCTTTAGTACCCAGAAATTTCCCATGAAAACACTCAGCCATATTGATTGCATTACATGTAAATCATCTTTTCGATTAAAAAAAAAAAAAAAAAAAAACCAACACAACCTATTGCACTCTCTGTGTCTTTCATTCTGGCATTACCCTCAGGGCCTGTACTGTTTGTGTTGATTTCTTCTGTGTTCTCAGTTTTTCAGCTTGCTTCTTTAAATATTAATTCAATTAATCTCATTTTAGCTGTCTACAAGCTGGACATCTAGCCTAAGCAAGTCTGAAAGAGCGCTGTATAGTCCACAAAGGACAGAAGGCAACTCCAGATAGCAGTTTTTCTTCATCTCTCAGACACCTCTCTCAGGATCAGATAATGATGATTTGGATCTAAGTCCCTCTCCTGACTACAGCAGGAAACTAGGCCATCCAGCTGAACTGCACACCCAGCTTTCAGAAGGCTAAACTTCAGCTAAATCAATTCAAGTTGATACTCAAACCCTGGTATCAGTTGTTTTCAGCATTTTAGGGTGTACTTCACCAGGACTGCACAAGGTGGTCAAGTCACTTCACTGCTCTTGCTATACATACTTGCATGTCTGTCCATCTCTGCTGTATCATAATAGAGAAGCTCATTTTCCTATCCTTCACAGTCTATGACCTCTATATAATTTTTAGGAACCCTCTTCCAGACTGCAATTTCACCTTTTGTAATCTATATTTGGAGCCAAGATCTCCTGGAAAAATAAAGATCACTCTGCAAAGTCTATCACTATTCTCATTGTAATTATGATTCAAATAGTCTCACATCTCATCTGCACCTATTTAAATTTCTTGGTTTGTATCTTGAATGAAATTACACTGAGCTTTATAGGTAAATGACATCTTTGATACAAGCTGAAAACTTGCTTTTAAAAATGTAATAAGTCAGCACACTCCTTCATAACCAAGAGCTAAAAATTCAGGCAGCTGTACTGATTTCACACTACAAAACAACCATAAATTTTGGGAGCCCTAGCTTTGTTTGGTAATAATACCTTTTGGGGAGATTACATGAGCTTGTCTCAGAAGGAAATTCCTGAAAACATTTCAATTCTGAAATGGATGAGATTACAGAGAGAAAAATAACAGTTATTGTAGATACTTTTATCCCCAAATCTCTGAATTTTCAAGATCCTAGCATAAGCAGACAGAAACGTTATGAAAAGCTTGCTGTTGTGATATGAATCACTGGAAAACTTACCATAATAGCTTCGAGATGTTCCAAAAGCACTATAAAGTACAACAGTTGAGCTAGATCTTTGAATTAGTGACTTTACAAACAGCCCACCCTTAGCCACCTTGAATACATTGCATACATTCTAAAGCTGTAAATGAACTTTGCTTCAATTGCTTTTATGTATTACATAGGAGAGCATAAAGGATTGATACGAAATCAGGAAAAATATCCAAACAAATAAGACTTTTATGTATTACATAATATTTGAAAATAAATCTGTACGTTTACTGTGCTCTATATAAGAAAACTGAAGGATAACAACAAATGAGTGAGTTAAAGAAGAAAGAGAAAATGAATCTACAGAAAGTGAAATAACAATCTATACCAAAGCCTGCAAGGCAGAAGTAAAGCTAAGTAAAACTACAAGCTGCCATGTGTGCATCCAGAAGCACACCTCTTGTACATGCAGCAAACAGAACCAGTGCTGCATGTGCTGAGCTTTGCTAGTCCTCAGTTACCCAGGGTATTTCTTTGCAGAGAGATCCCACAGGCCCATTAGGAGGAGGGGGCTGATGTTCCTCCTCCGAGGCATTTCCTGAGAGAGGTTCCAGAGATGAGGGGGGTGCTAGGGGGCAAAAAAACCACAGTTTGTGCAAAACTGGACAGCAAGGAGGAGCTAGGAGCAGCCAGGCAGAGCCTGAACAGTGGTGCTGCAATGCAGTCACTAAGAGAGTTGAAGACAAGCATAGAATCAAAGGCTCACCTTCAAAGTGGGCAGAAAGCTGTGTATAAGTTGTGTTTCCTCCTGTTCTGTTTTCTCTACCCAATTTGCATTTTATGTGCTTAAAAGTTATGTGTTTTACCTTTTCAATCCGACCACATGGGAGGGAGGAGAAGCTGTGTTTTAAGTCTGCTAGTCTTTTGGGAGATGTTCACTCCAGTACATAATTCAAGCGTTTCCATATCTATGTTCTGGGCAACACATGGCCTAGCCATGATGCAGATGCATTAATGAAACTCACAACCTGTTATTATCTCTGAAACAAGCTCTAGAAATTAACCTAAGACTTACATTTAGCTGCTCTGAGCACAAAGATAGAAGAGAGCTGGCTCATCTCCATGCTTTCTCCTTGAGCAGCTGATTAATTTGGAGCTTGCCAGGATCCATCCCATTCCCCACTCATATCACTCATCAGGTGATGGGAGGCAGAGATGGTCATTAACATTATTTAACTAATGGCCCTCAAAACAATAGCATTAGCACACACAAGGAGCAGCACAGGTGGGAATGAGAAGCAAGGAGCAGCAGGAATTCTAGTAACCACTCTCACTGATGAAGAGGAAGACTGCAAAACCATGTCAAAAGTAAAACAGCCTAGAGCAACTTGGCAGTCCTGGGCTGAATCAGAGGAGTTAAGAGACCTTTCTTCCCAAAGTTATGGTTACTGATAATCCCCCACCATTATTATGCCTCAGCAAGAGCACTGATGCTCATGTAGCAAAATGCAGAAATTAAATAGGTAAGACACCCAGATAACATGTATTCTCTCTTGTGAGTAAAAAACAAAACAACAACAAAAAAAACCCAGCACACAAAATTGAAAAAACAGCAAGTTTTAAAGGATACGTTATTTAATCTAGAACTATAAATGCTTTGTCATAAGTGGGTTTCTGAGACCTGCAACACCTCAGTCACACTTGTATAGCATTAATAGCCACAAGATTTGTCATCATTCAATATCCTGTTCCTGTCTCATGGTCATGCTGGCTCCAGCATTAGAAAAAAAAAGACATTTATTTCCGTATGCCTCTCTAGCAAAACAAGACGAAAAGTATTCCTCAACATCCATCCTGCAAGATACATTCAGTGAGAAACTTAAAATGTTGCAGTTTCTTTTTTTAATGACTGATTTTAAATTAATTCAACTGATTTGAATAATCTGTTGTTTGCAAAACAGAAAAACAATATCTTTGCAGTGCAAATGAATTTTTATAACTCATTTATGCTGATTTTTAAAGGAAACCAGCAATTTTTTGGCTAAGAAATGGGAAATTTTAAATATTCTGAATATAAAAAAGAACAGAAGGGTAGAAAATCGGGTACCTGTTTCTCTCTCCCTGGGTCAACAATCTTCTTAGGGGAAGAACCATAACACTACAGTACCTCTGAGTGACCTAAGAAACTTGCTAATGGCCCCTCAAAGAAATTCAACTCAGTCTCTATCTCAGATGTTGCTGCAATGCAGACTGAGGAGTGGGAAGAGAATAGGAGCTTTCACTGAGGAGCTCTAAAGATGGATGTGGTGAAATCTCCAAAGAGACAGAGATTATAGGTTTGTTGTTTTAACATTAAAACAAAGAAAGCTGAAACGTGTTTAGTATGCTGTGGCAGTGCAGCTTCTGGCAAGGTGCCTTTCTGGGGCAGACAACCTGGAATCACCTGGCCCAGTGAAATAAGAACAAGCCTTGTATTTGGCAAAAAGGATGCTAATCCCCTTCAGAAAACATTTGTTTCTTCCCTCCTTTCATCTACAAGCCCTTACTGGGGAGTGAATAAAGAATGCCAGATTTAAATCTATCTGAAGTCTATTATCCACTACATTAACTTGTATCAAGTTATTAAAACAAAATCTTCATGAAGGTGCTGTATTTCTAGCAAGATTGTAAAGAGAGACAAAGTGAAGCCCTTTAGCTCCCTTGCAATACAAAAGTATTGATCAAACCAAGCATCAACAAAGCCATACTTCATAAGGATGCCTTGCCCATAATCATCTTCCTTCAACTAAAACAATGATGTTCCAGCAGCACAGATTTCCTAAATCTATCTAGTAAGTAAAGATTTCCTAAGGTTTCTTTTTATTTTGTTTTTGGGCTTTTTTTGTTTTGGTTTTGTTTGGTGGTTTGTTTTTTTTTTTTAATTGCAATCTTTTCTGTCTGCTTTGCACTTCATTGTGGATTATTATGGCATGGGAGTGAAACTTGTCAGCTGTCAACCTCACAGTGTTAGCAGCCTGGGAATGCTCATGCTGGTAACCAGCAATTACTCACACATCAGTGTTAGATCTGAGCAAGAACAGGCATCTTGGCTAAGCCTTCAGAGCTTCAGTTTCAGCTCTCAGCACACACTATTAATGACAAACTACAAATCAGAGAAAGAAATGCTTTTTCAAATGCAGTCATTCAGGCTGGGAGATTACCATTCACTTTACTATAGCTTCAATCAAGGGCCTTGGGAATGTGCTGATTTACATGGGACCCTAATGGCACCGCTGAGACACCAGGTGCTCCTTGGCCAATCAGGGCAATCATGAAACCAAAACATGACTTTTCAAAGAAATGTAATGCCCTGTACCAGTGCTCACACATGGTATTTGTATGCAAATGTATCAGAGATTTCTGTCACTAATGACTAAGTGCCAAGTCACTTGGCTGTAACTTAAATTGTCACTTTTTCATCTCTATTCATCAGAAGTTGAGGTGGGCTTTTTTTTCCCTATGTATTGACAAAAAGATGTAGTAGCCTATCTTCTATTGACAGGAAATGTGCAGGAGATTTTCTGTTATGTGCAATGTTTTTACATATTTGTCACAGACTACTTCTACATTCTGTAACGAATCTCGTTCTATTGGTCTCATTTTACATCTTTTTTTCATTCTGCAGTTGAGCAATAGAAACATTGCATTGTACCGCCATTGTTAATGTAACTGAAAACACTGCAGTTATCAGAATAGAATTCCACTGTCATGCAGTTTTAGCTCATTTTCATAAGTTACTATGGCAGCAGGCAAAATTATGTGCAGTTAAATAAACACTCCTTTTGGATGAGCATAAATTATTTCAATTCATGCAACTTATAAAGAAGAATATCTGCTGTTTAGTTAAGCCATAGTATTCCTCCTAAAGATCAAGAATTTTTTCCTCAAAAACCTTACTCCTTGTTAGTCACTCTTTCATTGTCATTTCTACAGTGTTTTACAGATTATAGTTACCTATCTCCCAGTGGAACTATTTTTTAAAAAAATCAAATATAATGTACTTTGTAAAGATTTTTTTTCTATTTCTTCTTTCGATTACTGATTATACAGTCAAGCATGGTAAACTTTGTCATCCATAATCAGATTAGAGCTATTATGAATGTTAACTGTATTTAGTCCAAATATCCACTTTGAGTTAATGATTTATATCAGGTACTTAGACTGCTTAGTTTAATCTGCATTTTATCATGATCACTTGAGGACCATGCAACAGAAAATAAACCTTGAGGTATTTCTCTGCCTAGCTTCATATCCTGACAGTCATAGCCTCTCTCAAGAAAAAAAATGATGAGTGAAGAACAGATGTGTATACTTTTCTGACTGTTCACAAAAAAAGAGTAGACTTGAAAGGGTTGTGGAAAATCCACAATGGTCTCTAAGCAGGATTCATGTCTGAGGACACCCAATGTTCAGCTATGATACAAGTCTGTCCAGAGACTCATTCCACAATGCCACACATGCACTGTTGCAAAAGTCAGCTCCAAGGAGGAAGTTCTTCCTGGCAATGCCATCTCTTCCTAATGATAACCACGTAAGACTTGGACAATCATCTGCACATTCTTGGCTAAGAATCCCCTCCTCAGCATTCACAATTTAGGAACATATGGGCTCCCTTGTCAGCTTACACTCATGCCCATCTGTTCAGATGGTGTGGAGTCTGCCCACAAGTCAGTCAGATGGTTGCTTTAGGGTACACGTGGTGAGCAACAATAGGTTTAGATGAGCAGCCTGCACAGTACTGAAAATGCCTTTTCTGCAGCAGGATATCTCTTGTCTGTACCAACAGTCAAGCATTTGCACCCCATGCCTCCTTACACTTGATCAAAGCTGTTTGAATGTATTTGTCAGAAAAGAAAAGGAATACATCAGCTAACCACTCTCATTGATTGTAGGAAACAGGGCTGTCTGATTAATAGAAACACAGAAGAAACTCTTTCTCAAGAAGCACAGTCTTGGCTAATCATGCAAACCTAATGTACAAAGTGGCCCAATGGAATATGCAGAACTACAACTGAGTAACTCAGTGAAGATTAAGGCATAGACCATGATACCTAAAAATACCTAGAAACATAATTTCAGGCTTGCTTTAGTCTTTCACCGTTGATGGGAAAACATGGGGAACAGGGGAAAATGACAGAAACAAGATCATCTACCAGGTGCAGTCAGATCCTAGGTAACAGTTTGGCAACTGCACAGGACAGTAGCATTCAGAGTGTAGGAACTCACATCTCACGTTAAAAGTTTGTATTTCACTTCAGATTTTTAGGTATTTGCTTCCTCTAAATACCACTCAGGCACATGAATAAATGACAGGATCACACACTGAGTTTAACTTGAGGGCATGGAGAAAGAATTTTCACATCTTCCAGGATATTGAACACAAAGTTAGTTTTTAACACTTGTGTGGTAGCACCCCACTGAAGAAAAGCTCTACTGCTTCCAACAAAAAGATCTGGCAAGGATGTAGGTAAAACAGGTGAGGACCAAATCTGTTTTCCTATACATAGCAAGCTATGAAGCACCTCAGCAGGTTGTATCAGGAAAGATTTGTAGAACAGGCTGCTGTATGCATTCATCAGGACTGGGACAGAAACCATACATCTGTATGTAAGCATACAATGGTCTTAGCAAGAGTAGGAGAAACTTTTCACCCTGTACTATAATTGTTGCTCTTTCATTTAGTTTGAATAGGGCAACTGACCAGGGACACTTTTCTACAAGATAGAAGAATTTTCATGGCTAATATTTTCCACTCCAAAAAAGAGTTTTTTCAGAGGGTACTTCTCTGAATCACATTGCATTTTTTCTCCAGATACATATAAATTCATAACAGTTGTTTGTTAATCCCATAGGCCAGCATTTGCTAGCAAGGGTTGGCATGCAGGAGGAAGTCTGACATGCAGATGAAGAACTCTTCTCAAAGAGTTCTCATTTTGAAGATTGTTTATCCAAACTACTTTAGGGAATACCTTCTAGTAATTAATATACTCACTAAAAAAACATTATAAGTTTGCACAACTTAGTTACCAGAAATGGATTAAACTTGTGGATAATATTGTTTGAAATGTCTAATCACAAATCCTCTGAAATGCTGCCTTTCAGTTATAATTCAGTTGAGATTAAATTAAGAGCCAGCTGAATCACTTAATGAAAGTAAATCCACAAATAAGAACAAATCCAAAGAAAATAATTCTTCAGTAAGCTGTGGTGATTTATCCGAGGCTAATACGACTTAATACTACTCAAATAACTAAAGATTTTAACTCAAATGTTTGTCTAAATTCTTTAGGTAATTCACACTACCACCTGTATTTCCTTTACATAAACTCTTGAGTAGCAAAGCTTTGTTTACAAGTTCAAAGGAAAATGAATTGCAAAGTCTGTTCTACAACCATAAATGAGCACCAGTTTTAAAATGTGCCTATAAAGAATACCTTCAAGCAAACTTTTAAAATATTTCAGAAAAAAAGTAACTGCATAACATGCTATTAAATTCTCTCTGGTTTTATGAGCTAATTTTCCTCTGTTTACCATGCCATTGTACTTGTGATCAGGATTAGGGGTCAACATGGTCTTTCTTTCCTCATTAGCAAGCTTGAAATAAAGCCTAGTCAATTTTGTTGGTTTGCTGGTTCAGGTTTAGAAAGTCCTATCAGAATAAAGAGTAAGGAGAATGTTTCAGTGAAAGTATTCATTTTAGCTTGCACCTCCTATCTAGGTCTTAAAGTATTCCTCTTAAAGCAGAGGAAATTACAGCACTACAAAACACGTGAAAGCTCACTAAATTGGTCCTTCCATCTTAGGCATCTGTGGAACGACAAATGAATTTGCTTATATCATTTACATCCTGGAAAAAGAAAAAGGAAAAAAAAAAACCCCACACACAAAAAATACTTTTCACGTATAGACCCAACATCAAATGAAGTGATTCTCAAGTCACTGGGTCTAACCTCCTAGAGCTTATCATTATCAAACCTGAATGGAGTTATACAATTGGCTGTGATTCAATACATACTCAACAACAAAAACCATAATTTAAAACAACAATACAGGACCATATATAAGTAAAACCTCAATGAAGCCAAACTGCTCCAAACAATAGATAAAATTACAATGACAGGTCACCCACTGAATGCCAAATATTAATAAATTCTTAATGCACTTTTCTGCCCTCCTATGTTAAAAAAAGAGCAAAAGAAGGTACTTTCACATGCTAAAGAGCTTCCATTAGGTGAATTACTCTTTGTGACATTCAAGAGCGAATGCCACAGGTATAGTAGTAACAGACACTGGACTGCTTTTTTCCTTCTGCTTCCCTAAAATAATTATTGTATGCAAATATTGATCTATCTTCTTGCAAACAAGAAAATTCATTAACAAAGAGGATTACCTAGCATTCTTCCTACCATTAAAAACTGGGGCTTTGAACCAAATCCTAAAAGCAACTGGATCATTACATTTAACCTTACTTCTCTTGATCTTTGATGGAGTAGAAGTAAAACTGATACAATTAAATGTCAATTTACCTGTCAGTGTTGCAGTTAGTCTGTAAATTCTGGCAAATGCAACATCCTGTTCTACCTAAGTCTTTATACTGTGCCCTTTATTGTAATCCCTGAGAATGTCTGCCCAAGCTCTGACTTTCGGGATAGCTGAAAACCATATTGAAGAAAAGAGCTACAAAAGTGGAAGAGGAAGATGAATGGTCACAGTATTTCAGTGGTAAATTATACCAGCTAAACTAGTCTGGTTTTGCTGAAGAAATATCTGTGAGTGATTTTAATGTACCGGAGAGTTTCGGTTGCTGTTCAAGATGGAGAAAAGATTCCATTTATTTGACCCAAGGGCAGTTTACAGAAAGCATGAAGGCAACAACAGAAAGGAGCTGCTCATAAAGAAATGATCTAGAAGGAGGAAATCTATTAGGAGAAGTATAGATTTCCAGTTTAATCTCTGGAAACGTATTTTTTCAAACCTGCAATCCACCTGAAAACCACTTAAGCATGCTCCAAACCATGGGTAGCAGAAGAAAGCATCCCTGCATTTTTCAAAAACATCCTCTTTGATTTATATTTGTCTCATGGACTCAAGTCTCTCTTCTAATACAAAAGGATTTCCAAGTAAAGAACTCAGTTTTGATGCAAAACAGGATCAAAGGAAACTCAAAGTACTCAGGATATTATACTCATTATTAAAGCCAAATAACTCACTTTGCTCTGTTAATTTTTCATGCACATCATCACTGGATTCCCTCAAGTCACTGGAACATAATACAAGTCTAACGTGGGACAAACAAGCACTGAGGAGCAGTATGAATGCTATTTCTGAGTTTTAAGTGTCACACCATGTTAGATTTTTAGTTTATTCTGTTATTTTTTTTAAGACCACCTATATTTCATCTGATCTCATTTTATATCTATGCGCATTTTATATTTATAAAGTATACAAAATGTTTTGTATCCCTTAAGCATTTGATATACATCATGAAGAAAATCCACACAGTCTTCAAACCACATCTAACAATGAACCTTGTCAAACTTCATGCAGTATCTTCCCTATACATAACTGCTAACTCACAATCCCAGACAAAGTCTAAAGCAGACAAGTTTCCTTCAGCTAAGAAGGATCCCTCCACTATGCATGGTGACTCCCTGACCATTGAACAGAACCTACTTTCCACTTCCTAGTGTGCCAATGGTCCAGCAGCTCAGAGCTGGACATAGAGCCAGCTGGAACAACACCTGTGAAGCATGGTGAGTTTAAAGGTCTGTATTCATCGAAAGAATTAAACACAGGGATGGTGTGCAGAGAAAGGGAGATGTGTACTAAAATTATTCTTAAGGCTGGAAACTAATCAAGGTATTTTAACCACTGCTCTGGATCCCGAAGTCAGAGATTTAAAGGTGCCAGTTCTCCCTGATGCAATCTCTGATACAAAACAAAGGGGTCAAGAATGCCATAATACTCCATACTCCATCCCCCATCTCTACAGCTGGAAGTGGATAGAAGAAGCTCTGAGGAGAGGTTCTGCATTCCCAGAAACAGAAACTGGAACACCAGCCTTGTAAAATAGCAATACAATGAGCTGACTTCCAATCAGTATATATAAACTGATTTATTGTGTAATTCTATATACTAAAAACTGGCACTTTAACTATAAGGCCACCGTCCTCATCTTTTTTTTGAAACATGAAGCAAAGGAGTCAAAATTTCAAGCAACATTCCTGGCTGACTAATACCAACTTACAGGAATATGCTGACTCAAGCATCCCACCAAAAATAAACAAACTGTCCTCCAGCACTGTTTGGCTCATGGAGTCTGTCCCATCACTAAATAGGAAAATGGAGTGAGGAGACAGAGCTAGGAACACAAACCCACCCTGCACAGAAGGCATTGAAAAGCTGAAATGCTGCAATTGAGGGGCAGCCTGGGACTGCCACATAATGAGTCCTGATGGAACAAAAGAAATTTTCCCATTTCCACACAATTAGGGTTGCTTCAGACTGGAATTGACTATGCAGAGCTGATGAGCAGAGTTACTCAGCCTGGAAACTGTGCAATCCACAGAATAATATCTTATGAATACAGTCTTGTGTCAAGGCCTGTGATTAGTATTCTGTTAGAGATTGATTCAGTTATTCCAATTACAAGAATTAACTTACACTTGGGCTTTGAAAAAGTGAAACCATGTGGGAAATCCTTTGCACTGCCACAGTAACTCATTCTTAACATATTCAATGCATGACACTAATTTACTTTAAACTGGATTATTTATCCTCATGGACATAAGTAGAAAAGAGGCACTCCACAAAAGCAGAGTTGATAGGCCAGGGAAAGCCTTTCTATCACACTCCAAGTTTAAAGGCATTTGTCCTTGAGTGCAACAGGGGATGGTGATGTTCTAAGTTGAATGGAGATGTGTGCAAATGCCCATATCAATAAAAAAGGTTTGTACACTGTTAAACACAGTCCTTGGAGGTAAGCTAATTAGTAAACTAGAGAGTTTTAAAACTCTCAAGTGCACTCTTTGAACTGAAAAAAAGATATCTACTAATGAAGTCCCCTGAGGGTTAACAGTCTAGATCTGGCAGCACACATACTGCTATAGCTGAATTTCAACTCGGTTGATGCACAGACAGCAATAAGAAAACTATTATTTGAGGGCAGAAAAAAAGGATGGGTGCATATATAATATATCCAGTGACCAGTGTCTCTTTTCACAATTATTAGTGTTTAAGCAGTCAGATGAAGAAGAGCAATTTGAACATTCTATTATTGAAAGGGAAGTGGCAAATGAAATACACATATATAGATCACTGGTTTCAACCAATAGCTGAAAAACCCCTTACCCATATAAAACATAACAGAATTTATTATTGAAAAAGTGGTTTAAGTATATCTTTTCAGAGTATTGCACAGACACGGATATGACCCGTCCTTTTTGGTTGTAATTTTCTGCTGTTCTGTTTAACATAAAGGATACACGTTTACAACTAAACTTGAGTTAGAATTTTGAATGTAATAGAAAATTGTAAACAGAGTAAATATTCAATCTGGACCTCCATATAGATTTTAGCAATGTACTAGTGTTGACAATAAAAGCATTGTACCTGACACAGTGTGACATGTTCCTTATTAGGAAAACATGATTTATCACACTGCAGCCAAGAAACTGGCTGTATGAGCTGCATTATTTAATAAACATGATACTTTCATATGGTGTTATGATTTCTTTTCTCTCCAAAGACCTGCAGTCCTGGTAATTATAACAAAGTGGCTTTGGGAAACAATCTAAACAAGCCAAGCTCTGAAACTATCTGCTTCCTAAAACCTTCCAAAAAGGTTAGAAACACAGAGACACAGGAAACAGAGATCTGGATAGAAAAAACAGTTGTTTCTTATTCTCCAGAAATAACATCAGGGCTTTTAAAGCTGCCATTAGAAACGTCAGGGCTGTCTGGAGACAGGGAAAAGTACAGAAAGCAGCCCCCAGAAAAGTAGCCCTGATAAACAGCAGAATTAGTATGCCCACGAATATGTATGAGGAGAGAATTACATCCCTCCTCACTTACCTATGAAGAATCTTCCAAGCATTCATGCTTCAATCAGTTTTTGTTTTCCAGGCTGAAGGCTGACACCTCTTTGACCTGTGGCTTTGTAGTAGAAGAAGGAAGAAAGCACTTTCAGGCTAATTTAAGAGAGCGTGACAGAGCTGTTACTCAAGGGAGAAAGGCTGTGGCTTCCACATTCTGTGAGCAATTTTATTCTTCCTTTCTTTAGTCATCATTCACATGAAGCACAAACTTTCTGTTCTTGTTTGGTTTTGGTAGCAACATGCATTTTCTTTTTGAATGAAGCAAAACTTGCTTTGCTGACGTGTCTATTCTTTTATTTGCCAGATGGGACTATCTTTCAAGGAGAATTTGTGTTTATTCAATCTCTATCTTTTAGGAGTTTTAGTGGTATTTAGTGAATTCTTTACTCTAAGAGATGCAGAAAGCATATTTTGGGATGTGTTGAAGTCATCTGGGAAGAAGAGGGGAAGGTGATAGACATTAATTCTCCCATAAAACAGAAGAGTTTCATAGCATACTAATAAAAAATTCATATTGCCAACATAAGCCAAAAGTAGAAATGCCACAAGGCACTATAAATGTCCTCAACCTCTCATAGAGGAAAGACCAGGTTAAAGATAGACACTTTAGAGCCCCCATTGCTTGGTTAATTGTTCTTATGATGTATTTGGAGGGCATAAGGTTCTTCCTTATATGTCTTTTTTGTGAGTCGTTCATGCTAACACTTCTCAGGGAGCTTAAAATCATTTACCAATTTTTTTATTAGACACTGGCTCAGAGCAAAAACTTTCTCGGTGGCTTCTGAGTTATTTGATGCCTGCAGTGGCTGTACTTATCCCATTATTTTCTTTTCAGGACATTTGGAAAAAACACTGTTCTCTAGCTGCAAAAGATAGCTGCAAAAGTGTTAACCTGTATTCAAGAAATGCATAGTTGCACTGCAGAGCTGCCTAGGGATCATTTGCCTGCATTCATGCAACCAAGAAAAAAAAAGGGGGGGGAAATTGAGTTTTGTTTGTATAGAAAAAGGCTGTAACACTTAGCTGCTGTGCTAGAGAGAAAAACTTGCCCCCAAAGCAGATAATCTGGAAGGATCTCTTTATTCATACTGCCTTTTCAGAGGCTTGTTTTGAATTATTTCAGGACTGTTATTTCCAATATAGACCAGCGTAAAGAGACAACTATCAGGTTGCAAATGCCTGGAGGCAGTCAATGAAGAGGGCAGGCAGGCATTTTTATATTCCTTTTCTACATTAAGAACTGTAAGAATTACTATCTTGCTCAGATCAAAGTCAACTTTATCCAGCATCCTGTCTGACAGTGGCCAGTACCAGATGTGTCAGAAGCAAGAGGGCAATAAACACTATAATATCAGCTTCCAGAAATCTATGGTTTAAGGTCTTAGTAAGCCACTGTTTACATCTTTGAGTTAAATACCTTGAGATGGATTTTTTATTATTATTCCATGAATCTATTCAGGGATCTTTAACTGTTTTTGTAGTGATTTTATTTTTTTGCTGTAAACTAGCTGCCATTTGATACATTCTAATTCTTTTACAGTGAAAAAGAAGAGTGAATGATAATTTTCAAGAGCCATGGGTTCACCTTGGACCTATTCAGCTCCTCACTGATGACTTTTAGGTGATCTCCATTCCTTTCTCATATATTTCCTCCCACTCCACAGCTGAGCACCATGTTGACGTCAGTGCCCCTACCCACAGTGATTCCAGGATCTATTTCACAAGGAGCAATAGCTTATTTTGAAAAAACACTAATTTCTCTAAGAAAGGTTGTTTCTTTCTCAAGCTTACTAATACTGTTTTGTCGCTGCCTATGAACAGTATCCCAAGCAAGGAAATATTACCAAACCAATTATCATTGCAAGTCTGTAAGTTCTTAGGAAAGGCAATTCAACTTGTTACTGACAGTCTGGAAATACACATCGGCTGTGTTGTCATGCATGTAAACTGTATTTCAGGTAGTTCACACCCATGTATGACCAGGTTTTTGAAAAGCAGTCATGGGTTCAAGCAGATCTTCATATAGCCTGCAGGAAACCTGAGGAGCAGAGTGAAGGAATCAGGACTGCAAAAATTCCCAAACTTGGAAGAGGGGGACAGGGATTGAATCATCTGGGCAGAAAGAAGACAAAGGGCATTAATGTGCAGGAAGGTTGCCACAGGTCAGACAGGTCTTTCTCTAGAATTATTTCCTCTTGCCTATTACTCTCATTGCCATTGAACACAAGACCTGAGGCATTCCAGTAATTCATTTTGTCATTGAGAATATTTCAAAAGGAGAATGGGTTGTCCTGGTAATTTAACAGGTACTTCACAGGTGTTTATCCTTCTTTAGGTACAACTATTTCTCTGTAGACACCCCAGAGATATAAACTTAATATCATATTAGGAAAGAGACATGCAGCAATAGTGAGACAGCAACACAAACTTAAAAGCCTTTTTCTAGATCACTTATGTATTCAAGTTAAGGACCAAATAAACTGATGAAATAATGCAGAGAACTCAGACACGTCTCCCTAGTGATTAGCAAACAAGCATTGCACTTGGTCTTTCTTGGTATCTAGCACCTCATATACCTCCCCAATTGGATTTACTTCTTACAAAGTCCAATATCTGTTAAAAAAAAAAAAAAAAAAAAAAAAAAAGTTTTTTTAAGATGCTCCCAGAATAGAAATGTCAAATGTAAACATCCACAGAATCTCCAGCTTTATTTTATTTTGAACTTTTGCACAGCACTCATGAGACTACATTCAGATTAAAAGGAATTCTTAATTATGCTGTTTTGTTTTTCATCTCCTGCCAAAGACTTCTTCGAAATTCACAGCTCATTAGATATATCTGACTACTTAATAAACAAATCTTTTTATTATTACTATTATCACCTAATTAAAATAGATATCATTTCAGAGCTTTATTTCATAACATGTCTGCTGTAAATTTGTATGAAAATTACCATGCACACATCAGCTAAGTGCACCTCTCAAGCCATAGTACTGCTAAAAACTAAGACAAGCCAAACTTGTAAGTAATATTAATTACTTTTCTGTAAAAATAGATGTCTAGGTAAAGATCCTATGAATTTCAAGCTCAGCTTTACGGAAAACACACTTCAGCCTACACCTTCATACCTAAAACAAAGTGAGAGTTCTGCTTTTAACACCCTGTGATATCTGAAAATGTTTCTTGTGCAACTGGGCGTCACTTTTGTAATTTGAGACTGTGCTACTATTATTTCTTTCAGGAAAAATCTGACATCTCACAGTCTAAAATCAACAGCAGTGAAAACTTTTCTGAATTGCATCACCACAAAATCCACTGGCACAAGGTAAGCCTTGTACTCTTGGATGCCTATCTACCCACAATCTGCCTGCACTGTGAGAGCAGAAGAATAACTTCTGTGGTATGTTGGACATGCTTATAAATTGCAGTGGGGTTGTCAAGAAAGGCAACATAAGGAAGATAAATGACCCCAAGCACACAATATATATTTCTGCCTTTCTGTCAGTCTCTAGGGGCAGAAAGAGAGAAAGGAGCTATCAGGTCACCAACTGCAGAGTGAGGCAGAAGGTGGATACCTGCCAATTGTGTGGGAAGACACAAAAAGGGTGATAGAAGTAGCTAACTCCTTTCTGTCAAAGGTAAAGCCCAAGCCAGTTTGGAAGGAGAGCAATTCCAGAAAGATGTGCTCAACTAACTTATGCTCACAGAGCATTCATCTGAGCATTGCTGGTTTTCAATTTTGGGTTGCCCACAAAGGCTTGAACTTCTTCCATCAATGTCACAAGGATAAATTCACATCTCTGAGATGCTGTAGATGTTGTCTCTTTTAATGTGTGGGAGCTGGATGACACAGCACAATGTCAACAGTTCTCGTGGTCTCACACTGCAGTAACAGGACAGTCCTGTGCCAAACTGAAACTGCTGTGATTGAGATGGTTCTTCATCATAAAAGATACAGATCATGACTGTTACATGACAGAGAAGACAAGGGGCCAGATGTACAAACAGGTGTAGTCACAGTAATTCTCAGCAGCATCTGGTAGCCCTGCTGACAGTGGAGCCTCTTCCCATCACAACTGGTGTGTCCAGGAAAAAACAAGAAAAAAAGAAGCCAAATAAGCAGGACAATATCACACTATTATGATCTCTGGGAATCCTACACTGAAGACCCCATATCATGACAGCCAGCAAAAAGGCAATGTAAGGGACAAAGAAAAGAAATGCAGAGGAATGTGGTGCATTGATCCTGGCTGGATGCCAGGTGCCCACCACTGTCACTCCCCTCCTCAGCTGGACAGGAGAGAGAAAATACAATGCAGATCCTGTAGGTCAAGATAAAGACAGAGAGAGATCATTTACCAATTACTCTCATAGGCCAAACAGACTCAACGTAGGGAAATAAGTTTAATTTATCAATAGACTTGGAGTAGGATAATGAGAAATAAGATCTTAAAACACCTTCCCCCCACTCCTCCCTTCTTCCTAAGATTAATTCACTCCTTTTCTCTACCTCCTCCACCCTGAGCAGTGCAGGAAAATGGGGGATGTGGACAGTTCATCACACATTATCTCTGATACTCCTTCCTCCTCAGGGAAAAGACTCCTCACAGTACCCCTCCCTGCTCCAACGTGGAGTTTCCTCCATGGACTTCTCCAGTGTGATACCTTCCCACAGGCTGGAGTTCCTCACGAATTTTGTTCCAGTGGGTTCACTTAAAGGGTGAATACCAAGAAAAGGAAGACTTCCTTTTTACAAGGAATCACAAAGAAAAAAGGAGGAATAGTGGGTGCAAATTACTCTAGGTAGATTCCCAATTGGACATCAAAATAAAATTTTTCACTGTGAGAACTGTCAGACATTGGAATACTTTCCCCAGGGCAGTGGTGAATTCTCCAACACTAGACTTATTTAAGACTCAGCTTGACAAGGTTCTGGGCCATCTCATCTAAAATGTATTCCTGCCTAGAAGGACTGGACCAGATCATCCCTGAGGCTCCTTCCAAAATGGCATTCTATGATTCTATGAACTGCTCCAGTATGGGTCCCTCTCATAGTGTGTAGTCCTTCAGAGACAAGCTGCTCTTCTCATTGGTCTCCCACAAAGCCACAGGTCTGCTCCATCATGAGCTTCCCATGGAGTCACAGCTTCCTTCAGGCATCCCTGTTCTCTGACCTGGGGTCCTCTATGGGCTGCAGGACAGTCTTCCTCACCATAATCTTCACTACAGTCTGTGAGGGAAATTCTGTTCCGATGCCCAGAGCACCAGCAGAGTCCATCTTGGAGGCAGCTGGCATTGGTTCTACCAGACTTGGGGAGAGCTTTAACAGCTTCTCACAGAAGCCACCCCTGAAACCCCCCTCCCCACTGCCAAACAAAGCCTTGCCATGCAAACCCAGAACAAGGAAACAAGGGAATATTTGTCCTGGCAGAGTCTTTGTCCTTCTGATAGGGGATCCAGTTTCTGACTGAGGAACTTGAAGATCAAGACTTAGAACTTGAAATGCTGAAATACTTGGATAAGCTCTGGAAGTCCACAAACAAGATTTATTTTGTTCCAAGATATGCCACTTCTCAAGAGGGAGCTTGCAGGGTGTTATTTAGCATTAGATCAGTTTCAAATTCCTTGACATTTAACTTGGAAATGTCTTCTTACAGGATTGCTAAGGAATAGGAAACATTTATTGGTTTTGCCCTGGGGAAGTCTTTTTTTTTTCCTCCCCCATGTATACTCTTTGACTCCATGATGTCAGATAGTAGACGCTTTGAATGCTTTTTTCTTTAAACGTTTTCCTGCCCATCATTTTTATAATTTTCCTGTTTATTCTATTAATTAATACTCTTTGCTTTGGTTTAATTTCTTGAGTGTTCTGCAGTTTATTATTAGTATTAGCAAAGGCCTAATGCTGGAATATATGCATGATTACTGGATTACACAAATAGAAAACCAAGCAGTTGACACAATTAAAATCCTCACCTAACTATTATTAGGGAGCAACCAAAGGAAGTTTTCAAGTGCTGCTCACGACTTCATCTCCTTGACAATTGCTGTGCTAGCCTAATTAAAAGAGGGACAAATTAGTAATACTAGAAGTAACAGCAGCACTTTGATAAAACAGGGAAATTCAGCTGCCATCATATTTCCCCAGGATGGCAGTGGCATAATACTGCAGCATCCTGCAATACCAGCACTATCTCGGAAGTAACAGCCTGCAGAACCTTCCCTCAGCACATGTGAAACTGCAAACTAAAGGTCCTGGGGATGTTTTATTATAGAGAAGCATAAATAAAGCTAATTAAAGGAAATCTCTTGTTCGCATTACCCTGCCTTTTAGGAACAACAAGGCCTGAAACTGTCATACTCTGTAAGTCATGAGTTCTGCAGCTCTTAAATTTAATATTATATATGATGTTCCTGTCAAAACATGACCCTCTACAACCCAAAATATTGCACGTGGGAAAAACACATTTAACATATTGAAATATATCAAATGGAAAATTTAGACTTCCTTTTTACAGTAAATAACATTAAAAGAGGTGGCATAGAGCACACTTCAACTACCAGCCACAGGCTAAATAAGGGGGAAACAAAGCTCAGTGAAGCAACAAGGTGGATGGATTGTTTCATTAGGTTTGCACACCAGAAGAGTTTGGTTCCCACCCTGTCTTGAATGAACATTAAAATAAAAACAGAGCAGCTGTCTCATCTTTAGCCTTCCTATAATACCAAAACCCATCAGTTATGCTCTCATATGGAGAAAGCAACGAAGATCACAGGCAGCTATATTGAGAGGACAACAGGAAATCAAGGCAGGTTTTTCACTGCAAGGGTTACAACAGGAGGTAAAAGCAGCAATTGTCATGAAAACAGAGATTCATGTAGTTGGAAAAAAACAGAAAAAGGTAATTCTTGACCCTATCTGCATATACAAATAAACACAATGCCAGGTTCAGAGGAATAGCAGTGATCATTCACTTCCAGTTATCAGCATTCCTGCATTATGTCCCCTCCTCAAGGATTTCCACTGCTTTAACAACTTGATTTCTTAGAGATCTAACAGCAGAAATGTATTTGCCATTGCTTTACCTCTCTAATTTTAGTTCTTACCTGTAACAAAGGTGCTACAAAATATTATGAGAGAAGTAGTAATGTGGAAGCTGATTATACCCACAAAATAATTCACATTCCCATAAGATTCTACTTACTTCAGCTAGTAAATTAGCCATGATGACCCAATCACATCCCACTGGATTTTGCCAAGTTGTGTTCACATGAGTATTTTTTTAACAGGAACCTTGTTCTTCCTTAATCAGGGCAGCACTGAAGAATTCTCTCTATTAGTGGTGTTAAATATTTTCACATCAAGACCAATAAAAAGAGGAGATACATTTGAGAACTAGAGTCTTCCTGGGAAAGCACAAATCACACCCCTTTCAGCTACTGGGCTTGAATGGGGAGCACTTACCATCTGGTAAAAACTGAAAACATGCAGGAAACAAGCAATATCGGTTTGAACAGAAAGAGTTGGGGGGAAGAAAAAATCCTTTTCACAAAGAGATGGGGGAAATCTATCTTCCTTTCACAGCTTCCTTCAGCCTGGGAAGAAAATGTTTGGGAGCAAGCTGCAACAAAGAAAAATCCTTATTTTAAGATTCTTGCAACACTGAAAGAGAATGCTACAGCCAAAGCCCTGATTCTTGCAGTGAGAATTAAGCAAAAAGTTTGTTCCTGCCAATTAAAATTTCTGGGGTTTTTTTTGTTTTGTAACCCCAAAATCGCCTCCGTAGATGTTTTATAATGTTTTGCTGCCCCTTGGTCTGCAAGGAAAAGGAAGCCAAACACCCTGCCTTCACTAGGTAAAACATTTAGTGCCACTGTTCTGCATGTTTTAAATGTGTCTGAGTCTCTTAAGAGCATTTTAAAAGACGAGAGAAAAACATGATAAGACTGGACAAAATCATCCCAGGACAGCCATTTTAAAGGTGCATTGAATGTATGTGAAAAGATTTATCAGATGAATTGCCTAAGGATACATTAATTTCTGAACATTCTTCTCAGAGCTTCCAACTACATTGTATGAGAAGGAGAATATGCTGCTTTGATTTCTTTTTAATGTTATCTCAGGAATATTGCATGCCCATCAGTATCCTTAGTGTTTTCCTACACATGCACTGTTGGGGAGTGAGAATACCAGGAGTCTTCCTCCTTTTCTGAGACTCCTTTGTTATTGTGCGTGTACAACCACTCTTGCCATCTAGAAACTAAAAGAAAATAGAAATGTACGACATCAGAAAAGAACCAAGTTATAAGATGTATGCCTCTGCAGTACTTTTTGAATGTTTTGATGCATCTTGAAAACGTATAGCTCAAGAGAAAAACCAAAAGAAATAACATTTAGGTAAACAGCTAGCCAAGAATAGCCAGTTGAACCACAAAGTCACAGGTTTTCTGTAAAGTGAAGTAAGGAACAGCAATTTGGTTTTTTACATCTGTTGGTAACACTTTCAATGTTCCTGGTTACAGCTGTAAAAATATAGAACAGAACCTCACCTGTGTTCAGCTATAAATGACTAATGGTGGGACCCTGGGATATGCATAAGAATCAATGTGTTGTTTAAATTGATTTTTTTCTAGAAACATTTTGAAAGTTTGCTGCGCGTGTCCAATGACATCACAAACATAAATTTCAGCTTTATTATATCTATCTTAAAATGTGTCAAAACTCTTCTTGCAGGCATATTAGCAATATACATTCTCAGACAAACAACATTTATAGCACAAATTACAATCTGTCAACATGTCTTTCCCCTTCCCTCCATGTTGGATTAGATCTGTAGCTAAGCCTTGCAGTATGGTAAAAGAAACATGTACAATTTTTCACTTACAGGTACCTAACATTGTTTTAATGTGTAAAATAATGAAGCATAACAATTAAAGAAAGGAAATTCAACATTTTAATTGAAATTAAACTCAGTTCACAAGTTTTGCCACCTACACAACACCTGAGAAAGACACCGTCTCCTTGAGATTAATGCCCCCTGGGTTTGTGCTGGCATGCAATCAAAATTCTCATTTACTTCTAGCACTTAATTTAAAAATAAAGGTACAAATTCTAGCATTTAATAACTTTCCTCTCCTGATTACTCATAAGTCTTTATATTATTCATTCTTAATCAGCTTCAGAAGACAGAACATTTTATGCACAATTGTCTGTCTTCAATAAAAAAGAATCAATATGCCTTTCCATTCTCTTTCTCTCATTTGCTGCTCCAGTTAGTCTGCCCTCTCATTTGTTTTTATTAAGTTTTGCTTTATTTCTGAAATTGAATTCACAAGTTTAGCAAATGATGAGACGGTTTCTTGTTTCAGTTCCTTAATTTCCCTCCTAAATTAGTTGACAGCCTGCTGGGGTGCTGGGCTGGACCACTGTCTCTTTTTCCTGCTGTTGTTAGAGTGTTCATTCTTCCATTTCTTTGAATTAAACAGTAAAAGTTTGCTCACTAATCATGCTGTTTTCTTAATTATATTGATGCCTCAGCTTTTCCCTGATGACTGCCACTTTTAAATAAAAAGTAGGGGCTGATTTTTAAGGCTTAGACACAGCCCAGACCCATGTCTTTGTCCCTTGAAGTTTTACTGGACATATTCAATGATGAATCAAGGCACATTAAACCTGGTCTGTCTGTGGAAAGGAATATAATTCTCCCTCCACCTGACCCCTGTGTACATCACAGTGATTGAAGGTCACTTTCTTGTGACCCATGTTACCCCAAAGACATATTTGAATTTCAACATCTAAACATCTAAAACAGACTCTGATCACATCCCACTGTGCAATTACTGTGTTACTTCTTAGTGTAATACCACAACTGCCCCATGGAGTGGAGAACATGTAGGAAACATCACACATTTCAGCACAAAGCTCAGTTGTGGATCTCCTACCCTGTCCTTCAGATGCCAGCAGGAAATCTTTTTCATTGTAACTGGAGTACTTGCATGCTCCCACCCCCACTACTGCCAAAGAGCTGCTCACTTTTGCTGATTTCTAAGCAATATTTGTTCTCCTCTGGGGGAGGAAGATAGAAGATTACCATAAAAATTACCTGCATGATCATTCATTCACCTAAGCAGGAAAGTCTGCCTGAAAAGCTGAATTGGCAGCCATCTGTGCCTATCATCTGCTCCAGTTACAAACACATTAGAGGAAGGATCCCCAGGATTTCCTAAAAATTAGCATGTCGATCAGATGAAAGAATAACAAGACCCACAGGTTTTCTTAGCCAAGCTGTTTAACAAGACAAAAAAGGAAGAAGGCCCCAGCTCTCACTTTTTAAAGTCACAGAAATGCTTACCAGACTTATTTTTCTATTACCATAAGGTTGATTGCCATTGTTTTCTCCTACCATCCTCTTGAGAGTTAAGACATTACTGGGCCAAATTGCTTCAGTCAGAAATGGGTTGAAGTGCCTAAATTAATCTGCCATTCCTTTTCTTCATTCTTCTATTCAACTTTGAACCTAAAGAAAGTCAAGAAATCTTGCCTCATGTCTAAGCTTTTGTGGAGCTGCACTCACTTCTTTCAAAGATGTTGCTGATCCATGTTCCTTTTGCATGTAGAGGGTTTGCAAGATGTGGCTGCAAAAAAAAGATTTGGAACAGTGTTTGAGAGGCAGCCAAAGGGCTGCTGGGCCTGGATTCTCTGACCTCTGGGGTAATGAGTCCATCCAAAAAGTTTTGGATGTTTTCTTTCTAGAGAAGTGCAGGATAATATAACTAGATTACATATTTTTCAAAATTGCTGTACATAAAGAAACAAATCACTCTAGATGAAAGGTATGAAGAGGACTTTCCCCAGACTAAGGACTGGATATACTCCAACACACAGAAGAGACAGCCAGACCAGTGCCTCTGAATACAAGCAGGGCCTCCCCATGCACTGTTCACTGAAGCACCAAGAGATATAACCTATAACATAAGGAAAATATAAAGATCTCCTTTTCCATTTAAGCTTGCTTTTTTTGACTGGCTGAAGCTTCAAGTCAGACTGCAGTTTGTCACTTCAAAAGCAGAATATAAGGAAGTTTGCTGGGTGGCATTTTTTTTCTTTGCCTACAATGAGGTACCTGGTGTTCTGACAAGTTGCTCTAAATTCTTCCATCTTATGAGGGTGGAGGCTTCTCTTTCCTTCCAGTTCTTCTCACCATGTTATGCGCAGACTCTTCTCTGCTCTTCACATATTCAGGCAACTGCTACATCAGAGAAGACAAACTCAATTTCTCACTAATGGGTACTGTGACATCCTAATTATCTCATGGCAGGAAACCTTCTTTGCTTATTAACCAAATATAAAGTTACAGAAAAGCAAAACCCTGCTAAGGGCAAAAACTGAGATTCTGTCTTCTGCAAAAAGGCTTTTGATGGCAGAAGAAGCATTACCCCTCCAGAGTTATTTAGACTTAGCTGTCTCAAGAGACTAGTAGAATTAATATTCTTGGTCTTTGATCATGGACCTATTTAGTCCTCCAGGAGAAATTCCTGATCTTCTTTAAGAAGATAACCTCCTCTCTTGTACTGCTCAACTTAGGGAGCATCCCTGATAAACCTGAAGTCCTTATGTTAGCAAAAGATGGACCCCAACCTATGATCAAAACAAACCTGACATGGAAAGTGCATTTAAAGCACCTCTAACTCATGCTGCTTGGAGTTCAAACAAAGATTTTTCTCTAAAGAAGAGGAGGGGTTTTTTATCTTTTCTGTAGTAGCTCAACAGTTAAAACACCTACCAAAAAATGGGAGATCTAATCCCACAGCAACACTTCCAAGATGAGGTTAATGAAGAATGGTTTTGAAACAATCCTTGAGTGGCTAGGAATACAAGATTCACAGGAGCAGGTAATGAACAAATTAATTGGAGCATAAATCTGCCCAAGGATTTACCTGTTCAGGAGGACAGACCAGGTCTCCTGGCTCTCTTCCAGAATATTTATTGATTTTATTCAGTGCATATGTAATTCAAAATGCGCAAATTTTCCTAAGGAAACAGGTAAAAAGAATAACATATAACAACACACGATAAACATGGCATAATTATTAACATTAAACTGTCAAATTCGACAGCATTTGATAATAAAGGAAACAGAAGAAGTAACTGCTAAATGTACATCTGTTATGAATTCAGAAGACTTTCTCCTAAGAAGGAATGAACAATTGGCAGTGTATTTATTTTGCTGATTCTTTAATAAAATTTTAAAAATGCAGAAGAAAAAAAAAGTGGATATGACTGAGACAAGCAGTGTTTTTCAGAAACTTTCTGTAACCAAATTTAATGAAAGTGTTTTGAAAATGACAGTACGAAAAATCTGAAAGCTGAAAATTTTTGAGAAATTCTTAGAAATGTTGTTCTGCTACTACAAATCCTTACCAGAACACATAGTTCTGTAACATATCAAGTTGAAAGCTAAAGAAGAAAGGAATGCAAATATCCTTCAAATTATCTGATTTTATTCCTGTATTTTCAACTTGAAAGATAAATTAATAAACATTTGATGCATAAGTTATTCTTTATTCGGGCAAAGAAGAAAACGTAACTGTCTGCAAAGAGGAATAGACACTATTAGTACAGCAGTGGTAGAAGGCATTATTTTAATGGGCTGTAGTGTGACTGACTTAAAATGGCTCTGGGGAACTGGATAGACTAGTGTGCATTCACAGACAAAAAGTTAGGAAAATGTCAGACTGATTGATCCAAGTTTTAACCAGCAAAGCTGTGCCCCTCCAAGGTATACTGGAGCTCCCCCTTAGCCCACATGTGCTTTTCTGTGAGCCAAAACTCTACTCACATCACTGAAGTTTCTCAGAAATAAGAGGAAAACAAACACATGTGGCCCACAGATCTCATCAAAGAAGAGTTTTGATCCACACACAGAAAACCAAAAGAATATGTACGTACCAAGTACCAGATAGAAAGGATCTTTGTTATTTCTGCCTGCTGGTTTCTAAATGCATGCTTGAAATTGCTAAGGAATGTGCATGTTCCCAATTGCTAAGAAACACATTATCAGACACTAATGATAGTAATCTGCTAGTTAGAAACCAAGGCGTAAAATTATATTGCTAACAGACAGAGGAAACAAAAGGTCTCAAGACTTGCATCAAAAATACACGCTAAACTTTCAAATCTAAGAAGTATGTTAGGAAGGCATACACTTCTTATATTTCATAATAACCAGGTTATATTGAATATAAATAATGAAATCTAAAACAGGAAACTTTTGAAATAATTTACGTAGTAATCCCATGATAAGTGAAGATCAAGTAGAATACTTAATCATCTTTTCTGAGCCAAAAGAGATAGGACCAGCCACAAAAAACATGCAGGAGTAATAAAGAACTAAGTATATCTGGGTTTATCAGGAAATTTGCAGTCTACTTAGAGAAAACATTGCCTTTAGTCAGAGAAATGCATGAATAATAATGAGAACTAAACCACGATAATTACTGTCATTGCCACAAAAGAAGACCCTGTTATAACTAAAAGTTATAGGAAGGTTCACATGGCATAGATGTGTTTAGACATTCGTTTCCTCATTATGGTAGCTGATGTGCCCAAGGAACCCTGGGATAACAGGGTCTAAGGGAGACTGTGGGGGGGACATAGCTCATCAGCCCCTGGACCTGGCCTTATGCAGCCCCTCATCTCCTGTCAAATGTGTGCAAGGACTTCCTATCACTTGACATCAACAGAAGAAGTATCTTCTATGCTTGTCTTCAGATGAAATTTGAAGGATAAGGAAAACAGTTCAGTGCAGTGAATTCTCACCAACTTAAGTGGCAGAGATTTTAGAGAAGATACACAGTTACAAGGGGCTATTTCTAAACAATTTATGAGTGGCTACATGGCAAATATAAAAAGGACAAAGGGTGCCTGTTCTAAATCCAGAACACATTAGCCTGTCAGAGGACCATTGTGATAGATGAATGATGCTTTGGATGATTTTCTCACAAGCAGATCTGTCTAACACCATAGATTCCAACAGACACAAAGTGTGTTAAACTGTAAAGCAATCCAGAAAGAGGATAAGCATTAAAAACTTTCTATTTCTGGTGCTTTAATTGCTGCTCCGTTTAGTTTATTGAACCATCAAATTAGTTTAATTGAAGGTGGCAAATATATTATATTCTTCCAAGAATCAATTTGGAGTCCCAAATATATTTCAAACAAGCCTTCCCTTTATTACCAGTTTCAC
Source organism: Florisuga fusca (assembly GCA_038090715.1). Classification (NCBI taxonomy): domain Eukaryota; kingdom Metazoa; phylum Chordata; class Aves; order Apodiformes; family Trochilidae; genus Florisuga; species Florisuga fusca. Next base: position 49,289,063 of record JAAWXA010000001.1, read on the forward strand.
TTTACTTATTTTTTCATTTAGGATAACAATGTATTTCACACTAGGTAGTGGTTTTGTATATTCTTTGTGCTGATTTTAAACCTGCTACAAGAACAAAACCGCTTCTACAACTCTGGATTTTTAATCATACCAGGATATCGATTCCTGCCAATAGCAGATGTATTTGCAAAACCTAAAGCTATTATTTGCCCACCAATTATGATACAATTGGTTATTTCATTCCTCATTTAGCAAGGGAGAAGGCAGAAGGTGGTATTAAAGGAAATCTGGACTTATGGACAGACTTCCATAAAAATATTATGAAATAGAATAATTGTCACTTCTCATTTGGTTTCTAAATGAGAATAATTCCGATACAGATCTTGAAATTTTTCTCTAAGAATAGTCTCTAATTCAATATTTTTATCAGCTTATGCAATGTGATCATGCCTCAGTATATCAAAAGCTTTGGCGAAGCCTATAGCTATTACAGCCAATTTATCATTACCACTTAATTATTAATAATGGAAAGATATTGCCTCTCTGGCAACCTGGCACTGGTATGAAATATTTTGATCACCGCTAGCAAGCAGGGTAGCCAAAATGTTAATGCACAACCCACTCCTAGTAGAGCAGTAGGAATAGAGCACATATTACATATGTGCAATAGGAAACCTTCAGTCTTAGGGACAAGAGCAGCCTCATTTTCTGGACAATACTGAAGAAAGTTTTATTAATTAACATATAAAGTTTCTCAGTTTTTCTGTGTATATCATTTAGAAGTGCCTTCTCATTGCATATCACCTTAGCTTTCATCACTCCATATACTTTTTTTTTAAACAAAATTAGAGCTCTTTCATTACTAAGCAGTTAGATATGAAAGTTATACATTTTCCTTTTGCACTACTTGGTGCCTGCTTGGTCACAGGTCTGTCACAGGTAGAGGGCATGTATAAACGCTGTAAAGCACAAAACTGGATAAAAGGTGTCCTACCCCTTTCTCTGCCTCACCTTTCTTTTTGTGTGATGAATATTCTTTAAGCTGCTGTTTGCAAACAGAAATAGCAAAAGCTACAATTAAAGACACTAATGTCTCCTGTTATGTTTCTAGCTCCTATAGGTAAGGAATGGGATACAAACATTCATATACCATTCCCCTTCGTGGTGAATTTGGAATGAACATGAGAAATTCTTTTTCAAAGGTGACCATGGAAAACATACTTCTAAATAAGCCAAGTACTGCAAGACATGTGATGGCAACCCTGCTCAGACATTTTCATACAGTGTAGTTGTGATTCATCAGAAGTTTGTTCATCGGGATTGTGTTGTTAATTCCAGCTCTGTATAACTGGTACATCTTTTCCCTGTGCTTCTACAATTGTAACTGGGTGAATAGAGGGTATACCTACAGGATGAGCTTTTGCAACTTAAAGCATGTTGGCAAGAAAAGCTTGCTGCATATTGGGTACATTAGCCAGAAGATCCAGGGAGGTGATCCTTCCTCTCTACTCAGTACATGTGAAACCACTTCTGGACTGTTGTGACCAGCATTGGGTTCACCAATACAAACAGACATCAGCATACCAGAGCAAAGACCAGCAAAGGCCACCAAGCTAGTTGGGGGCTGGGACACAAGACAGCAAAGGAAGAGGCTGGGGGACCTGAACTCATTCTGCATCAAGAAGGCTTCAGGGAGGGATCTTACTGCTGTCTACAATTGCCTATCAGAAAGATTAGACAAGACAAACTCAGAGTCCTCTGGAAGAATCTCAGCAACAGGGTGAGAGACATCAGGCACAAGCTGAAAGAAGGAAAATCCAACTAGATAGCAGAATATACGAGTTCTTCATCACCACCAAGGATGATCAAACACTGGAAGCTGCTGCTCATGCGTCTCATCATTTGGGCAGAGAGTTCCAGATGTACAGAAAATAAGCAAAGTTAGTAGGCAGATGTTTGTGACTGGCTGCAAAGACAGGGTCTGCAGGCAATGAAGGATCAGTTATGTTCTTGATTAAGAGATAAAAGCCATCACTTCTACTCCTACCACTATGAATTGTTACCTGCCTCCCCATTCTACTTGGTAATGGCAGCCTCTTAGTCCCTTCCTCTGCCCTTCACGTGGTATATGCACACATTTCACTTGCTAGTTACTCTGTATTTGAGTACAAGCTTGATCTCTCCTACAGAAGAGAATTTCTCTTTCTTGGGTTAGATGAATGTTATCTTTAACTTCAGCTACCTGACACTAAGCTAAAGTTCATCTACAGTCAGCAGAGAGAAAAAGGCCCCTCCAGAGAGTGATTCATCCCCACTTATCTTGAAAACAAGACTGCTAAATTTCTCAACACATGTAAATCTCAGATATGCACTCTTTAGACACTATTTATGTCTTCAGCTATCTTCATTTGTAAAGCTTTCAGTGAAGCACAGAACAGAAAAACCTAGAGATTTTTAGAACCATTTGGAGTAATTTAGTTATTGTGACCTGCAAAAGGAAACACTGAGAGCAAGAAAAGAAGGAGTTTTACAGAACTGCTTTCATCTACAAAAAAAGGGGGAGGGGAGAGGGGGGGGAATGGAAATATGAATGATTTTTATCTCTGAAGCTGCAATTCTGTAGATGAGGGCACCTTACACAACTATGCCTATACAAAAGGTACAGTATTTACATAATACTCCAATTACAAATCCTTGTTCAAAGAAAAAACACCCAGGAACCTAATTCAGAAAAAAATCCCCTTCCCTTTTGCTCCTTTTCCAAAACCCTGCACCAGTTTTCAGTAGTCTTCACAACTGTGATGATGCTGCTCTGCCAGTTATACAAGACAAGGCTGCACAGTGGTGTCAAGAGCCTTTTATCATCACCTACAGTACTGAACCTTTCCTGGCTAAAGAAACCCACTGAGTTGTTGAGACAGCAGCAAGTCTCAAAGCTGTAAATGGGAGCTTGTATGGCTGCAAGGTGAAGCAACCAAGCTGTAAAAGAAAACTCAAACTTCTCCATTTTATGAAAGCCAGCAGAAAATTTTACATCATATTCACTCTTTGCTGTCTCACAGGTCTTGTTCTTCCTGCTGTCATCATCTCCAAAGATTCAAGTCATGTCAATTAATTTCAGATCAAGACCAGGAGTATGCCAAGAGCCTGCCGAGCCCTCCCTGTATGACAAGGAGCCCACTGATGCAGGAGGTGCTCCAGCAGAGGCGCTCCAGGCAGCTGACAGGCATCAGCCCACACAGTAGACACGCAGAGGCAGAATGGAAGGAGAAACACCCATATCAATGTCAGCCAAGTCACCAGGGTGCTCAGGCATAACATAAGAGGCATGTTAGGAACTGTCCTGGCTAGACAAGTGTAAAGGAGTTTCTTCGAGAGATGACAGGAACCCAGCCTCCTTTGGAGCTAGAGGACGAAAGGAGAAAGTGCCTCTCAGCTTATTCTCCTTCTGTGAGGAAGAGGGAGGATAAACTCATTACCTCATAATATTTCTAAGCACATCTGTAAATAAAAGACTGTCGTTATATTAATTTTTTTCCCAGACATTAGCAGCATGTCAAAACTGCTTACCATATGACTTGATATCCTCTCCTTCTGAGAGCATGCAAGTAAGAAAAGGCTGCCTTTGATTTATTAAAGGTGAACTATCAGTACTGTAAAAACCAGAATGGGAATACCCATGCACATCTGATGAGCAGGACAGGATGAATACCACCTTCAGATTTATGTATAAAACTCACTCCACAGCCCTTCCTGTTTATTAGCCTGTCAACATTCATGCCACCACAATACATCTACATTGACAATTTTTGAGTTTACCTGTGTGTCATTCACCCATGATTGCACCAATTTAGGTGCAGAATGCTTCCCTGTCTGCATGAAGTGTACTGACTTGGGAATCAGTTTTCGAGGATTAACAGCATATGAAAAAGAGCATATGAAAATAAAATAAATTTTTTAAAAGAGTCTGATCTAGTTAAAAGAAGATAAACTAGAATTCAAGCATAGGAAGCAAGTGAAGAAAAAACTACTGTGAGGCATGAGGATAAAAACCCAGTGCCTGACCCCACAGCACTTCCAAACCTCAACCAGATTAGAATTCTACTCTGGATCTCTGGGAGTACCAAGGGGCTGAGCAGCCAGAGCCATACCAGAGCTGCACTGGATTTGGTAGAGCTGTTGTCTTCAAAATACTGAATTTAGTCTGCAACTGCTAGTGAACAGGGCAACACATTGTCACTTCCCACAACATATATATCAATCATTCCTTACAGAGGCCATTAACAGGTATGCCACCCATCTCAGGGGGATGTAGCACACCGCAGTGACTGAGCAGCTAATGCCTACACATATTTCCCTGCTCCCCCTTTTAAGTGCCATAAGTGGGAGTGTCTCAAATAGACCCTGAGAGCTATGCTGGACTGGTGCTGTAAGGCAGGTGCTGTGCTAAAGATGCCGTCAGTATCTCAGATACAGAAATTCTGACCAAGCAGAGAGGTGCTGGAGCCCCTCTGTGCTCTGCTAGATCCTAAATTTCCACCACAGTTTAACATCCAGAATTATCCTACTGGGCAAAGCAGTTCTGTTCAAAAGAGTAAGAAATTACTGTGGGCCCTGATATGTAAACAGATGGACAATGGAAACAGTCAGACATAGTATTGTTTTAAGTATCTCTTTATGCAAAAAACTCTCTCATATTTATGGCAAACAAAACAGGATAAAAGAGATTGAAAGAGGGGGAGAAAAGAGAAAGGAAGCAAAAATTGGTGAAACATTGTTTTTTATGCTGGCTATGTTCCAAAACCAAGGTTCATATAATTGTCAGAGGCTCCTGGTTACTAACTCAACCAGAATGAAACAATCTTCAGAAGCCAAGTGAGAAGCAGCTCACTGCAGAAGACAGTTTTTGGGCTGCTTGTTGTCGCTGCAGACTTGGTTTTGTTTTCCATGCAGCACATTATGAAGTGCATATTATCAGTGCCTGGGGTCCCCTGTGTCCTGTTCTGCCCTGCTGCTACCAGGAGCCATGTGCTCTCACTTTCAGTTGCTGTGCAGAAGCCAGCATTTGCTCACTTTGGTGACTGCCAGCCTCCGTGCATTTCCCCATGGGGACAGGCACAGGCTTGTCAGCGATGGCAGCACCTGCCAGGCTAAAAGCCCACTCCAAGGAAGCATTTGAGGGGAAACAGTGGAGCGTGAGGAAGGCAGTTTGACTCCGCAGAGCACATCCCCCAGCAGACCTCTCCAGCTGCTCCTGCTACCCACAGGCAGGGTTACTGGCAGGCACGGTGATATCCCCATCCCCATCCCCTTCTACATCAACATTTCGCACAGCTCAAGCTTCATCCTGACCCTTGTGGAGCTCAGGGGCAATTTGGGCAGAGCCAAAGTCCATCAGAGCTCTGAGAGGCTTTCCCTTGCTATACAACCATCATCAGGCTGCTGCCTCTGCTCTTCGTGCCAAATGGTGCCATGCTGCAGCAGAATGGGTTGTGGGCCTGCCAAAAGCACAGCAGGCACTAGAGCCATCAGCCTTCCCTCCAGTGGTTGATACCCACCCTTCCCTCAGGTAGGCAGAAGAAACCAATGTACTTTGAAATCTGGCAACCAATTATGCAGCTCCAGCATAATTCTAGTTTTAATATGCTTCTGAGGTGCCTGGCAGTGTTAGCAGTGTTTCCTGACCCAGCCAGACCTACTTCCCTTTTTACTGCCCACAGGCCAGCACTCAGCTTTCTGCCTCACCCCTGTTCTTCAAGAGGCAGGGAAATGAGTTAGCATGGCACAAAACACAGCAGAGCACCAGAGAGCAACAGGAGAAATTACACACATTTCTCCCCAGGCAGCAGTTCAAGCCTGTGCAAGGTTCAATCTGTGAAAACCCCTGGTGATATGGAGCTACCTGCCCTCAAAGCTGGCCCCTGGTATGTGTTATGTGGTAGCCCTCGAACCACATAATTAGCTAGCTGTAGCAATACAGAATCTGCTGGAATAAGCCACCTTCAATCCATTTCCTTCATGGGGGTGCCAGGCTGGTGTGCAAAAACCCTGGAGTAAGGGAAACACACCGCCTTTTCCAAACTACCTCTGTTAGATGGGCTTCTATGAAACTGGAAATTTGAATACTGACGCCTGCCAGTAACAAATCGGCAACAAATGCATCATACCAGGTGGCTCCAGCCCAAAGCATGGAAATATGCTGCGTCAGCACATCTGGATTTGTGTTTTGGCAGGAAAGTAACTTCTGGGGGAAATTAGCAATAATGTTGATCAGCTTTAGACCATCTGAACTAACACGGACACTCAGCCTAAATTAACAGTATAACCCAGCCTCAGTACAGACAAAATAAACTTTGCAAAAGCTACCCACACTATCTCCTTTTTCTCTGCAGAGTGGAATGCATTCTGCCCCTCGTATCTTGCACCTCAAGACTGCTCTCTATCCAAGTCTCCTACTAAGTCTTCATCTCTAACAATTATTGAATGCATCTCCAGCTCTGTGTGTCAATACCATAGTTCTCTACATAACATATCTAACTTTTGGTGTTTTCCATTTAAAAAAAATTAAAAATCCTTCTCATTTTACTCTGCCAAAAATATAACCTACTCCACCTCAACTGTGGCAACGATGTTCTGTCCAACTTTATCCACAGGACTTCCCGGATTAACCTCTCCAGTCCTACCATCCCTCTTTTCTTCAATCCACGCTCATTTCCTGGCACACTGAGCACCAGCCACCCTTCACCTCTCACAGCCCCATTCCCTGACACTGCCCTCCATGTCTGGTGCCTCAGTCAGCATTGACATACAGACTCCTGCTCTGCTCACACCACAAACAGAAACCATGAAGCCCCTGTGCCATCTGTCAGCTACAGACACCCCCATGTCTCCTCACACACTGACCTCCCCAGCTTAGAAGAAAATAAAGCCTTGGAAAGTCCTGAAATCATGAGCTGCCTCTCCCTTGCTAAACCCCCATAACCCCTCATGTGCTCTGAGGGCACTTGCAGAACAGCAGAAAATCAGCATCTCTGGTAGGTAATGCTGGTCCCTGGTTTGTGCTGCTGCTTTTCTTGAAGTTCTACATTATAGAAAGGGGATGGGCCAGCTCAAGCTGGTACCCCAGCAAAAAACCAGCTTGAGCTGAATTAACCTAACTAGAGAGCAGTGCCAATTGTGCAGGGGGAGACCCAGCTCTTCGCCTCCATCAGGGCTCCCTCCAGTAGAGCAGCAGCCCTGCTACCCATCCTGGGCATGGCACAAAACTCACCCAATGCTGTCTGCTCCAACAGGCATTTTTCAGCTGGCCACTGTCTTCTTTTGCCCAAAAAGGCTGTCTGCTACCAATTACCTGTGACAGCTTGAGTCCATGAATGACAGTGTGACTGCAAGTGTCGGGGGAGTTAAAGTGTTGTAGCTATTACAGAGAAACAAATCTTTCAGAAATATGAAAAATAGAATATAGATAATTAAAGCTTGCTATTGAATATTTAACTCAATTATATGAATAAGTTGAAAAGTTGCTGCTAAAGGAAGACCCAGAAACAGCTCTAACTCTCAGAGCTCTGATCAGAACCTCCTATGAAAAGGCCATATGCAATTACTAAATAGACCTGCAGACTAGTTTCCAGGGACATCTGAATTCAGAGCAAAAGCAAATATCACATACCGAACTGTGAAACAGCCAGCTAACTAAAGCTGATTACCAAAATAAGATAAAATGTGGAAAAATAAAAGAAAAAAGAATTATTGGCATAAATTCTAGTGACATTCCCTTCTCTGTTTTTCTCCCCTCTGTAAAGCCACATTTCCCTACATTAGATCTCTTTTTTTCCAAGAAAAATATCCTCATTCAGAATTTTGCCACACACGGTAGCAATGATCTAGATGATGCCAAAAATGCTCAGAAGCATGGGATTTTAATGTTTGCTGCTTTTCTCTCCTGCTATTTTTCCAAATTATGTTTTTAAGAATATATATATTTAAAGCTCTTTAAACTTTTAAATTTTCCTGACAGAACAGATAGACTGATCCTGCTGAGCCCTTCTATGAAATTGTTCTTTGTTCTGCTGTTTCTGGGCTTTTCAGCACTTTGACTTAAGTTCCTTCATCATCTCAGAAGGTAGCTAACAAGTGGCATTACAGTATACAGTTCACAGGCGCACCTGAGAGCCATTTTTCTAGATTCTTGCTACTCTTAATTTAAATAATTCACATAACTCACCAGCAATCAACATTCCAGCAAAGTTTTCAGTAAGACAGGCAAATGACATTTTTATGCCAAATCCTTGGGTCACATTCACCTTCCTCTGGAACTGTTTGCATTTCCCCACTTGTGAATAGCATGCACTATGTATGACACCAAAAGCCTTCTCAGAATGTCAATTATGAGGAAGAGTAACAGGTAGGCCAGGAATATTTACTGAAAAAAACCAGCAGACTACATTATAGAATGTAGTCTGTCTGCAAGGACTGCAGCCAGAATTTTAGCATGCTTACCTTCAACATTGATGTCTCCTAGTCTAAAAGGGAGTATTTTCAGTATGTCAGTGCAATACACAGATTAACTTAAAGATATCAATAAAAATCCTCACCAGATGCAGAGTAGGTATTACCACACTATTTTATTTTAACCATTACTCCAGCCAGCTCTCGTACCAAGGAAAAGAAGCATACCCTTACCTCAGATCAGCTTGACTTTCTCACATTTGTCTACCTGGATTTGACTTTAGGTCTCATTTGTTTTCTTTACAGCTAATAGAAGCTGGAGTTTTTTGTAGGCTAATGTATGTGAATCCAGATTAGAAAGTGGTTTCCACAGCCTTATTTCAACATTTACTGATTGTTAGCAACTAAAAAAAGCATAAACCAAAACTTATATTAACAGCTTCTACTATTTAACTATGCATCTAGACTGAGAGATCTAAAATAAATATTTAGCTTTCAAACTCCTGTACTTTATCATGCATTTTTTATCTAGCCATGAATTTAATTTAACCTACAGGCACAGCCAGCAGTGTTCCAGAAATGCCCTCTGAGGTCTCTATTAAGGGTAGGTGAAAGTTTTCCAGCAAACCTATAACTTCAACTGAAAATGAAGTTTCCATCTAAAGGCAACATTTTTAATATGTATCCCTGTTCCCATAAATGTTAAGAAAACCTCACACGCTGAAATGAACCAGCAGCTTTCTGCAGTGTTTCATTAGGGCTCAGAGCAGTGTGAGCTGATGCTGGTGAACACCTGCAGTGCTGGTTGTGTCCACCCTGCAGACAGATCCACCACCAACTGGTGCTGGTCTGTCAGCTGCCTTCCCCTGCTGTCCAATTCCCCAGTGCGTGGTCATGGCCAGTAAAAGCCATAATAAATGTAATTTTATGATGGAACAGGGATCTGAGCAAAACCTCGAAGCTCCTGAAATGCAATTTTTATAGCATTGAACCAAACACAGGTCAAGGCACTTGAAGAAAAAGCTCTGAGCAAGTTCGAGTGTCCAAATCTATCAGTTAAGTTGCATGCCCAGGCAAGCTCATTACAAATTCTCAAAAGAGAACTGGCTACAAAAGTTATTTGCAACAACACCTCATCCAAAATTTTACACTGTCTTTACATCACTGTAAAGTATTAAATTCATCTCTTTCAGTACATGGCAGAATACATTTATGCTAGTGGCACAATCCAACTAACAGATCTTATTACTGTTGATTCTTAAAAGATTGCCTAGGGAGGTGGTGGAATCGTCAACCTTGGAAGGATTTAAAAACCATGTAGATAAGGCACTTCAGGACATGTTCTAGCAGGCAGGGTGATGCAGATATTGATGTATATATTTTATTTATTTTAGGGGGGGTAATGTTGACAGTTGGACATGGTGATCTTTGAGGTCTTTTCCAACTGTGACAATTCTGTGATTCAGTCCAGTTAGACCAGGATATCAGAGACCTTCCTGTGCTAAACTAAGGCTTTATTTTGACATAAATGCTGTAGTGTTAACTTTTGAACTCTTTTGAGTATGTGACCCTGAAATAAGAGTTGAAAGCCAAGCTTTGAATCTTTCAGATCACATGGTCTTAAAAGACCCAGAGTTCTGCTGTAATGATCATTTATAGAACAGCTTTACAATAAAAATTTCATAATAATGATTTTTTTTAATCAGTCTAGACATAAACCAAAAAGAGAGAGACACGGGCTGAATCATGTTGAAAACAAACGAATATCCAACAGTGCTTCAACTTAGCTGAGTTGAGTCATAAATCTCTAAAATTATGGACACCATGCTAAGTCTTTCAAGTACATCTATTCACTAAGTTCTATATAGTTCTCTTTTCATAGCTAATATAATTTTTTGCTACAGACTCTGTGGCTTAAACAATACCAGTACATCATTTTTATATGTTTTGATATGAATCTGAGGCTGAGAATTAATGTGATTGGAGTGTACAAGATTTTTTTAGCATCCGGTTATTAACTCCATGGGCAAGCCTTCAGGTATGTCAGAAACAGGAAAATATTAAGTATTTCTTTAAAGACACAATTACAATAACTACCACTCCTCCACAGAACCAAAATCAGAAAAAATACAGGTTGAAGGATTTGCTTTGTAATTGCTGGATTGTATTTCCTGCTGGCTTCAGTGGGTTTTCATCATTTAAAGTATTTGTTAATAGTTTAAGAAATGTAGTGATTCTTTTTCATGGCATGATTCAAGTAAAAACTGCATGAGCTTTTGTTAGCAAGAAAGCTCTCAGATGTAACAGAGCAATTAGAAAAAACAGAGCAATGTTGCATTATTATTCTTCCTTAGTCAGTGTTAAAGAAAAAAAAATTAATAGAATGGATTAATGTGGATGTACTAGGCTATAAAAATTAGGCATCAGCCCACATTTCACTTGGGGGATCGAACATTTTCTTTTGTTTACAATTCTGCCTTTTCATTTACCTGAAATAATGTTGGTACCAAACCACCGATTCCAGTTGGTAACAGCTGACAGGAGGGTGTTTATGATCAATGCCTCATTTTTTTCATCCCCCCCCCCCTTTTTTTTTAACCAAGATTCAAGGAACTTCTGTGTAAGTCAAAGAATAAAAATCAGTTTGTTTCAATGGCTTTCTCTGCTAAGATTTCCTTTCCTCAAATGAGATTGAAAAAATGTCTTGTAGATACTCTTATTGCTTTATTTTCTAATGAATCATATCACACTGGATTATAGGGGGTATCACTCACATTAAACTTACTCCTGAGAGATGCAATAACTTTCAATCAAACCACAGGTACTCAGCATCCTTCTGGAACAGGCCTGTAATGCAGAATGAATGAATGAGGGCAAGCACAAGCACTGAATGACTGCAGATCCAATCAATTGGGAAAGAACAAATTACTATTGCTGGATGCAAATAGTTAGATTCTTAGAAAAACTGTTTTGATTAGTGGAATAACTCACAAATTATGTGTAATACCAGGAAAAAAACATTTCTGGGAATGCAATTCCTCAGAAATGGGGCTATGATTAAGTGATGCCTGCTTTCCAGATCCACATTCAGAAATACCCAAATACTGGCTTAACGTTAATACACTAGGCATCAAGAATAATAAATTATTAGGAGATAATATGTAGGAAAACATAGACAGCTTTCCCATTGGGTTGTTTTCAAGCTTCTTTTGACTGTCTGCCTCTCACCCACTATATACAGAGGGAGGGAAAGCTAGTAAGCAGGAAAAATGGAGAGGTATGAACAGACCAAAGGCAAAATTCACACCAGAAGAGAAACCCTTTGTGATTAAGTGTTCCTGCAAGAGGGCTAAAGCTCTTCCCACCAAACACTCAAATCACCTGTGCCCAGGGTTCTTCTAAGCACAGGCTGCATTTTAGAACCAGAATTACACACACACACACAGACACACACACACACACACACCCACACACACCCACACACACCACAAGGTGATGTTAATAAAAAGTCCCTGAATACTAAAAGCTTTTGATAGCACCGTCTTCCAGTCCACACATATAGGAAAAATTAAAGCAACTGCAAAAGTTTCAGCTGCAGGGGTTGTGGAGAAACAGCATACTTTGAGGTAGCTGTTTTGTAAACTTGAGACAAGATAAATGTGAGCAATCTTTCTGCTTTGAGAAACTGAATGTGTTTTCAGGAAACTTTTCATCCCAAGCTAATACTTAATTGCTCATAAAAACACATGGCAAGAGATCCCATACTAGGCAGTTTATAGCTTATGCTCAGACTCTGGTTTTGGATGATTTTTTAACTGCTTGTGGAAACCGATCAACATCACCATGTCTTGCATCTAAAGTATAATTGCTTAAAGAAATAATCATATCCTGATACGAATCACAATGTATGTAAAATGTAGAATTCCAAGGCAATACACAAGGTGTCCACAATCTACTGGGTCACATTCCCTTAGTGCTTCTTCGTCACACAGGAAGCTTCTTCGGATGGTCCCAATGATTTCTCTGTGAGCCTAGTGACTGGAGGAATGTTTCATACTGTTGGTATTCTTAACTTGAAAAATTGCTTCCTGCATTCTTTTCTGTACCTGGTTGATACCCAATTTAAATCCCCGCTGGGCTATAAAAAACAGTTCTGATTGGTGTTCTGTGCCACTTACATTTTTTATTGGCTTGTATTACATATTTGACTACCGCTGTTCTAAGCTCTACTAATTTTTCTTAGCTCCTTTTAGCTCTAAAATCAATTTCCTTCCCTTGAAAAATAATTTTAAAAACCCCTACACTCCACACAGCATGAAGTTTATAGACCTAAATATGAGTTTGTAAAAGAGAAAATTAAGACTTATTGTTTATTACTTAAATTAGATGCGACCTAAAAATTCTACTAAGAATTTATACACTTATTCTTTAGAAGGGCTGTGATCCATGTCTCTAGTGTTACAAACATGAGGAGCCTTAGAGAAATTTATGTGTACTAATAATTCTATACACAAGAGTATGCCATAGATTTTGCTGGAAATGCACATTCATGTGTCAAGTTCATAGAGCTACTCAGGAATGTAAATTTGTTTGTATGAATCATTGATTGCAGGCCAGGAAGATAATTTTACATATTCCAGTCCATGTAATGAAAGCTTTCTCATCTAGGGCATATTTTATGCTTCGTATGGTATACCTGGGTTACTTTTGACAAGAAAAAAGGATTTGAATCATAATTAGTCAGCACAGAACTAACAAGTGTTACAAGAAGGCACTTGTTTCTGTTGCTGTGAATTTGGTGCAGAAATCAGCAAATTTGGTATCACAAAACAGTTGCTGCCACAGAGACTTAGATTTTTATTGAAATAGTTTCTCTACAAACAAACAACTCACCTCCCTACAGTAAAGTCTGGAGAATTCAGCAGGATGCACAGACAGTATGCTTCTGGAAGGCAGAAATGGTCTCTTACTACACATCTGAGGACATACCAGTGTCTGCCTACTAATGGAGACTACATTAGACTATTAATGCCTATTAATGGAGACTACTAAGAAGCTGCCTACTAATGGAGACTACAGGACAAATACTAGGTGATAAAAAGGAAATAAATTATAGCTATCCAAGTTGCTTATGAAGCAAACCAATTGAAATATTAATTATATACATTTAGGGATTATGCACATATATAGATATAGAGAAAAATCATATCACTGTAAGTATATAGAGACAGATATACATATTCTCACTTTTAAATGTCATCCTGTATTCTGTGTGTAAAGTCCAAGGCAATTCCCTTTCTGCAAGGTTATAGTTTTATACCTCAAATCATGGTACCTATCTCTGCATTTAATGATCAAATCTCTCAGAGCTAAAAATATCTCCGTTCATTGCTTATTTAACTCCACGTAGCCAAAAAACGATCAACCTCTGTTTTCCATTGCAGCCAAAGGGTGTAGGCATTCAGCACCCCTGGAAGAGAGACATACATTCTTCCTGAATGTACTCATAGATTGTAATATGTACCATGCATATAAAACACATCTTTTAATGCCTTTGAAAAAAGTTGTGGATATTCAGGATGAAAAAATGTGGTCATGCTTACACACCATTCAGTTTCAGGAATAAGGTTTATGCCTATTAACTCAGATAGGTTTTGTGTGTGCCTCTGCTGATCTAAGAATGAACACTTCAATGATTTTTTCCTTTTTTTTTTTTTTTTTTTAATAAGCTGTCTCACTAGCAGTTGAATGCTATGTTATTTATGTCCCAGGAGAATGCTGTACCAATTTAGCTGAGTGTTGTTTTAAAGTTAAAGCGATGAGGGAAATCCAGTAGCCTTAACCTTTATTGGAACTCTCACTTAATTTCAACTGCCTGGGGTAGATGAAAGTAGAGATTATAAAATGTAGCAACAATCTTATATACTCTAAAGCAACACAACTTCTGAAATTAAAGTGATACAATGGTGCAGTGATCCAACTTCATTTTACACAGCAGAATAACCTATACGCTTCCAAGGCCCACTGCTTGCTCTTTTCACAAAATCATTCTGGTTAGAAGAGACCTTTAAGATCATCAAGTCATCAACTATTAACCTAACTCAGTACTGAGTCCAGTGATCAAACCATCTTCTCTCTAAGCACCACTACTATACATCTTTTAAACACCTCCAGGGATAGTGATTTAACCACCTCCTCAGGCACTGTTCCAGTGTTTGATTACCCTTTGAGCGAAGAAATGTCTTCTAATTTCCAGTCTAAACCTCCCCTGGCATGACTTGAGAGTGACCTCCACCTCACCGCAGGCTTCTCCATTGTCCTTTGGTACATAGGCACAAATATTTCTGCAGTTTTCCAGGTGAGACTGGGAAACACCTGCAATGCACTGGTTTTATAGCCTTAGCAAATGGTTGCTCCTGCTCTGATGTGCCAGACGTGTGTTTAAAGATGCATTATTCAGTTTCAGGTTCCTGGAAACACTGTTAATTTTACTCACCAGCCCACAGACCAAATCCTGCCTCACGAGCAACAGGTACACAGTCAAGCAGCATGATTCTGCCAGATGTGCAAAGAATGAGTCCGCTTTTTTGGAGCCAAGCCCTGCTGCTGGATTCCAAGACAGGTTTTGCTGCACCATACTGTATTTTCCCTGACATAAGTCACTGCCATTACATCTGCCCACCTGCAATACGTAAAGAACATTCACCACTCAACACATTGCCCAGTGAACTTTCCTGATGTACAATATCCTTCTCTCCTAGCAACGTTTCATTGTTCACATTATATGCATATCCATTTCTGGGCGTATAGTAATCACCTCTGCTGACCCATTTAATTCCTACTTGTTTAAGAGATATCAGAAGCAAATCTCAAGTACAGGTGACTAGAAAACAGCTTCTGCACAAGGCAAAAAGAGTCTTTAAAATTCCAGCCAACTGTAAAAGGTAGAACATCATTTGCTCAACTGGCATTTCTGCCAGTGCTGGATTTGCTACAGTCAAGACCTTGACAACTATAATGGTAAAAGTTTTATTTTAACTAAATGCATAGATAAATGTAGCAAAAGGTCTTGGACACTGATCTTTTCCACTGCACCAATGGGAGAGCATAGAGCAAAGTCAGCACAAAACAGTAATCACACTAGTGAGCAGGAACTCATTTGAAAAATGCAAAAACAGGCAGTACACATCAATGCTAATTGAAACACCTCAGGTTTTAAACGCTTTATACATGGCTTTGCAGAGTTATGACCATGGGGAAAATCTACTGGCAGTGTCAGAAAGAGCTCCACACACAGAGGACTCCATCAAAAGTCACTTTCAAGCTTGATAGCCCTACTGTGAGGATGCAAAAGACCTATCAGAGCTGGGTGTATTCCTTTCAATAGAGCACTTCTGCATTGGCATACATTGTGCATACCTTGATAAATCACCTGGGAGATGTAGTTCTCCACCCCCTGAAGACTGCACGGCACTGGTACCCAAAGTGCTTTTGGAAGGATAAAAGCAGGAAAGATGATCACATCACTTAGATATTAGGAAGCAGAACACACACAGATATCTTTCACGTGTGTGTCTAGAGGACAGTTGTCAGTCCAATTGAGGTTTTTTCCTTCTTTGCAAACCATACATGGACCAGTGTCCTCTCCCTTATGGGGTCTTACACACTCCTTAGGAGTAATTTGAAGAAAGACAGGCCCTTTGTTCCCAGATGACCTCTTCACAGGGGCACGTGTCTCAAAGTCTGTCTGTTCAGACAAGATACCAGTATAACCTCCAGGCAGGAGATGCTGCCAACACTGCCTGCAAGATAAACTTCATGGCTGGCAGTACACGGTGAGTAGGAGGTAAGTCAGGAAACGTAAGTGAATATTCATAGGGCTCCTGTGTAAGAAAACCTTTTCCCCTCCCCACCTTGCTCAGCATCTCAGCTCTGAGTGATGTTGCCCCAACAAAGTGTGTAGCTTGCTTAAGATGCTATTTTGTCACCTTGTATCTTTCAAGCAACAGGTTGGAGATGACAATAATTATTCACAGAGCTAGTGATCCACACAGTTAGTTTTGGTCATGAATACTTTGCTATTTCTTGTGAATATGTCAGGCTTATTTCCTCTAGAAAAGCCTGTGAACTATAAAAGCCTATAAATATATATTACATACACAAGCTATAGAAAAAAAGGAAAAGCACAAGAGCTAACCTTTACAACAAAAAAAAACATTTACAGAAATGTGAACTATCACTTAAGAAGCAGCATCTTAATCCATTTCATTAATAGCTATGAAAATCTGGCAACTTGTCTTAAGCTTCAACTCTCACTTTTATTATGGCCACTAGCCTTTCCCATTTCTCAGTTTACAAGGGACATGCTGATGACCCAGACATCTTGGCACAAGCCCCTGTTGAAGGCTCTCTTAAATAAAACACTGGGGCTCCTGCCAGCTCCACATCCCCCACAGTACCTCACACCAGCTGCTGCTGCACCTGAGTCTTGGCTGCTCAGCAAAGCATGACATTTGCCTGCCTGTACTAAGCTGGGAACTGACAGAAGGAAAAATAAACCACCAGCAGCCTTTCCTCTGTGAAGAGTGCCTGTGGATGGCCTGCGGCTCCTCAGAGGTTTTATGTGAACCTTGGATGTGGCAAGAGGTAAGAGAGAAGTACAACAGAAAGTATGAATAATTCCAGGAGGAAGTCAGAAATCTAAGAATAAAAACTAAGCAATAGGAAAAATAGGAAACAGAAGGGCAGAGAGTATTAATTAAATGTAAAGCACATCTCTTGTGCAGCAATGAATCACTGTTCAGATATGTTATTGTAATTCACGACAATAAAACCACAGTTGTCCCCACCTAAAAAAAAAAAAAAAGAAATTGAATTCTTCAGTCTAAGGATCCAGTCACAGAGATAGAGGCCAGTAAGGACCAAAAAGACACCAGGTGAAGTAACAATCCAAGACAAACTCCCCATGACAAATACATCTAAATTATGCCCAAAGAGAAGAACAGAGGATGATTTCTTTCACTTGGACTTTCACACAGTGGCAGCCACTGCCCTGCCCACTACATTGACACTGTGCTGTAGAAACTCTTATATCTTGTAAATTGTGATGAAAAGTCAGTGATTTCAAGACATGAATAGAGTGTAAGACTTCATGCAATGCACAAGAAGCATCTTCATGCTCTTTCTATAGCTTAGAGAGAATGGGAATGCAGCTCTTCTCCTCACAGTTAACCACTTCTATGTCCCTTGCAGAAAACTAAGGGAAAGATAAAGCCTGCCAGTCTATCCAAGCATCTTGTTCTGTATCCAAGTATTCAAGCATTCTGGACTGTGAGGGTGGTGAGACACTGGCACAGATTGCCCAAAGAAGTTGTGGCTGCCCCCTTCCTGGAAGTGTTCAAAGCCAGGCTGGATGGGGCCTTGAGCAACTTGATCTAGTGGGAGGTGTCCCTGCCCATGCAAGGGGGTTGGAACTAGATGATCTTTAAGGCCCCATCTAGCCCAAACCATTCTATGAGTCTGTGACTACATATATCAGGAATGTTGTTCTGTCCTCCTTCAATCTCATTTCTAGAAAATTCTCATAGCTTTTACCTTCCATATGCCTTGCATCATCTCCTACTAAAGCTCTGTTTTACATAAATTCAATGAAATGAAAGTGACTATAAAACCCTCCAAAGATTGTACTTAAGACAAAAATCATTAACTTACTGAAAGTGTTAGAGGTGACCTCTTTCATAAAAAGTAATGTGGCAGTAAAGGGGTTAGTAGCTCAAATACATTTGAATCCAACACATGATAATAATTCAGAAACTGTCAATCGTTTTCCAAACCTCCAGTGCAGAATACAGCTATTATTCCTGTGACTATCTCTTTAAGGAGGTGAGTTACAGAAGTAGGAGATCTCTTGAGAGAAATTACAATAAATCTTTACTGACTTGTCTTTTAAGCAGGAAGAAAAATCCATCTCTGGAAAGGCTTCAAGGTAAAATGTTACTAGACTTTAGATTCAAACTTTTTATTTTTTAGAAGAGATGTAAAATTGTCTCCAGATGCTTAATGTCACTTGTTCTGAGCAGTGGAAGTAGTGATGCTACTCCAGGGGAAACATCTTCCACTCTGGCATCATTGATGTTAAATTGCAGTGTTGTATAAATACACAAAGCCATGTCAATCAGACAGGTACTATTCTAAGATATAAATTACATACTCATGATACACATACAGAATAATGCTGTGTAGGCATTGAAAAGAGAATCTGATCAGCAGAATCTGATTTGCAATAGATAAGTTTAATTAATTATGACCTGTCTGGGGACAGAGGTGTCAGCTTCTACATTGAATCCCTGAAAAATAGCATAATTTTCCTGTTTTGGCTTGCTGTATGTTGTTACACTAAACTCTTTTGTTGGTAGAGTAAGCTATTTTGTTGTTACAGTAAGCTCTTTTGGGCTTTGTTTTATAACCAGTTCCTCCAGTCTTCAAGAACAGACAATTTTTATGCTGAAATACATGACCAACTTACATAGCAAAATAGAAAATTCAAGATTCAATGCATTTGTTTACTGTTCCAGTAAATAATCCTCAGAACTTTGCTCTCTAACAGGTCTGATGATTTTGTTAATAAAAAAGCCAAACTGTAAAAGCAAAACGCACAACAGCTGGGATCCCAAGATGCCAAGCAAACATACCTGTCATTACTAAAATGGTCTCCAAAAATTGTAGGTACCATTATAGGAACCACTAGAAGCTTTGTGTCCAGAACATGAGTTGAAATCACATGGAAAATGCCCCAGTACAAAGGAAACAGGACAAAAAATGCATTTATAGCCACACAAAATCCATAGCCAAAATAATAAAATGTCTTCCCACTGATCATATGTAAACAAAGCCTTTTATTAATTCTGCTATGTGACTGGCAGCCCCGAAATGGGATTTTCCACTTCACAGCAGTGGGGTGAACAAAGAATTGATACAAATGGGTCCAAGAAAGCAAAGCACCACTGCAGCATTCAAGTAAACAGTGGTGAAAGGCCAGATTCTGATCCCAGATGGGTGATGTGCTTTTCAGAAACCTGCTGCTATGCATGGCAACAAGAGCATCTGCTGGGTAGCAAAGGGTGGTTTGTGTCAAAATGGCCAACACCTGAAGTCCCAAGTGAACCACCTACCAACAAAGCTGTACTTTCAGCTACACCTTGCTAGAACATGTAACTTCACTGCCATTTCAGAGGAAAAGAGGCCAGGGAAAAGGAGCTCTGCTTCCTTAGACCTGAAGACTGATAAATTAGGCAAGGGAGACCTGAAAGTTGATTTTCTGTGAGATTATGAAACTCCACTCATACAGGAAACCATCACTCATCTCATACCTGACTAATGGTCAAGTGCCTTAGTTTGCAGAGTAAGATTTCGGTCTGCACCTAGTTGAACATTTGCACAAACCAAGTTTTTTTTTCCCAGTAACAAGTATATGTAATCCACAGGAAATTATGGCTCCACACTGGTAATTTAATAGACTTCTCATATAAAACTTAGAATCTTTCAAGCCTCTTACTGAATTCATCCTGTGCTTTTCAGTTCACATACTTGGGTAGAAAAATAATGGAGAAGTGGGGAGCTGTAAATAGTTAAGGTATTAAAAGTCATTGCAGTAAAAACACATAAAGCATGCAGTTCACTAAAGTCCAAACTGTTACTCTTACGCAGGAACAATCAGGTGCATAACTATGAAGTAGAGAATGACTACCTAACAGAAACACTGCCAAAAAGGGCACAGAGAACTGAAAAATTCAGGGACTGTCCAAAGTCAACGTTACCATTTCACTACCCTGTCACACTACTTACTTGTAAAATGGAGCTTCTTTCATGCAAGCCTCCCTCGTGCCTCAGAAAAGCTAAAGCTCAGCCAACATATTGTGTTCTTTGGGTACCACTCTTCAAGACACTAAACAGAAGGTGTTCAAAGGGGAAAAACAAAACAAACAAGCAACAAGAAAAAAAATCTAAGGTGAAGAGAATAGACTTCCTGAAGAAAAATGTGAAAAGCTGAATGAAGTTCAATGTATGAATAGGGAATTTAAAAAGACATGGTAACCATTTTTAGGTACATAAAACAGAAAGGCATAAAATGTTCAGGTTCACTGGTGAAAGGAAAATAAGTAACTTGTTTCAGTTAAGAAAAGCAGATTTAACATAAGCATGAGGGAGGGAAGCTCTACAGTTATAACAGTATAGCAATAATTAGGCAAGAGTATTAAAAGGAGCACTCAGGAAGGTGACAGAGCCACTTCACTGGGATGCTTTTAAGGATGCAAATATCTATGAAAAAGGCTCTCAGGATGAAAAAGGATGAACCTCTCAAGGACCCTTCTAGCCACATTTAGCATGATCATATCATTTTATAGTTTGGGTACAACACTTTCCCATTTGTAATGCAATAGATACACTGAAGGTATGTAATTGTTATACCTAGGAATGGATAATATACCCCTGTTCTTGGAAAGATTAAGGCAAAATGTGAGAGGCAATTAAGCTTCTCTCCAAGTGAGTGGAAGCAGTGGTTGCTACTGCCCATAAAGCCAGCTATACAAAATGCTACTCAGAAACAGGTTTTTGGAGAAAGAAACATTCACTGTGGACCTACTGTAAATTCAGAGATCTGATTACTGTTTGTGGAAGATGCCATTACACAACTAAAACTTAAAATGCCAGATGCATGAACACAAAGGGTGACAGCAGGTCTGGCAGGTATAGACTGATTTACAATGTCCAGAAACAAAATTAAGAGGATTTTTTTAACAGAAAGCAGGGTGTAAAAGAGACAGAGAGAGGGAGATCAAAAAGGAAAGGGAAAGCTTGGATTATTAAGCAGGGAAACTATTTTCTGTTATCCAGTTCTACCATATTTGAAGGATGAGGGCTTTGTAAATTATAGTTCTATCAAGAAATCACCTTGACCTCTTACAAACAAAAACACTGTTCAAGAGGGCAAATACAGCTGAAGAAGTTGAGTAAAAAGAAGTTACATAATAAACATGAAAAAACGTACCTTGCTGCAAAACTGACATAGGTGCAAAACTCTCCATTTGTCTTAGAAGTTAAACATATGATTTTAAGAAAAATGGGACTTCTGTACTTAGCCTCAATTCATCTAGGTAATGAAAGTCATTATTAGTTTAACTGACTGTAAACACACATTAAAGATTAGGTCTATACTTTTATTTTTACTGAGTAACCATGTGAGAATGGTCTTAGAAATAAATAGAACTTCAGTGAAGCTAAGATATATCTGTTGAAAAAACAGTTTTTTAAGGTCTCAGACAATGTAGTAGGCCCATAGTTAAATTCATTGCCAAATCAGGACTTAGCCTTTTGCTTTGCAATCAAAGTCTATTCATGTGTTGGCAATTCACTTCTGAAGGGTTAACTCCGGATATAAATCTGCAATGACTTCATTGAAGTATTCTGAAATAAAAGAGACTGACAGCAGAAAAAACAGGTGCAGGAAGAGAACATTTATACAGAGAGTAATGTGTTTGCTATGATTTTTAAAATCTCATTTGCTGATATATGAGACAGTTTAAGGATGTGATTTCCTTTCCTATGACCCAGCTCTTTCTCCTGATAATAGTCCTCAAAAAATATAATGCTTTCTTGTGGTAGTTCAGCTCCCTGCCCTGCAAATGCTTTAAGACTAAACATTAAGACTATATTGAAAAAGTAACAACAGGTGTAAAAAACCAAACCTCCTATTAAAAAAAAACAACAAACCAGCAAACAAAAATTGGACAACAGGAAGTCCTAGGTATCTCACTTTTCTCTTTATTAAATAAGGATTCAAATGCAACTCATTTATTCCAATGCAATACAGAACCACTTAGTTTGAATCAATAAGACTATTCTCAAACTACATCACTGTAAGGAAGAGTAGCTTTTATGATTCTATTCATTTTCCCCAGGTATTAAAAATGATCCTTGTTGCATGTATTTGTGTACTTCATCACTGAATTATGAATTTAGGCAGAAGCAAAGGTTTGAGGGAGGAAAATACTTTTTTATGAGTTGAGTGTGGGGTGCTCAAAAAAGGAGATTTTATTTTCATTCGTGTGGTTCCTAAAGATGACTTTTACAATTATGTGGTATACCTATCTTTCCTGATAGCAAGTTAATTCCCTTGAGAGCAAACCTATGATCCTTCTGTCCTTTCCCACATTCCTCCATCATAATACTGAAAATAAATTTTTTTAGATTATCAAAGAGCAGCAGCAACATTAGTCAGACTGTCCTGTATCAGAAGGCATTGTTTGAAGAAAAAACACCACCATCACAGTAACCAGCTTGTAATTCAGATTACAGCAATAACACCACTCTGGACACCTTGGCAGAACAGATCCAACAGTACACTAAAATAATAATAATAATAACCACAGAACTTAGCATAATGTCTGAAATATTAGAAGTATAACATCACTGACCAGATTTTCCACTTTTCATATGCAGGTTTTTAAGGATATTGCTCTCCACTGAATTTTAAAGCAAAGAAAGTCTGTGGCAGAGGATAGCAGTGGTAGCAGTGGTGAGAGGGCAAGGGAAGCCACTGGAAAAAAAGAAGGAGCTAGAGGGGAAAGAAGTGGATGTGGCAAGTTGCAGACAAGCACAGCTGCAAACAAACCAAGTGAGCATTGCTGTAAGAAAATCTTGCACCACTCTCCTCCCAGAAAATGGCATGTATCCCACACGCTCACACAGCCCAGCCAAGAATAAAAGGGAGAGTGTGGCACCACAAGGACACCATGCTCTTCCACAGCCAGCAAAGAGCATACACCAATTCTGACAGAATAAGTGCTTTCAAAGCAAGCCTAGCAGTTCATAGAGTTAAGCTGATCTTGATTTTATTCGCATTTCCATGGCACTCAGCACATTCAAAGCAGAGCAAGACACTTCTCCCTGTGCACCGCACCAGCAGGTGTGAGGGCAGCAGGGCCTGCTGCAGACAGCACAGGGCACTGACTGCTCCATCCTGCAGCTTCCGACTGGAAACGTGTTAGGTGGGCCCCAGCTCAGCACTTTAAGTTCAGATGTCTCCTTTTTGACGAATGGAGAATCCTTAAATTTTGCATAATGGACATGTCCTTTTAATTTGGTTGAAGTTCCCCTAATGCTAAAAGAACATCTCTCACTGTAAGCATTTGCCATTCCCACTGTAACATTTCATATTCAGATACAGAATCAAGCAATTTAGGTAACGGTAGGAGTCCTCCACTGGATCCTGTGGAGGACTAGGAATCCCTAACTTTTCTTATTGGACAAAGTTGTCTTCATAAATGTAATATCCACCAGCATGTCACTCTATTCATTTCAGTGTCCTTTATCTTCTTTATTACCTACCGATTTTTCTGCCAAGACCTTTTCATGATTGATCTTTTACAACTTTATTAGAAACTGTTCACTTACAGAAGGCTTGGGGGAGGCTGCATTTACTCCTGATGTAATTAAACTGACAGCAGTGTCTTTTTCCCAAGAAAAATTTGACATGTACATTCACAATAAATAATGAATTCTAAAATCACTCAAGTGTTTCCATATCTCTTGTTTCTCTCCTCTAGAGAGTTAAGATCTATATTGAGTCATGCATCTTGATCCTGTACACATCCTTTAGTATCAAGAGATATCAACAGTAATTACATCAGGATCTGTGAATTAATTAATTGGATTTAAAATACTCCGATCATGAATCTAGATCAGACCTGGATTTGTACCATAGGTACAATGAATTTCTGGCACAGGAGCTATGCAAGAAACATTGGTTAGCTAAATCCCCCATCTGCATTTCATTCATTACCTATTGTTTCAAAGGCAATAAAAATCATAAGAATCTCAAGTCACTTATAATTACAGTCTTTCTTTCTATGTCGACCTTATCACTCATTCCACTCTTCTGTTTCTTTTGTACTGCATGTATTCTCACCACTTGCCTTTATTACTTCAAATCCGTGAGAGGTTGGTTTATTACACCGTTTCAGAATTAAGTCTTATTTCTGTGCTGTGTTCAGCTCCTAACCTTTTTATCACCTCCTATCTGCTCTTCATAACCACTGTTTTC
This sequence comes from Florisuga fusca, assembly GCA_038090715.1. Taxonomy (NCBI): domain Eukaryota; kingdom Metazoa; phylum Chordata; class Aves; order Apodiformes; family Trochilidae; genus Florisuga; species Florisuga fusca. Next base: position 49,313,592 of record JAAWXA010000001.1, read on the forward strand.
TTTTCTTTTCTAGAAACTACTCATGACTTTGCCCAATTTTGAACCTTCAAACTGGTTTCCACCTGGGAGTCTAAACATTGTGAATTCTTGTTCATTGTGTTACTTAATGCTAGGACTGGCCCCTGGGATTTTCCAGAGAGAAATGACTCTGTAACCAAGTTTTTTGAAAAGTTTGAGCTGTGAGAGGACAAATGTGAAAGGACAAAGGGAAGTTTATCCTTCAGAGAAGCAAGAAAATGCAGGCAGTTGTAAATTCGGCCTGTTTGCCAATATTTAAGAAATATTTTATCCATTTAATAGGCAGTTCTAGGTACAGAACTTTAAGTACATGTACTTGGACATAGTATGGATAAATGCAGGGCCATACATCACATTTCATATGGGCATCAGCTATTTCAGCAGTCAGAGACCTTACTAATGGAACTTAATCAGGAAAATAATCCAAGATGACCGAGGCCATAGCAAAAAACAGTGTTGTGTTAGCTTAGTCCTGTAGCACCCAGTCCACCTCGTATCATGTAATGGAAATGGGTTTTTTTCTCACTATAAGTTAGTCAGACCTTCACAGATGTGCACCATGCAATGGTGAGAAGGCAAGCAAGGTGCTCTGCTCACTTACAATTGCTCCTGTAACTTGACTCCTTGAGCTAAAAATAGCTGATGGGATGCTTTCATAGCCTCCAAGGGCACTGTAGGGATAACATGAATAGCCTGTGACCCTCACAAAAACCCAACACAAAAATGTCACCTGTAAGAGTAATAGTATTTCGGTTTAAGCCACTTTGTGTTTGAAGCATCAAGGAAAGTAATTATTGTGGTTTATACTGGTATAAAACCTACTGCTTTAGACAACCTCCATGAAGATAAAAAGGAAACAGTACCTGGTGGTCACCATGAGCTAAACTGTGAAAGAGCTTATCAAAAAAAGCAAAACTAAACTTTGTTGAAAGCATGGTTCATGTATAGCAAGCCCACATCCTCAGGTAAACAGTGATGGTAATCACTGAAGAAAGGCCAGGAGTTGAACTTTCTTGCATAAGCCACCTGTTACCTAATTCTGAGGAACACCAGTAAAATATAACATCTGTTTTTAAGTAATTTGCCTTAAATTAAAAAAAAAATAAAAAAAAATTTAAAAAAAGGAGAAAAAAAATAAAAGGCAGAGTTCAGGGAACAAATAAGTACACTATTGCAAATACAGTGCCTAGTTATTTCTTTGCCTCATGGCTTGCTTTTGTCACACATGATGAAAATACTTTGTTTTTAATACCTCTACCCCTGGAGAAATACACTTATTTTCCCTTTCCTTCCATTTCCCTCAATTATACATCCACATTTAGGGTTTCATTTCTGCTTCGTCTTTGTCTTCTAGCAAGTTCTCTCACTCTTTTTTTAAAATGGCAAGGTATGGGGACAGAGAAAGTGTGCCAGAATCTATATATTCTGGCAGGTTTGGCAAACTCGCAGGTATATAGCACAGCAAAATGTTGACATCTTCATCACACCTTTCCAACAACCAAAAATTAATCCATCCTTTTTATCCTTTAGAAACCAAGTGTGGTGCATTACAATCTGCAGCCTCTACTTCCATACTGAGGATCTTTTCTTCCCTGTTTGTTAGGAAGAGATAGAATGTACCCATCTGTTTAGATGTGGTTCTGATTAATATGTTGTCAGCAGTTCTGAAAACACTTGGATATGAACTCACTAATGTGAAACTTGAGCTAATCAATGAGTGTGTACACACACTCATGCAAATATGTCCATAGATGTGAGCGGATATATGCTTGCTCACTTGTGTGCTGGCAAGGGCTGGATTATCACCTACAGCAAAGGAGAGAGGAAGATGAGCCAGGAGGTTTGCCCTCCACCTTTGGCTTCTTCTCTGGAGCTGGCAGAGCAGCAGCATTACTTCTCGGTGATAAGTTTTTAGATTTGTCGTGTCTGTACCCACTGAGGTAGAAAGTATGAAAGTGGCATGACGAGCAAAGATGGAAGGATAATTAAAAAATAATTAACAAGAATAATTTGCAAGGGGCCAAGGGACAAGAGCTTTTATTTCATCATCTGGTCTAAGTGATTAAATAGGTACACAATGCTCCTGTAAAAGTATCCCTTTTTTAAAACTGAGAGGAGAAAAGGTGTAGAGGGAATAATTACCAATTACTTTCTTTTGTCAGACTAAGTTATGTGACCAAGTAATTTACTCCAAGACAAGCAGATAAAAAATCACCTACCCTGACTGTAGTACTCTGGCAGCAGGATGGTGGAGAACACACCTGCACAGTTAAAAGGAAAGAACAAAATACTCTTTCTGCACTTCAATGCCCCTGGATGGGGAGTATGATGGGAGGAGGGGAGGAAGACCTAGTGGATCTCCCATCAGCAGTCACACTGAATGTATTGTTTCATGACAGAGAAGGAAAAAAAATTAGTTTCTTTATGGTATTTTGTGATTGCTTTGGTTTCTGAAACTAAGATTACACCCTGTCTCTAAGACATACACACCATCAGACCTGCTTTCACAGCCAGTCACACCTTCCTGGCAGCTGATGGTTTCCTCCTGGGCTGAGGGAGTTTGCCACATTATCTAGCTGTTTTATGCTACTGGTCAAGGATGTTGCACTTGTACTAGTACAGGAATGCTGATCAGTTGAGAAAAAATCCCAGTGGTCTCACACATTCCTCTGAAAATAATCCAGCATCTTCCATTTGAGTATTTTAGCTCTCATACTCTCTACCTTGCAAGTCCTGCAGACACTGCTGCAGTTCTTCCATGTTGATGAGAACCTGCTCTCAACCTTACCATGGCCAGAACCTGCTTCTTTGGGTTTAGATTAAGAATTAAGAGAGCAGCTTTTTTCCAGTGCAGTTTCATCCATAAATCTTTAACGAATCTTGAAGGGAATCCAAATCTCTGGTACCCTGAATCTCCCCTTCTTCTGACATTTCCTTGTATTTAGCCTCCACTAGAAATGTGAACAAAATGGTACCAACAGGAAAGTGATTGACAGATATAAGAACTAGCCCAAAACATACAAGCCTGGGAAGAAGCCCTCTGCTATTAAGATACCTCACAAAATTAAAGACTGCAAATCCCAGGTCAGCATCAGAGATGCAGATCTGGCAGATTATGCCAGATTTCCAGGCCAGTACAACACGAAAATATTTCTGGGTTGTATCCAAGCCTTTGAATACTTTTCTAGACCTTTCAAGTTCACCAAGCATTAACAACTGTACAAAAAATGCAAATTAAGTACCATATGTGAATTCAGAATTCAAGCCTTATAAGAGAACAATGTGAAAATACACACTGCAGATTCATTTCTGCTTGGAAGCAAAAAGAGCAGTTTTCAGGATTTTGCCAGGTTCCCCTATTGTAACTTTATCCTCTTTTGAAAAATTCTATGTAAATGATGACGAGGCAATTAAGCACAGTTATTGTTAAACACTTCCTGCTGTTCAGTGTGGGTTTTATCATTGATTTTCAAATTCAGCATCTGTGTCTGTACTGCCTTTCAGTCTGTGCTAGAGTGGCAGCTTCTTCCTGGTCCTAACAAATATCTCTTCTGAAAGTTTCATCTTCCTGCTGTCACAAGTATTACACACTATAAAAGTCAGGCTTCTAGCAGCAGAGAAGTGGATCTAGTCATGAGCCAGATGCATATTCATTTCTCATACTCAGTCCTCTTTTCTTCAGTTCAGGGAGTAGGAGGAAGTTACCTGGCACTGCACTAAGGGCCAAGGTCTTGCCTACACCAGGCTGGCGACTCTTCTAATCACAGTGAGGTTTCCCCAGTGACCCTTCAATACACCGCATTGCTATGAAACAAATTACCAGCAAATTCTCAGGAGTGATCACATCATTCATGCAGATTGCACTTGACCCAAGCAAGGTTAATTGTCATGTTAGTCTCTATACACACAGGCTTTACAGTAACAAGCATTTCCAAAGGAAAATGTGAAGCTAAGTCCTTATATTCCAAATCAGCTTTACTGTTTCCAAGATACTGAAATTTTTTTTCTCCTTTTTAATCAGTCTTCTCTACACAAAGGAAATTCTCATCTTATTTCACTGTCACCTCTCATAACACATAACCCAAAAGTAGATTGCACGAACACTGCTGTGACAGATAGCACCAGCAAACTCCACCACAGGCCTGCCCAGAACTAATCTATTCCACATCCTGCTTACAATCATGCAAAACTCTTCCTATGAGGACTGCCAGACTAAGTCCACAGATATTAAGAGAAAACCTAACCATTATCAAACACCAGCAAGCACTACAAAGGCCATCTTCTGTAGCAAAGCTCCAAAGTCATCTATTTATTCATACACACACAAAATTCCACAAAGTGTATGGTCCTTTACCTGTCCTGTGCAGCACTACTTCCCCTAGCACATGAGACTCTTGCTCTGTCTCAGAACCTGGAGCCAGCTACAGAACGTTTAGCTTCTTCACCTCCTTTCATCCCTTCAGCCTGCAAGTCCAAGTGTACCAGAAAAATACCAGGAGCTGCCTACTCAAAAAAATTGTCCAGGATTTTACGTCTTCTGTGGTTCTCTGCTCAGTAAGATTTACCAGAACAGAATTAAATAACCTATGGGGCCAGCTGGTGAAAATGGAATTTCTCAGCTGCTAACAGAGCATGTGCAGGTAATGCTGGAATACCCACAAGTGTCCTTTGAAACACCAGTAAATCAACTTTCATACTCACTGGCACCATACATTGAAGATGGAGCTATGGCTATGGTGAACTTCTAAACATAGATTGGTATTTCATTACTTTAACTAAATTAACTCATAACAAAAAAACCCCAAAACAAAACAAAACAAAACAACAACGAAGAAAGGAAAAAAAAAAAGTAATATAGTAGCACTTTTTAAATGTATTTTTTTCTGAGGTGCTGTAATATTTTCTTTTGATGTTTTCAAAACCACCAAAATTTTGACTTTTTGCTGTAAAAACCTGAAAGTTCTGTTAAAATAGTTTTAACTGAAGCAACAACATTAAAAAGGCTTTAAATTCTGGACCAAATTGAACTTAAGGGAGGGAGGGGTGCCAAACAAGAAATTACAGAAAATGCTTTCCATTGTTTTTATTCAGTCTCTGAAAAACTGTGCTTGTGTCTATCTTTACTCCTGAGTAAAATGGGTTGTTTCTGTTTCCCACAGATATCTCAGAGCTATTATAAGAGGATAAATACAAAAGAGCCATATAAGATGAAGGCCAACTGCTCACAAAAAAAAAAAAAAAAAAAGTTCACAAGGAATAGATTTTGACTATAAGTTAAAAAGATTTCTCATTCACTGAAAAGCTGAGGTTCAAGAACAATTTCCCTATAGGAACACAGAAGAAGAAAATCTAATGACTTAGATTTTGCCACACATATGAAAGAGATTGGAATCTCTGACATTTCACAATGCAATAGATTGGTCTGTATAACACAGAAATCACCATTCTTTCTATGTGTCCCATGAGAACTATCATTTACACAAATAATTTCAGAATAAAAACCCAACGCATTATACATCCAGCTTAACTAGATATGTGTGTACACAAGTGATGGCAAAAATTATTTGCTAAGTTGGACTGAGCATAGTCACTCTCAGGAGAGAAATAATCTTTGTAGTTCAATTTCCTGGGGAAGAGGATATCAAAAGTCATGTGCTGCTGTATAAAAAGCATTAGAAGCATGACTCGTGGACTATATGGTGACTTGAGCTCTGTCACAACAAGGCTTTTTGAGAGAGCAAAAATTGTCATGTATTTTGTCGAAGTCTCTGCTCAAGGATTCAGAGAGATCAGCAACAAAGTAAGAACAAACGGAATAAAATCTGGGCTAGAACTTACTGTGAAAACTTTTAACTCTTACTGGTCAAACACCCAAGGCCTTCCTCAGCTGTCCTATTGGCAAAGGGCAATCCACATGAAAACGTACACTGCAGCTGTGAACCCAGAATCCAAGGCAAATTTTCTCATAAAGAGTGCTGGTGAGGGGTGTTGTGATGAGGTACTGACAGCTGGGGATACTTCCACTCCTCTCACAATCATGAGCTCTTGGGTAAAGCTTTTTGCTAATGTTGGAAACGACATTATGCTGGATTAATGATGGAAACAAGTAAAACTGACTTTTATCATGTAAGGTTTTCCTCATAATTTTCCTCTGGCTCAGATCCTCCAGCCTCACCAGGCCAGTGCTGTAGCATATTTTTCTGATATTGTCTAGAGTGACTCTTTATTTCCATACAAAATGCCAAATGGAGTTTCTGCAGTGGGAGTACCTCTCTCCTAGGAACAGGGCTCTATCTCCCATCTGTTTTCAAAGAGGCAGACAAATATTCCTCAGATGATAACCTATTGTGCTTATCCAGATGAAACAAACTCAGTCCAATAACCTAAAGTGAAACCCTCTGTTTTTCATTACTTACTCTCTAGCACATCTGTTCCACTAACAGAACTACTCATAATGCTGAATGCTTGACAAAACTGGAAAAGCTGGATATGAAGAGCAGGGAAGCACCACTGGCATATATTGTAGGTAGTGAGTTTTTTTGGTTTTTGTGGTTTTTTGTTTGGTTTGGTTTGGTTTGGTTTTTTACACATGAGGACTCACAGCCTCAGTGGCTTTGATGCTGTACTTCACTTATGTTTGGTTCTTTCATCATGAAAGTTGACTGTGGCAATTTTAACAAAATTCATCTCTTCAGATTAATACTTGTTTGTCCAGCTCATCATGCTACTGTGAGAATCCCCACATTATGCTTTGCGACACCTTTAACAGAAAAAATGCAAAAGAAAAAAAAAAACACATTTTAAGCAGCTGGTACAGACCAACCAGTATGAAGAAATCAAAGCTAACACAGCACATGGCTTCTGATACACATTGTGGGGTACAATACCCTAGAGAATCATGGTTAAAAGACTAAAGAATTAGACATTCACAGATATGCAGTGGCTTTTCATTGGTAATGCATGACATCATATATAACACCAATAGGAAAACCAATTTTAAATTTTATTTAGAATTACATTTCTCTTTGTACTGACACCCTTGAGAAAGCAGCCTATGGTAATACAAAAAGGACCATATTGACCCCTTCTTGTTTTTGGCATTTGGGCTGGCAGTAACTGTCTCTTTTTATTAATACTGTTTTTATCTAGTTCTGTAATGACCATCCTACATAGGTGAAATGAAAGACATTTATTTCATGCCTAACACCTCAGTGGGAAAACAAAACAAAAAATCAATGTATTGCACTAATTTGCTGAATAACTTTTTACTGCTGAGAAGAAAGAGCCCTCGAGGGCCAGCCACCTCACCTGGCATGTTCAGACATTAATTGCAAATCACTGTGCCTGGAACGTGAGATCTCACCATCAAGCATGTTGCAGTCTGCAGTTCTCTATGGTAACATGATCAGCAAGGATGACATCGATTATGAAGAAGTTCCTTGAGGACAACCTAAGTCTTTCTTACAGCATTAATCAGTGTTCTCACAAAAAGTAACAGAAACTATAGAACAGCACTGACAAGCCCAAGCAAGCTGTCAGATATTATGCCTGCATGGGTGAACTCAGTCTTTCGAGACACGAACTGAGACATTATCATCTCCAGGCAACAACAGCAATACATGGAACGAAGCTTAAAAACCAGTTCCTTCCCAGTCACTCCTCCATAGAGGAGCTGAGAAATTTATTGAGTATTTTCAAACAGAAATTGCTATCCAAGATGAAGAGAAAGGTATATTTCTTCCCCTACCTAGGGATTTACAGTGGGAGATATCACTTTCTTATGGGACTCGAGGATACAGCTATACTGCAGTTACCATCCAGTATAACCAGAATATCCTACATCACTTGTCCACATAACTACCAGCAGCAGAGATCCAGCAGTGTTTCTCAAAGCTATAAAACCTGTCTGGGAAACTTAGTGTACACTTGAACAGGTTTAGCAGCCCTCACTAAGTTTTATCTTTCCATAATGATGCTTCTAATAATAATTTTAAAGATAGCTGAAGTCCTATCTTAAGGACAACTGTCCAAATTTCACCTGAAGGAATAACCTGAAATACAAAAAGTCAAAATCTTTGGCTTCACAACTTCATGAGTATCAATATAGCTAGGGACTCCTTTGAGCTTCCTTCTGCTTTTTCAGAGTGAACTGCCAAGTCAGAGTCTGTCTTGGAGTTGGACTGGTCTATCTCAGAAGCACTTGAAGAGGTAGGTGAGTGGCCCTAAATCTTCTGAGCATGGAATAAGTGCAAAACAAACTACCTCCAAAAGAGACACACACAAAGTAAGGAATGTTACCGGTACAATTAAATGCGTTATTATTACTTTCTTGGAGCTCTGAGCTATACTAACAAATAGAGTTAGGATTTGGGAAACCTAGACCTGAAGAGCAGTACCCTGATTACTTATTTGACCAGGGCTCATTATACCCTGATCATCATTCACATTGTTCCTCTACACAAAGTGCTGGTGTCCCACAGTATCCCATCTCATAGCTAAGTTTGCATCCTGTGGGAAAACAGGAGAAAGATTTTTTTACTCAACAGCTCAGTCTCAGCAAAATTGTATTAACCTTTGGATTTTGGCTTCTGATACATTTTCAGATGTTATTGTCACATGGATCTCTTTCATCTGCAGAAAAGAAACATTTCCTTTTCAGGAATGGCACGTGATTCTCCATTCAGGAATGAATATACTTTTCCTTCTGTACCTGGAACAAGCTTGCCCACACACCTAGCTCTGCATCTCAGAAAGCTGAGCTTCAGGTGTGGTTCTCCAGTTTCTGCCTTCCCTTTTACCAGAAGCACTGCTGTCATCTCTAACTTCATCCAGCTTTGCTGAATTTGGAAATGTGCCAACAGCATCAGACTGTTGAAAAAGAACCCAACACCATCCTGGGATGAGGTCATAAAGACGTAACCCAGAAGATACCTCAAGTAGTTGTCTTCCTCTGATTAATGCAGAAGCTCCTGCTTGAACACCATATCCAGTTTCAGGGGTCACACCAGAGAAAAGATGTTGAATAAGTGGATCTAAAGAATAGCCAGAAGGCTGGAAAGCATGAAAGAACAAGGGCTGGCCAAGATAAAGAAAAGAATACTGAGTAGCCTCAAATATGTAAAATGTTTCCGGGAAGAGGAAAAGAAAAATCTGTTCTTAGTGTTTATGGTAGACGGAGCAAGCAACCTGGTCAGAGAGGAGCAGAAGAGAAGTTCAGTGAGAACTCAGAGTGTGGTAGGAACAAAACCAGCAAAGAGGTGTAGGAAGGCTTAGCAGGAAAAGCCATTTATTAAAGCTGTAGAAGAAGTGACAATATGTGGGGGTGAAAAAGAAAAGTGCCAGTATGCTGTTCACAAGGGTAGCAGTGATGCTAGAGAGATGTCAGGTGGTAATGCCCAGGAATCAAGATGGGAGCTGGGCACACATATTGGTAAATAATAATAATACAAGATAAAACCTCATGTCATCAGGAAAATTTATTAAGAGCATATTCCGTTCAGAAAAATAAAATATTACAAATTAGCAACAAAAGGCTAATTAAATTACGAGTGTTTGGCTCCTGTTGTTTCTTAGAATACTATTAAACTCTATGCAAGAAACAAAGCTTTTGTTCTGATGCATATCTGTGCAAATGTGCTCCTACAACAGCGTGGAAAATTTACACCAAGATGTTTCTCTTTATTCTTTAATAGACTAAATTTTCTTAAATAGATGTAAAGTTTCTGGTGTATAAATGATTTGTATGCATGAAAAGGCATCTAGGTCAGTGCACCCGAAACAAATCTCAGGTGAAGAGAGAGGGAAGCAGGAAAGCTTCATAAAATTAAGCTAATATTACTTGGCTTTTCTCATCTCCATTCAAGCTAACCAACACACTCTGCAATGATACCAACCAGATACTGTCCCCATGCTGCACGTAGATAACATGGAAAAGGCTAAATGGGCTGCCTGGCTCGAAGAAGAAAATGCCAGAGGCTGAATTTAAAGGCAGGATTTCCTTGGCTCTTTGCCCATTTGTTAAAAACCTGGACTGTCTTGTCATTAACACATACATTTCCCTGCAAAACTGCACAAACTTAAATCTCCTGGGTTCTGCTGCATTAGCAAGTTCATACCCTCAACCTCTCACTCATGGCCTGAACTCTTAAGATCCAAGAGACCCAAAGCACTTCTGCTTAGGGCTTCTGGGGAGCGGGGAGCCCCTCACCAAACCCTGGTCCTCTGCAGAGGAGCCTCTAACCAGGCAATCTGCTCATTAGGGAGTTCAGAGGGGGTTGTGAACTGCTAAGTATGGGTCATGGCTTTTCATGACCTCTCTCTGCACTGGGAAGAGAAAACTCAAGAGGCAAGCTGCAGATGGCTTCTGCCATTTGGGGGTGTGTGTATTTTCTATCAGACCTGGATGCTCACACTCTTCAGGGAGAATTTCTGTCCATGTCAATTACTTCAGTAAACACTGTTAATGGGGTTTCAGCTAGTTATGACCTGGTATTTTCAGTCACATACACAGTGAAACCAGGATCTTCCGAATACCACCTCTGTGTGTTGATACAGTGGGGAGGGTAAATACTGGATGCCTGTGCCAAAATAAATATTACCCTTGCCATTGCGAAAGAAATTACTCAAAAGTGAAATCAATAAAAATATGTTAGATATGCATGATAAGAATTTAAGTCAGGATAAGGATTCATAGAGAGCTAACACAGTGAACAACAAATATATAATGAGTTATATTCACTTTGTTATGCGAGAGGCAGAGTTGACATTAAGGATTGTCTCTAAATATTTGTGAGCTGTGTAGGGACTAACATTAAAATATCAAAATGACAGCTAAAGTCTTATATTAGTACATCAGCAAGCAAAGGCAGTGTACAAGTATGATTGCTAGGATGTTTGAGGATATTTAGAGGCTAAGAGAGCAACACAGCTTTAATGAATGCACTCAGTAAGACATTCTGGCTGTCAAAAATTACGCCTTTTAAGTAATAACAAAATTTATGCCCAGAGCAGTACAAAACAGACCTTGCCCTCTCCCCTTAAACACTATTTCCTGGAGATCAGTCTGGTTATGAGATGGATGTGCTTTAGCTTGCAAATCACTTAGCCATTTCAAAGGTAATATTGGACCTACTTTGCTTATATTGTAATTCTCTGCTTAGTAATATTATGTGCCCAGGATTAAGAGAAAGGGGATATAGTCTCCTGTGGCAATAGCAAAAATCAGTTTCCCTTCTCCTTTCTCACATTCAGCATGTAACTAGTAATTAGTCTCGCAGCATATAAGAACTTATAACAGTACTTTACAGAAACTTGATTAAAATGACAAGTTGGGAGGAAAGGGAAGAGGAGGGCAAAATGAACTTGCAATTGCCAGAGGAAAATGCATTAACCTTGGGAAACTTCTTAGGACGCTGCTTTTTAATGCATTCAGGCACTTCTTTTGATATCCAGTGCATCCAGCCGCCTGTTTCCCTGGTCACCCCTACTGACAGCTACCCAGAGAGCAAGAGCTCCCATCCAGGGCATGCACTGAATTTTCTGTCTGGAAAAAAACAAAAACAAAACAAAACAAAACCCACCAAAACAAGTGAGAGAAGGCAAGAAAGGAAAGATAAGGACAGAACAAGGAGCCTGAGAAATGCTCCAATGTTGAGGAATACTGACTATTGGGTTTTTTTTTCATTGGAAGGCAAATCCTCAGCCAAAGCTCACCATAATAACACCTGAACACTTAAAAACATTATGCATTTCAACTTTTTTCCAACTCTTTATTAGTCAAAGACTCTGAAATAGGACAATGGTTTCAGTTACTGGGTGGGGCAGGAAGGAGAAGAGCATGGCACATGCAAAGAGATTAAGATGGAGCCAGAATCACCCCTCTTGCCAGTTTGCTCATTGCTTTGGGAAGTACCATCTTTTGCCATTCTCCAAGCCATCTTTGCAGTCCTGGCTCAGGACTGGGGTACAAATTCAGGTGAGATGTTCAAGCCTAGGGGGAGTGCAGGAGTATTGCTGCCTGAAGGGGAAATTGTGATCTGTCTTGGGAGAAAGGAGGAGGAAAGGGTGAAGGTAACAGTGCAAGAGCTAGGTGAGTTGCTCTCACCAGGAGCAGCACCAGGCTGCCCTCAGGAAAACTGAGCCATGCCTGAGTTGGTCTTCATCCCTCCTCATTTCTCCCACAAATGAATAGAGAAAGGGAAAAGATAAGCATTTCTTACAAAGAAAATATGTTACAAAGAAAGAAGCTACTCTGCAGAGTTTCCATTATTTTTATTTTTCCTAATTTCCTTACTGTTTTTCTTGGCCAGCAGCTTGTTTTTCTATGCATTTGCTCTACCAAATCACTTTGCTCTTTTTTGGAGTGTATTAGAGGGCTCTCACTCTTCAGAGGTGCTACAGCAGAACAAGCACCAGACCTACACAGATTGACAGAAGTGGAGGGCTTTGCCTCAAACCATTGCCTGGTTTCTTTCTTTTCAAATCACACATTTCTCTCCACATCATTTTCCCTTTCCAAAAAGGGAAAATAATTTTTCTCTGTTCTTATACACTTCCTCACAGATGTTCTGGCCAGTACTGGAGTCAGAATACCAAACTAGGTGGATCTGTACTCTGATCTGGTACAACTGCTATCTTTCTGAAGCACAGCAAACATCTGATAAGGTCTGACAGTACCAAGGGCTGTAGTTAATGATTAACTAAATCTTTGCTTTTACTGACCAAATCTGGTTTTGCCCATTATACTATTTGCACTGCAACCAGGTTGTCCATATATAAAAAGCTTTATAAAAAACACTGGGTGGGAGGAGATGCCAATCACATCAGCAGGAAGAACAGCCACACTATCCCTTTGCACAATCCATGAGGCTGCAGCCCTCCCTTTACCAAACTGAAATATAAGAAGCCAGTCCCCACACCATGTTGCAGAGGGTCACCACTCTACTGGGGAGCCACATGTACACAGAGCCTTGCCATTTCCAACAAGCTGAAAGTTTTATTTGCCTGCCTTCTGTAAATAAGTGCCATCTTACCTGGCCATCTCAAGCTTCCAACTTAATTGCCATTATTTATGTCTGCTTTAAATGCTCTTACTTCCCATATGGAAGGGTTGTGCGTGCATGTATAACTGCACATCTCCTCTGGCTGACAGACATTTAGAAGGAGGATAAAGCTCATTCTTTTCCTTCTTTGTGTCACATTACTAAATTAGCTTTTTAATGCAAATACCTGGACTTCACCTACAAATGCAACTTAGTAGGAGAAAACAAATAAAGCAAGAGTCCCCACCTTTCCTTCTGCTTTCCCTACACTCCTTCTCAGTAGCACCTGAAGGAGGCTTCATCTTTCATGGCCTTTTGAGTTAGTGGAAAAAAACAAACAAACAAACAAAAAAACAAAACAAACAAAAAACCCCAAACCTACTTCTACCACTGTAGTTAAGTGAGTGAAGTTACTTCTTTTGCAGAATGTTGCTTTCAGTTTTGATAATAAATTAGCTGCTGGACGCATATCTGCTGCTAAATTAGTCAGACTCTGGAGAATTGCAGTATGTATCAAAAAATTTGAGGTTACAGAAAAGTTCAAAGAATAGAAGCACAGGGAAAAGATGCCTGTAAACTTGCATATAAAATTAGAAAAATATATCCATAGTGCAAAAATTTTAAAAATAGCTTTTCTGAGAAGAAACCTACCTTTAGCCTATCACTAAAGCCCTTAGACCAGTACAAACAGAAATGCATGGTTTTGTCTGTCTCAAGAAACGTGAGAAAAAAAAAAGAGACTGTCAAAACTCAGTAGTCTTTCTGTGCAGCTAAGCACCAACTTTCACATTATATTTGTATTTAATGGAAAACTAGAGATTACTGGATTCACTTTTCCATGCCATGCCTCAGTTTCTGTCAATCATCCATACTGTTACACCAGGATATCTGCTTTTCCATCCGAAGATATCCTGCTATACTGGATCATGTTCTGCTTTGGTACAGCACACTGAAGGGTTCATATCACTTTATGCCATAGCTCTACAGGGGCATTACAGTGAAAAAAGTGTCAGGTACCTTTAAAAATACCTGTTAGAAGATGGCTAAATACCAAAGGACAAATTTCATTTTGAGTCTTTACTTTAAATTGTGTCATGCATACTTTCTGGTTTCAGCATGCTGTTTACTTCCATGCCCGGATTCTTGACTTCAGAATCTTTCTTGACCATATATGCAATAATTCTTACACAATACTGGCTTTTCTGTGCCTATACCTCATGGACTGGTCCTGGGTGCATCCTGCAAGCCCCAATGAATAAATATTTTTGCCTCATACGTGCTCACAGACATTAGAATTCCTTAAAAAACATACGCATATTTATATGTAGCCTCCACCATTTGCGTGTACATAGGTACCCACACAAACTGCATGTCAGCTTATTTGACATCCCTACTCTAACACGGTTTTACCTTTGACAAGTTCATGCTCTGATATTTTTATCTTTGTGACCACTCATAACATTTTTAACAGCACCAGCAAGAACCTTTTCAACACTCCAGTCCTACTCCCTTCTCCTGACCTACATCCCAATGACCCTGCCCTCTACCTTCAATAGATTTTGTGTTCTCAGCTTCAGCCCTCATGCACTCAAATTAGACTTGGGGTATAGAGATGAATATGGATTACCTTAACACCCATGCCACTTCTAATGGAAGAGTGAAGACATACAATGAAATCCAGGCAAGCAGTGAAGGTTGATTTAATCTCAGCTACTCCTCACTGCTGAAGCTAGGCAGACCCTGGCCTGTCTCGCATCCTTGCAGAGCCAACAGACAATTTACTGTCTCAAATATTCATTAATTCCTCTTGGCTTTATTGTTTTAAGTCATCTGGTGGACACTTGTCCTTTCTGAATGAAGTTCCTCTTCTTTGGCACCTCTGGGCAGCACAATGGGGTCATGTCTGCATTCAGACACTTGTCAAGACAAACTAAACTCTCACAAGTCTTCAACTTATCCCTGGCTGGATCCCCAGCCCGAGCAACCAGATCTGCTACAAATCCTGAAGGTATGAATATAGTTTGCTGACTTCTCCAAAATATTTCAATGAGTCCAGGGCTCTTCATCATCTTAAAAAGAGACCTACTGAACAAGTGAGCCTGATGATAAGGCTTTGGTCCTTCAGAAAGTGCCACAAGATACAGACAGTAGGAGGGCACCTTTGAAGGTTGGACCTTCAAAGAGAATGAGAGATCAAATTATATCAGCAAGTTAATGATCTTAGTAAAGAGATCTGACAGGTCATTTACGAATGTCAATAGAATGCCCAAGAAACAAACGTTATTTTGGTTGATTTCATTAATCTTGGACTAAGTTTTGCTTCCTAAGAGCCAGCAAAATTCAGAATGGCAAGTGCTTTATCCATATGACAGCACTGTAAGAAAATTGCCACTCAGGCTTAGAAAATGAACCTTTTCCATTTTCAGACATCCATTTATCCAGAGGGAGTCACGCAATATCTGAAATTAAATAGGCCTTATCTTGAAAAAATCTTATTGAATCATAGAAGCTCTCAATACAGATTTAACCTTTGAAGAAACACTTTCTTCTCAAAAGGATTCAAATTGCCTTTTGCAAGGATAATTCTTGTAGTGACCCATAAAAATATTCCAGAGTTCTCTTATCAGAGTATCTAATGTCCTCTAGAATTTCAGCCCTTCCTATAATAATTCTTTAGTTCAAAGAACAGCATTTCACCTAAGAGCTACGACATCAAAAAATAAGATGTGCTAGTTATCATCTAGGTTTAACAAATCCAAACTTGATGGCTCTTCCTTTATGACAGCATAATAACAGAAAACTCCTTTGAACTGATATAACATGTAGATACCAGGCTTTGACTTCCTGCAATATTATATTTCTAGCTTTTAACTTTAATTAGGTTGTCTAAAGAAAAAAACAGTGCCTATACAGAAAAGATAATTCATAATCAGAAACTGCATATGATGTTTAGGCCAGCAATATATGTTTAAAATTCTCCCAAATGAAGATGAGCATGGTGTGTCTTGACATTTTCCTGCTAGTAGTTTGCTTCTCACTATTTACTCATACAGTCTCATCAAGTTATGCAAGCTTGGAGCTCTAACGCTCAGAAATTGAATTACTGCTGTGAATTATTTGCAAATATTCATCCTTGATTTTCTTTGCTGAGTTTTAGCCTACTATTCCTATTTTAATCTTCTCCCTTTACTCTTTTAAGTAGCTCTTGTAAAGCAAGACAAAGAAAGCACAGATTTACAAATTGGCCGTGGTTACTATAGATTTATGAGCGAGTTCTTTAAAAAATTCAAATACAGATTTTAACCAGATTTTTCAGTCAGAAAACTATTCTTATTGACTATCTTTCATTTAAAGTTGTAATTACTGTCCTGTATTACACATATTTATGTGCCAGGAGAAACAACAATGTAGGGAATGCTAAAACATTCCTTAGGTAAAAATGTGTAACTCGGATGAAAACATATGCAACTTTCCAGGAGTAAGCTGCTGGTGCTTGCAGGCACCAGATTAAACAGGAGGCCCTCCTTCAAGGTTATGAGAAACTGACAGTATTACAGTCTCATTGTCCTCTATGACATCAGTATGTATAAAACACAGATGCTGTTATCTTTGCCAACTGAAAAGATGTGTACAGTGCAGCAATCTGCAGGTTTTGAGCACCGTAAGTTGCCATCACTGTGGGACACACTTCTCCAAGCCAGCATATACCATTTCAGCAGTTCACTATATTTACTCACATTTATAAGATGGACAAGTATTCAAAATCTCCACCGTACAGGCTGGCAGAAAAGACATTTCTATATAATATCAAAAAGAGGCTCAAGACTTAAGGACAGTCTTCAGAAAAGCTGGAACTTGGGGCTTCGTGGGTAACAGAAAATACAGCACAACAGTTCATGAACTAATCTCAGGAACAGTCCATCTTAAATTTAGACCTTGTACTACTAATTCCTACTGAACTAAGCACAAACCACAAGGTACTGAGGAATCAATTAAGACCCAACTGAGTGTTTTTAATGTTTTTGAAGTACATCTGAACAGAAGCTTAGGTTATGTTTTATTTTCTCACCTTACACAAGTGTTCAAAGCGCTCAGCCCATGAGTCCTGAGAAAATGGAATGTGGAAAGTTTCAAGAAACAAGGGATTCACAAAAAGTGAATGACTTACCCTGAAAGTGCCCGATGCTCTGCTTGTCCATCCTCCAGCCTTCCTTAGGACTCCTCATGCCCTCAGTTCCTTGCTTCTCCTCCTTTTCTCTAAAACTTGTCTCTTTGGATTTCACTCTGCCCAAACTTCTTCCTCTGACCTTCCCTCCTCAACACGAATCCTCTTCTGCCATTCTCTAGCCAACTACCCCTATTTTGATTTTCCTGTCAAACTAGGTCAGCCCTGCTGTCCATGGCCACCAGAGCTTGGTGCACATTTTGCAATTGCAGGCTACTCTGTACATATCCACCCAGTCCCTGCAGTTGGTCCTGTATCCTGGAGGATCCAAGATGCTGCCAAGGACAACTGACCTCTTGCTGACTATTGACTCATAAAGCACCACAGGGCCCCTGATCCACAACCCCTTTAAGCTCAAAAGAATCACAGCTGAGCCTGAGGAACATTGATCTCACTCCCAGCTGTGGCCAATAGCAGATGCTTCACAGAAACAAGACATCCCGTACCAGTAAATATGCCAGAATTTGATGTGATCGGATGGACAAATCCTACAGCTAAAAGCAGATTAAATTACTCTTCTGAAAACATGGTCTGAAAGTTCACCCTGCCTTGAAATACATGTCAGAAATATCAGGTTTGGGAAAAGCTCCACCCTGGTGGAGAAAATGAGAGCAAAGCTTCACAACACTGCCATTCACACACATGTCAGGAAGGACAAGGATTTTGTTTAGTGGTGACTTACAGAAGTGAATCCTACCTGGATTTTCATTCTGAACTACAAATTTACCTTCCCTGTGGCATCAATTACTGGATATGCTTCTACCACACTATTTCTAAAACACCATTTGTTTCCTTTCTGAAGAGAACATCTGTTACTTGTTTCAGTTGTTTAAACCACAATAAAAAAATTCAGTCCATTCTCATAGTTTATCATCTACCTCTTATATCCCCCTCACCTTCTCACATTCTCATTTCTTCATAAAATGAAGCCACCAGAGCCAAAGTACTACGAGCACATATTTTAATTGTTCGCTTCTGATTTGTCCTCAGAGACACTCCAGAAAAACAATTGATAACATTTTTTTCTTGTTGAAAATTATCTTTTAATCTTCATTGGTCTTTAATTTGTGGCACTTTGGATCAGTAGCATTTAACAGCTCTCTGAAACACTGTGTCAAAGGCCTTTAAAGCCCAAATAAATCCTTCATATTAGCCTCCAGGGCTCAAGAGGAGTTAAATCCCCTCAAAATTTTAAGAACTGAAGGCACTTCTTCATTAATTTAATTTTCATAAGAAAATTTCAGATATCTCTTCAAGTAATATTTTAAAACACCAAAGAAAGAATTGTTGTATTTCCAACTCCTTTCCCACACATTGAACTTCTGAAGGTAACCGGGTGATAACAGTGTGAACTGATACTGATATAGTGCTATACTTCTACATTTTTCACTATTAATATTTCTAATATACTTTTGACTCTTCACGTACCATCACAGACAGAAATGTTCTTTACTTCCTCATCTAAAATAACAGAAGACGTTCCTAGTATTTTCAGGGAAAAAAAAATTCAGTACAGAACACCAATTACCATCTCTGCCAGGTGTCACAGAACAGATAAAGGAAGAATCAGTAATCTAGTCATAGCAGAACTCTTGCATCAGCCCTGACTCCCTGCATCACTACTAGTCTCAGTTTGCAGCAGTACTGAAAATTTTACAGCAAAATTCTTCTTTTGCCCCGTATCAGAATGTTGCAATGTTAAAATGAGCAGAAGAGTGAGTTCTATTAAAATTCTGTATTGCAGCCCTATTTCTTTAGTTGGAATACCTAATAGAGACTGATGAGATTTGGTGTCTTTGTATCAGCTTCTTTCCCATATTTCCAGAAAGGCACTCCACAGATTTCTGTTTCAAAGAGATGAATTTTGTTTTGTCCTCTTATTTATACTCCTGTATACAAATGAACAAATGAGACACAAGAAAAAAAAAATCATTAAATGAAATTAATAGACAAATGGAAAAGAAAAACCATCCATAAATAAGAAATCACTGATCAACACCATGATCATTTAAACTTTGGCAGCCCCTCTGAGATGTATTTGTAGCCCGAAATAAAAAATTAGTCTCTGTTGCTGGTGGAAAACAGTGAAATTAAATTTCAGGATGTGTTAGCATTGAAAATCAAGTCACACTAAAAAAACACAAAAAACAAACAAAAAAAACCAAACCAACCAAACACACACACAAAAAAAAGCAACAAAACCCCCACACTATTCTTTTGTGATAGTGCAGTTATTGCAGTGACAAAAGCTCTTGCAAAATCTTGCCAAATTTTACATTCAAGTTTTCAGTCAACATGTGTATCTGGGTTTCAGCCAACAACACCATGACAGTTGCTGTGTTATCCCCCCACTGCCTTCCCAGGGGCAGGGAACAGAGCAATGAGAGAGACTAAGATTGGGGGGAAAAAACCTAGAATAGATTTAATGATAGTAATAATAATGGATAATTAAAAATTTAGCCATTTGTGCCAGGGGCAGGAGCGCTGTGATTGGTCCGTAGGGGTCACCTGACCGCCCCCTCCGCCCCACCAGCACCACTGCCCCCACAGGCCAGAACCGGCTGGGGGGGTCCAGAGGGGCCCAGGGTAGCGGAACCGCAGGCAGGCTGTACCCTGGGCCTCTCAAAGCGGGACGGTGGGTCAGCGAATTTCTGGGTTCTCACTAAAAGTTTTGAAATCAAGTCTCAAAATAACCTTCCAGACTTAATTATCTTGCTGGCAGTTGGAGTATTAGAAGAAGAAACAGAATTAATTTGAAGTTCTGTCGATAATCTGGTGGGTTTATCTGCATTTTCACTGCCAGTCATTTTCATTTTTCCTTTTGGCACAATACCAGCTCTCGGGGTTGCTGTGGCTGTGTTTCTGGCCACCACCACTACCACAGCCTATTTCTGTCTACCTCCTGTCCAGACACCTTCCCTTGAATCAGCTACAAGCTGCCAAAGGGGGAACCCCAGTGCTCCTCACACTACCTGACACTGCTAAAAATTCAGCACAGCACTCCCTGCCTCTCTTAAGCTGCTGCTGCAGGATGCATCACTGGGTCTTCCTTCTTACCAGACATGCACTGAGTAGTGCAGTGACAGCAGACTTGTAAACCCTTCTCTCTCTCTCATCCACTCCTGTGGGAGAGATCTGTATGTGCCATGCAGTATCTTTCCAAGGAAGGAAAAATCTGTCAAAGTCATTTTTCTAATCCATCTTCCCAACTGAGGCTTCTGTAGAAGCCCCATTCCTGGAAATGATCAAGGTCAGCTTGGACAGGGCTCTGAACTCTGTCCCTGCTTATTGCAGGGGGTTGGACTAGATGGCCTTTAAAGTTCTCTCCCAGTCCAAATCATTCACTGATTCTAACTATAACACACAGGAATTTATCCCTTAAATCTCCCACTGGGTCCCAGTGTTTCAGTTAATCAAATCTATATTTTGACTGGGTGCCTGGTGCTTGCAGCTTTGCCATGCTTCTCCCTTTCTTTCCTGTTCTACCAGTAGACCGTGCTCCTAGATGCTCCAAAGGCCTCTGAGATCCCTTTCAGAAGCTACTTCATCAGTGAATTCCCTAATCAAGATAAACACATATGTACTTTTTAAAATCCAAATCACTGCTCAAACTCCATCTTTGCTGTTTTGCCAATAAAATGAGGAGTCAGATAATTAATGATGTCTTGAGGCACAAATGAGGCCATCTACCATCTTAAGACAACAGCTAACCAGTGCTAATGTGTATTGTCTAAAAACAGATTTATTTTATTGTCTCCTTTATCTTTCTTTTCAGGTCACGTCTTTCCTTAATTCGTGCATATTTATGCAGCACTTAGCATAGTGGGGGTCCCAGTCTTGACTGAGGCCCTAGGGAACAAACATTACAAGCATTAAGTAATAATGTTACACATGCTTAATGCTGATGCAGAAAATCAGGAAATTTCATTACATAACATGACAAATGTCATCAGCCAAAACTGATGGACAAAAGTCCTCCCACTGCTTGCATATATCCTAGTATTAACTGTGTTCTTTAAAGCTATGCTCATCAAATCAAAGGACTAAAATCCTAAATCCTGCACACAGACTCTATCTGTAGGCACCCAAACACGTGAGCACAAATCACTCATTAGCACTCTTGTCTTCCTAAGGGTTTATTTCCTTTTAAGCAGCTGTTATCTCAAGAAAGCTATGTTAATCCTAAGAGTTGGGCCTGAACCACATGGCCAGGAAGAGAAGGACAGGTAGGCCAAGAGACAGTTTCCTTATAAAAATACGATTCCTGCTACAGAATGGTTCTAGAATCTCTCCTGGTACCAGTAATCATTTGTAGGACTGTGACCACTGATGAATCTCACTGCTAGCTCCCTACCAGCCACTGAAGCTGTGCTCATACCCCCACCAGTCTGGTCCTGCCCCAGCACTGAAGGGACATGCCCTTGGCAGCTCAGAGCATCTCTGCCCTGGACCACCAAGCTGCTCTTGCCACATGTGATCACTGCCTCATTCTTCACTTTCTTGAATGGAGAAAAAAGAGTAAAGGCAGTAAGGTGGCATTGCTGAGCACCTGCATGCCACAGCCCAGGTCATCCCATGCACCAGACAGTGGTAAAGTCTGAAACAACAGTGGGAGCAGGGTCTGCACTTATCCCTCCCCTTCCTCACTCTTAGCACTGGGCTGAGGCATATTCTTTGTAATTACTCTCTTCTACCTCATGGATCTTGCAGATGTGGCTGCACAAATCCAGACACAAGTCAAACTAGCCAAGCTGGGCTTAATTTGGCAATCAAATTGATGAGATAGAACCCTCTAAGAGCAACCTACCTTTTGGGGAACTCTTCCGTGACCATCCCACTCCACTGCTCATGGCACCCTCCTGGGAAATGTCTGAGCACTGCCAGGCTGAGGAAAGAATTCACTCATATCTCCCACTGCCAGGGATAAAAGGTTTTATGTAGAAGAGCACCGCTACTCTTTCTTCTTAGCCGCTACATTTTTAAATTAAATATACACAGCTCTTGCACTTCATCCTGCACTCATTCCTGTCACTAACTAGTCCGTGGGCAGCCAGGTGAGCTAAGAACAAACTTTGAGCAACTCTGACAAGGCTGTCTGAACAGAACAGACCACACATTCACTGTGCTCATGAATCCTGAAATGCTTAAGCATGAGATTGTTAGGGCAGAGGTACTTTTAATCACATGCATGTCCTCCACCACTCTTCAATTTCTAGCTGACACTCTCTATCAGTGTTTAGTGTATCTGTATAAAGGATAGATAAGGTAAAACAAAATCCGGAGAAAATATGAGTTACTACATAAAAATTGACTAGATATTTCAGAGTTTGCTTCTCTTTAAGTAGCAGCTGAAGTAGCATAGTTGTTTTACTCTATTTCATTGGAAAGTGCACAGTCATGGGGTTTCCACATTAACTAATTGTTATTATTAAGTCGTTAAGACTGATTTTTATTAATGAAAGACATCATCATCATCTTCTGCCACTGAGGTTTTACCTCATTTGTTTTGCACAGCTAGGCTCTACACAAAAGCTGAACAGCTGACACACAAACTTTTGTGCAAAAAAATAAAACAAAAGACTTTTCAAAGATGATCAGAGACACCCTCTTTTTGAGAGCTGACACTAATGCTTTATCTTATAGCCCAGCTACAGATAAGAAAGTTTGCTGGGGTATTGCAGTCAAAGAGGAGCATCTTCCTTCTATATTTGTTAAAGTTAGCAGCTATTATCAGTGCAGGAAGGAATATTTTAATGCTGTCTTAAACATCAGACAGCCTTCTCCCCAAAAGTAAAGCTGAGAAAAATAGCTATAATTAACTGTGAAGTTTCTTTGCCTATTTCCTGCTCCATTGCCCAACTTTTATCCTATCAAAAAAGAGATATCACTTGATTTCACCATTTCATTACACATGATTTACTGGAGCTGCTTTCTGCTTCAGGCACGGCAGAAGTTTAGCTGAATTATTCAAAAAAAAAAAAAAAAAAAAAAAAAAAAAGAGGTGGGGGGAGAAGGAGCCAACAAGTGTGCCTAACCTTGCACTATTCATCTTCAGAATTGCTCCACTGCCTGCTATGAACAGTGTCCTTAGAGCAAACCTCCAGTGCTGCTGTTAGTCATGCTGCTCTCATTCACACAGCACTGATGGGCACTGCAATCATTACAAAAAGATTGTTCTATCATCTTCTTTATTTTAAGCATCAGCTTCCCAGCCTTTTCACATCTCAAATCTGAGGTAAGATAAGATGCTGCTGCTAAGACAATCTGACAGAGACACTCAAAGGATACGGAGTTATAACTGGGAGAGATATTAAAATATACCAGCTATAGAAGTACACTACACTTGATGACATGATGCATTTCAGGAAAAATAATTAGTGTGGTTTTGATTAAAAATTGTTAGTTTAGAATGAGCAGACAACCAAGATCTTCTAAACATTGTATTACAAATGCTTATTTTCAGTTCTCTTACAAATGACAATTCAATGAGAAGCATCAACACCTTTCTAGGGGAAGAAGAGGTTAATTGCTCAGTGAAATGGCAGAAGCCAAGCATAAAAAATAATAACCCCTGATGCATACAAAAGAACTGGGACACTTGGTTTTGCAGTGGCTTACATTACTCATGAGGGACAAAACCTGAAAAGAATTTTACATGTCACCCAAAGTTGTATTTAGAATACCATGCCCCAATATACCAATGCCTTTTGCATCTCTCCACTTGTATTGCTGCATTTCCTAGTGTCACAGGTCTAACAGACACTCAGAAGAAAACAGAATTGTAACTACTTAAATAGACCTAACTCAAGCCAAGAACCATTTGGTTCTGGAAATAACTCCTGCTGAAAATCTCACCTGCCTAATGATCTTCTGGACCAGATAACTTTGAAGCCATGCCCAAAAGTGGGCTTATGTCATTCATAAAACACTCCTTTCCTGTGACAAGTATTACTGTCTATTTTAAGAAGTTACCTCACAGTTTGATTCATTCTTGAGGTAAAATATTACCAGCTCACAGCCAAACATCCCAACCACAGTGTTGTTAATGATCTTGTCTTAGAGGTGCTGGAAGTTGCCCAGAGAGTGTGCCAATAAATTGTTGTGTCAGGGAATTGTTTGTGGGCAAAGAGGTATAAGTCAAATGCAGAATGAGAATTAAGATTAAGCACATAAATATCACTAAGCCATTCATATACTGTACATAGCTGAATGCCATGGAGACAGTAAGATCATCTCCTCAGACCATTCTCTTTCTACAACTCAGTACTCTGCACCCTGCATGGTGGCCAAAGGTAAGAAAATCAGGCTCTACTGGCTCTCGTACAAACTTTACATGGGATGATGTCTCATCACTAGGTTCCATTGCTGGGCACTTTGCAAATATACAACCTATGTCCCTTACATGTATTTTTATGCTAAAAGAAAATCCTACCTACCTGCCTTGCATGTGTCTTATCAAGTATAGTCAGGTTGGCAACTGTTGTTAACTTTCTCAGAGAAATTACTTATTACCAAATTAAAGCACTTTATTTCATACAGAAAATTAGAGAGGCTTAAAACTTTACTGCAATGCAAAACATTTTTGTGTGGATATATTTTTAACTGAATCGTCATTATATGAAAAGAGCTACATTTCATAATGCAGAACATATAAAGGCCATCACTGACTCCCTGCCTCATCACTTCAGCATAGCATTCTTAAATACTGTATACAACACCATGAAGCATAAAATAATGTAGGCAGAAGGAGGATATTTAGGTTGATTGAAAGAAAAAAGTATTTAGGTCACTTTCTATCATCACTGTCAAAAGAGGTACTTGCACATAACAGAAAGTTATTTTTCAAAAGGATGTTACTATGCCAGCCACAAAACCAAGATGTCCATGTTGGATTTTGAGAGGAAATACTATGATCTGCATTAGTTTATGTTGCCTGGGATTCCCATACTGTTCCACCGAGGGCAGGTTAAACCTTAAGGGAAAAATCTGAACTACATTCACTTTGATTTTATGCTACCAAAAACCCTAGTTTAAACTTACAGGCTTGAAGTAGTGTTAACCCTAAGGTAAATAAGACCTAGTCAGTATGCTTACTGAGTGCCTTAGGCAGCACAAAGACCTTGTATGTTAGATTATTCTCATCTAGCTTTTGTAATCTAAAAGGTAGGCATACATTTGACACTAATGGTCCCTTTGTAATTTAGAAAGGCAAAAGTTGGTCTGTTCCTCAGGATGATTCATTTCATCAGAACATAAGCAGGATAAACATCCCTCTGAAAGTGACAAGTCTTTCTCCACTGCTAGCAAAAAAACCCCTCAAGACAGCCTAAAAGAAGACACAAACAACCTCTGCATAGTCAGTGTTAAAAAAATAAAAATCATACTTCTCCAAACATCTAAATGGCTGATGACAGCTGAGAAAAAAATTATCCTTATTGTCTGTAGGGTCCACAGAGTTGCAGGTATGGCTTTTATGCTGAAATATGATGCTCTGTGATTAAAAGGTTGGGGTTTTTTTTGGCAAGTTTTCTCATAAGCCACAATAACTAAGAGATTAATGTAGTCCAAACAGTTATAGCAGTATGGCACTTTATAGACAGTTTTTAAAAAATAAAATAAACTTATTTTTTTCACAACTTATGCAACGTAGAGGGGGATTTTTAAACAAAGAAGAAGACACAGTTTAGAAGAGCACGGGAATCCACTCAAGGAACCAAAAGATATTGGCATAAGTCTTTGGGAAAAAATAGGTCTGAAGAGAAGATGGGAGGAATTATAGAGCAACTTAAAGGAGATGAATGACAGTTTATCACATTTGCACTCATTTTCTAAGAGAACTTTAAGCTCTCAAAGACTAGAACTCCTAGGGGATGTCTCAAGAGGCTCCTTCATTACAGGTAATCTATACCCTCAAGGGATGCAGTTTTATGCACAGTGCACAGTCTTTTACAGCACTTTGACTAAAAGATATAAATGGTGTCCCCAAAATGTTACTGTTGGGTGAGAAAACAGACTTGCAAGTCTTCATTTTCTCAGTTTTGAGTGGAATGTGAATTAATTTTTCACACTTTCATAGTTTAAAATTGCAAAAGGAATCTGCTGCCCCATTTAACAAAGGCTGCATTACTTAGAAATACCTTCACTCCTTGCTTATTCCTTCTTTACCACAGAAGGCAATATCACTGAGATAGTGAAAAACTTTTACCTGTTACATTTACAGCTGAATTAGATCAGGATCCAGCGTTAAGTTCTCCAGTCACTTACTACACAGTCTTTGGTTCTGATAGAGAATGCCTGCATTTTTCCTTATATTTTCATCCAAAAAGAACAAAAATCCATGTAACTATTAAAAAAGCTGTTTCAAAACCAGTATTTGTAAATCCATAGCACTCAGATATGCATGCAGTAAAGAATATGCATTCCTTACACAAGAAAGAACAAAATCAATCTTTGTGCAACATCTTCATCACTAAAGTTTTCCTCTTAAATAAAATAGAGTTCATATAAAAAAAATATACATAGACACACCAGGATAAATTACTAGTGTAACCAGACTACTGTTTCCACTATTGATCAGTACCTCACTACCGAGTGTTTCCAGGGGGAAAAAATTAAACTACCAAAAATTAGACTAATTATATATCAGTATGTCTGTGAATTATGTGATTTCCTAGAATCCATAATTTTGCTCAGAAATATTCTTTTATGAACAAAAGCATGATAAGAAACACTGCACTTAAAAGAAACACTATCTTAAAAGTATTTGTTCAAGGACTCTAGGCTAACATGATACTAAAACATCTTGAAATGTTACAGCATAAACTAATTCTCAAAAACTTAAAGTACATACATTGATTTTATTTCTAGACTAAAGAAAAAAACAAAACAAAACAAAAAAACACAAGGAGGCAAAATCATATGTTACAGAGAAACAAAGAATATTTATATCTATGGAAGCAGTACCAAGACCACTAGCACTATATTTAAATAACACTGCAGGAGAACAGCATTTCTTTCCCCCAGTGTGTCTCTGAAAAGTGTCACTTCACATATTTGATTAGATAAATTGACTGCAATTGTACTCTTTGGATGATCTTTTACATCTCATTGTAGTCCTAACAGGCCTATGTCACCACAGCCTTTGCTGCTATAAATCTTACTAATGACAACATCTTTACAGCTTTTTTGTTTCGTACCCCAAGCACAGCAAAATTGTCAGATCAGTTCATGAAGAAGTGACAGGCTATTGTTCTTCCTTGCATTCATGAACACCTCATTAACACAAATTTAATGCCCATAACATTTTCGCAGCTTCTATTAGGTACAGAAATCTCAGTACACTGCATAAGGGACAAAAGTGTACCATCACTCCAATGAATGCAACTGAATGTTCCCAAAAATTCAATCATTATTTTCTTAAATGAAAACTAGAGAGAAGCCAGGAGCTTCATTAAAAGTAATCCTTTCCAGCCTGTCTTTAAGGATAAATATTTTTGTTTTGAAGCAGAATAAGTAAATTATTTATGTCAGTCAAAACGGAGTGGTACATTAATCCAGGTTCTGTAGCTTCTGCCCAGATTCAACTGACTGCAGGCTATAAAAATACCCAAGGGAAGTTAGTTTCATTTGGATTAGCACACATATTTAGAGTATAATAACTCACAATATGGAAGGTTCTCACACTGGGACTGAAAGAATGCCTTTTAATAAAAGAGATCTGGATTGCAATGAAGCTATGAGAATTTCTAGTCAATGGTGTATGAAATACAATTTAAAAATTGGTTATTCCATAACCTATGTTTCAATATCAGCTTAGGAAAAAAATAGACTTCATTTTCTCTCAGTGCACGTTGCCTGTGAGCAACAAGAAAAGGGCTACTGGAACAGCAGGGCTCTTCTGTTGGGCCAGAAGTAGGGAAACAGTGCATTTGTAGTTGAAAGCATGTTTTTTAAATGGGGCTTAAGCAGAAATTTACAGTTAAATTTTTGCTGAAGTGTTTCCTCAGGTCCCTGGTCAGTCAGTAGTTTACTAGTAGTAGTTTACAGATTACTAAATATATAGCTATGCAGTACGATCAGCTCATAACACACCCCCCATGTATGCCTTCAACCTGCACTTTTTCCATGTTTCAGTTTATAAAACATTTTTCTCACAAGCTTCTCAAGCTGAGAAGGCATTCACCAGTGTTCTGCAGACAGACTCTGTGGCTGTAAGGTTGAATATATTTTTAGGTCCTGAATTGCTGTTCCAATACATGTAGGTAGTACTCCATGCCCACACTGATTTCATGTGCCTCCAATAGGGCTGCTACAAGTGGCTGTAGGAATATGTCTTCACTTATCAAAATGCCAAGGCAGCCTCTCAGTATTTCCTCCTAAATCAAATCCAGAAGGAGAGCCTGCAGGGTTTCCAAGGCACAACTGAAGCCTCTTCTCTAAAAGGCTCTGGAGGAGGCAACATTTGCAGCATCTTGTTTGCATGAATAATGAAAGCCATGAGGATGTTTGTGCTCAGCAAAAAGTAACTGCATCATGCTATTGTGTATTCCAAGTGTCCAGAGGGCTTTCAGATAAGACTTTTTACAGTTTACAAGAACAATTTTTTTTTTTTTTCTATCTGCTGGCTCTGAAAACTTCAACTGAAAGGTGATCTAAAAGTCAGGCAGGGCTCCCACTTATTCCACATGGCAAAGATTTTGTGAGCCAAACTGCACTCCAAATTACAGGTATGAAACTGTGTTTGTCCTCCAGGTCTTCATTTCTACCTTGGCAATTTGTCTTTGTAACTGAAGTTCTGTTAACAATTGTTGATAATGTATGAGCCAGGTGGAATCCATTTTGCTTTTCTATAACTACAGGTTTTGTGATTTGAGCAGAAGTAAAGCTGTAATAAAACCCTTTTATCTGTGAGAGTGATAACCATCACTGCTGAGTCAGAAAATGTCATATCTATTCTTATTTCTCAGATACAGCTGCAACTCCAGGTACTACCATGAATTAATTGCATAATGAAGGCCTTCCCAAGTGATTTCAAATAAACTATTTTTGAAAATACAGTAAAATGATCATGTTAGAAAAATACTGCCATTCACATTTGGCCTCTGGTACTCATTTCTCACTAAAAATAAGCAGAAAAGTCCCATCATTTGAGGGCACACCCCACATGTGGCAGCTGTGAGACAACACACATTTCAGGTAGGCAGAGAAGCATAGGGCAGCTGATGGGAGCAAAACCACAGCTGTGACAATCCACTTGAAGTCACTGCTCAGGGGACTGAAGTGCTTCTTACAGAACATTCCTGGAGGCTGCTGTAAATCTATACACCTTGTGAAAATCTGTTGTCATTTTGAGTAAATCTCTAGCACTCTTTAGCCTATGAGACCCTTCTAATACAAAGACATGTAAAGCTATAGGTAGGTTATTTTGATTTCCTCTCCATCCGTGATTACAATATTCCTTTGGTGTTACACTCTATTAGGCAACACAAGCAGAGATCAATATTTGGATCTTTATCTGTTTCAACTTTATTTGCTCTTTCCCCATTGTGTTTTCTGTGGGGGAATGACATCTGGTACTTTCTGGTTTATGGGATTTTGAACAGCACCAAGATAATATAGTTCAGAAGAGCTGTTCGCTTTAATAATAAACTCATGCATGTAGGGCTGAAATTAAAATAAAAATTTGTTTTATTGGTAGAGAAATAAAGGCAACTCTGAGCCTTTCCATTCCCTCAGCTTTAATCTTATTTATGCACCATTTTCTGCTTGGTTTCTATGAGGTAAGAGATCTCATGCCTTGCTGTAAAGCCTCTGTTAGAGTTTCTGTGGTAAGCATTTTACAGCAGCCTTTGAGCTTTCAAGCAAGGGATAAGGGAAGTGGGAAGCAGCCTGGAGACCGCTGTGGTGACTGCCCAAATTGCTGTGCTAGCTGTGGACACAGCTCCTTGCCCTGCCCTGCTCTCCTCCCCAGGCTCTGAGCTCCTGTCCCTCCACTGGATGTTATTGTTCTTAATGATTTCCAGGAGGAGGGGTAGCAGAGTAGCTTCAGACAGTAAGTTTCAGCTGCAGATAGTGTCTTGTCTCCTCTGTGAGCAGCCTCTTGAAAGCAGGGCCACAACTCCAGTGGCTGTGGATGAGAAACACGAGGCAGCAGCATCTCCCCTAAGCTCCATTCTGTACCAGCTGAGCACATCTGAGAGAGGAATAGCTGTAGGCATTTAGGTATTTCTTCAGACTTTCAAGCCTCCACCAACATGTGAGGAGAGACCTGAACTCTGTTATCTATGACCAAAATCAGGAGTCTCTGCTAGTACAAGCCTGAGCTCATAGACTGCAGAAGGACACTAGAGCCCAGGCTAATGAAGTGCTAATGAAGCACTGAGCATCACCCCCTCTGCACACATCCGTATAATTACAACCCCAAAGCTTTCAGGTTCTGTTTGGATTTTTCAGAAGAACAGAAATTTGTATTTGTGGCAAAAGTACCATAATGAAAATAACAAGTGCTGATGTTCTCAGCACTTCTATTCCTTCCTGTGTGTGCTAGGACTTTATAATAGGGTTCTTTGCCTTGTTCTTCTGTCTTCCTGTGAGCAAGAAGTGCTCTATCTTCAAAGTTGTAACAAGCTTTAGTTGATTTGAAGGGAAATATTCAGAAAATCTCCATTGGAGTACCTACACTAGGATTCATTCCTCCAACACGCCTACCTCGTCTTGCAGAACTTCGTAACACACCCCCACACTTCAGAAGGGTATTCATGCTTTAGAAACAATCACACATTCCAAAGCTTTTCTGTACCAGGATCAAAGCATTCACCACCAGATGGCACCCACAGGTGGCCAGTTTTATTCTTTTTAAAAAAAACACTTTTTAAAATACTTTTATGATTTTTCTTGTGCAGTAGTGACTAGGCACAAGAGTGTTAGAGACTGTCCTGGCAGCTGTGATCATTTCTCTTTTGCCAGTAAAGGCAAGCTAACGTTTTAAAGCCAAATTATTTGTCATTTTCATCTGAATAGACATGTGAAAGCAGGCCCACCAGCAGCACTACACACATCAGAATGTGTGCTCCAACACTCTATTCCCCCTGTGTTCAGACTCACTAGTCTCCTGCGTGTTCTTGTGCTTGAAGATCCACCAGAGCACTGCAGATTTTGTTTCACCTGTGTGTAGCTCCCAAATCACAGCACCGCGGACTGAAAATAGAAGACCACACGGTATCAGAGGCACCAAGGTGAGATGCCATAACTCCTTACTCTGTACCTTGCCAATGAGAGACACAGGTGAACAAGCAGGTCCAAGCACAATATCTGCAGCAGCTCCTTCTGAGAACTTACCAACAAGTCATGTCAGTCTATATATTGCCAAGCTCCTACCACGTCAGTAACACAAACTCCATTTTATTATTGTGCACCTTTCCAAGGACAACAACCACTCTGTTGTGATTAGAGATATTCTCAGGTATAGTGAAAAGGTGAGCCACATAGACAAAGTTTTTAACATCTTAACATTTCTAGGAGTCCAACGAAGTGGGAGACCACTGATCCCTCTGGTGTGTATGCTTCTGGAGAGTTTGCTTGGCTTAACCAGCAGAACCTGAAAAAGTGCCTAAACTGCATACAGGTGTGCTAGTCACAGGACCTCAACACCCCATTGCCAATACCCTCTGTCTCCAGGTAATGAGCCACCCTCACGTTTACGTTGAGTCACAGAATGAAGGACTATGAACATGCAGGATTTGATAAGAGGAAAGAAACCACTGCACCACAAAACCAGTGCTATGCTTTCTTCTAATAAGGTAGAAGACCTCCAGAAAACGACGTGGTCACATACTCTGTACTCATATGGCATGTTCATCTTCCTAGCATCCTGTAGTGGCTTTTCTACCTATATACTTTTTCTCCTGAGTTTCTCCCACCTTAATTCCTCATGTAGGCTACTGTTATAATTATGCAACTCAGAAAAATTCATCTAAGTATGTTCCTTTTTCCAGGTAGATTGTTCAATCTGATATTAAGTAGGTTCCACAGTGAAAGATGAGTTCTGATATGGAAAGGTGCACACACATGCAGGTTTAATAGTTAACAGCTGTTCTTCTTGTTCTAACACACCTTCTAGTAAACACTGACAATGAAATTCAATATAGATAAATGTAGAGGGATGCAATTAGGGAAAACCAATCTAAGTTTTACATCTGCAGTCGAGGGCTCAGAGCTGACTCCCAACCAGATTGAGATCTTCAGCACATAAAATGTAATTTAAAGAAAACATCAGCATGACACAGCAGGAGACATAAACAAATCAATTGGTCAGAATTATGTGAAAAGTAATAGACAAATGTACTGGTTTTGTCTGGAGTATAGTAAGTTTTCTTCATATTAGCTTGTATCACCCTATGCTTTGGATTTCTGATGAAAACACTGTTGATAACACTGTGATTTTAGCTATTGCTGTACAATTCTTACATAGCTTCAAGGCCTTTTCTGCTTCTCAGTCTGCCCCACCAGCATGAAGGCAGTGGGTGGGCAAGAGGTTGGAAGAGAATTCAAAAGGGACAGCTGACCCCAACTGACCAGATGGGTATCCCATAGCCATATGACATATGACAATAAAAGCCTGAGGGGGGGCAGGGGAAGTGGGGACGTTCAGAGTGACAGCATTTGTCTTCCCAAGCACACATTATGTGTGATGGAGCCCTGCTCTCCTGGAGATGCCTGAATACCTGCCTGCCCATGAGAAACAAAGAATTAATTCCTTGTTTTGCTTTGTTTTCACGTGCAGCTTTTGATTTAGCTATTAGATTGTCTTCATCTCGACCCCAGATTTTTCTCACTTTTACTCTTCCAATTCTCTTCTCCATCCCACTGGGGGAAATGTGAGTGTGTGGGTGTGTGGGGCTGAGGTGCCTACCAGGGTTAACCCTGTTGTTCTTGTCTCCCTCCCCATATCCAAAAGAAGCTGAGAAAAGATGGCAGAGAAGCAAAACACGTAAATCTATTACATCATAATTTGCCTGAAACTAGTTTCAGAACAGTTCCCATTACACGGAACAGCTGAAATTACTAGTCCTATATTCAGAGTCCAGCTGAAGGTATAGAGCTATGAAGCTGTGAGGATGTGAAAAAGGAACAAATGCCCAGAGTTTACCAGCTCAAACTGGTTAAAAAGTTAGGTGGCAGGTTAAAAGTAAGCATGGCAGAAACACTCTCTGTGAAAGAGGAGGAGAGTTAGGAGATTCCTTGCTGCAGAATTCACAAAGTTCATGTGGTTTTAGAGAAGGATTGGACAAAGAAGAAAATATCAAAGACTGATGTGGTTCAGGAAGTCTGTGAACTGGAATATATTGGATCAGATGCTAGGGAACTATCACATTGTGCTTACGCATTTCCCTGCATCTTGCTGCTCAAACTAGGCAGTTCTTGCATCCATTGCCACTTTAAAGGTTTACAGAAAGCAGTTTCTTGGTTTGCCACCTGTGTAATAACATCAGAGTTATTTCCAATGGAAACAGGCATTTGCAGGATGCTCAGAACACCATATGTAGGAGGCTTCTACTTTATGAAAAAAATCTTAAGAAACCAAATGGATTAGTCAGGTTGCTACTGTTTATGAGGAAACATTGGTGAGCACTTTGCACACTGGTTAGTTGCTAATCCTGCAAATCTTCAAAACAGAATGTCAAGGGAGACTGTTCACTTGAAGCAGAATAACCTTGTTACTTCCCAGAACACTTTCGTTGTGTATCCACAAACTGCAGATATAAGCAGAGTGAATACCTATGGAGGAAATTATAACAAAACTGGGAGAGTGTTAAAAGGTTAAGCAAGAAGAATATGCGAGGCATCCCAAGAAAGTTAACAAAAAGTTACAGGGAAGAATTAGAAGGAGGAATTTTTAGCAACAGGGCTGAGTCAAGGAAACCTAACTATTAATGGAAACACAGCTTTCATTTGGAGAGATGAAAGGAAACTGAAATGGAACTTTAACTCCTAGTTCTTAAAAAAATACCTGAAAAAACCCCACGGCTAAACAGGTGCAAATAAAACGTGTGTCTGGAGGCCTCTCAGTTCAACAGCTCTTGAGCAACTGAACTGGTCTTTCTAATTTATTAGGTTATTAACCCCAAGATACTTTTATGGAGACCTAGCAACCAGCAACCACTGAGAGGGTCTTTGCTCACATACTGCTTTTGTGCCCAGGGCCTCCAAGATTCTTAAGGCAGGTTTACATGAGATGCACTTCCAGCAATAAACTACCTTCCTCTTGCCAAACCATAGCTACAAAAAGCAGAGAGAAGAGCACCCCTATGCAACAGAGAGGCTCTTAACTGAAGGAGGACTCCTGGAGACAAATGAGAGAAGCAAACAGTGACTGCTGCTTGATAAACAGGTACCACCCTAGGTCCCATTAATTAGTTTAATTTAGAGTCTCACAGAATGCTACACAGCCTCAGGAATGCACTACTGCAGTGCATACTAAATGGGAAACTGCAGCTAGTTAGTAGTGGGCAATTTTTCTTTCCTGTTTGTCATAGATCAAAGTGGATGGAAAGTGTTGGTATTTCCCTGACAATAATTGAGTACCAAGGTTAATACCTAAAAAAAAAAAAAGTAGAAGCCACAGCACAGGAGAGAGAATGAATGGAGAAAATGTAAAATAGTATTGAGGAAAATGCTCGATTGGCTTAAACAAAAAGGACTAGGGCCCTATTGCTTCCAACAAGCCTGGAGACTGACAATGAGTTAGAGCAAAACAGAAATTCAGATGGCTTTAGAAGTTTGGAGACTTATTTATTTACTCATAGTTCTGATACTGATTCGAACTGTATTTCATACAGACCTTCTAAACACATAAGAACAATATAAACACTTGAGCAGTGGATTGTATTTGTCCTGTCTTTCATCTGATTAAGCTGAAAGACTGTCAAGGATGGAAGCTAGAGTGAAATAAGTTTGTATTTGAATTACAGGCACAACAGCATCTCTAGGCTACTTCTGCACTTTTCCTACATCGAGAGTGTTGGGGGAGTTACAGTTTAGACTTCTCTAAAACCCCACAAATGGCCTCTCAGTGTGGGACCAAGCATCCCTCTGGAGAGCTAATTGAAATAAGTGGTTCCACCATAGCTGTTGAAGGCCAGATCTCTACTGGAGATTGGCTGAAACAACTCTTGACAAAGCAGCCAATATCCCAGTCAGCTTCTTCAGACAGCCTCTGGCATACTCTGCTCTCTGCCTTGCTCTGGCTTGAAGAGAGAAATCCCAGGATCCTGTTTGGTGAAGTGAATCCCTGTGCCACATCCCTATGCTCCTGGCACACAAACCAGCTGGTTCTGGAAATGTAACTGGCTGAGCATTGTTCTCAGTGTATTGGAAAGTGCTACAGTGAATCTCAAACCTGTAATTCTTACATATAAGTTGACACTGGAATTTTTTTGAGAGATAATATCTACCATTAGATCAAGCTGCATAGCTGGAAATTGCTTAAAGAAGGAGGTGTAAATCCATACGTGTTTAGAGATTTAGTTGCCCAGCGGGGTGCTTGCAAAGCTTGCAAATTTTATATTGTTTGTACTGACTTAAACTTCTTTTATCATGTTAGAACCAGCTCTCTATGGGAGAATGAGCATCTTCTTCCTTTCAACGGGGCAGCACAGTTAGCTTAGTCAAAGCAAAATGATTAGGCCATTTTGTCTTCAAAATTTAACGGTATTGATGAATAAGCAAAAATACTATGATGGGAAAGGAAGAATATTACTCCATATTCTTTTTTTCCAGGCTCAGAATTCAGGTCCTTCAATTTATAGTGATGTGTAATGTCATGCCCATATAAAAATAAATTACATAAATCTACACCAGATTAAGTGGTCTTTAAATTTTCTATGTACATTGAATAAGATTTGATCTGGACTTTACTGACACAAGCAGTGAACTCTAAAATGCTCTTATCATATAGTCATAATTCAGAGGGGAATTGCACTCAAATTATTTTTACTCTTTGGGCCAACATAAATGCCAAGAGAAGGAAGATGCAAAAGAACACAGGTCATACAATTTTGTTCATTCTGATAATTTGAGATGCTAATGACCTCGGTAGCAGCTATTTTAAGAATGGAATATACATGGAATATTTCCATCTATGCCTTTCCAAAACTACTTTTTTTTTTTCTTTTTTTCTTTTTTTCTTTTTTTTCTTTTTCTGCACCAGACAGGCTTTGCAGTGCTGTCCATGAACTATAAACTTAATTAATTGATTGTGGACAGTATTAGACTACTCCAGGAGGGGACATCAAATGTGCATCTCTCAGCTGAAAAACTCAGTTCTGTCCCTCAGAGCTTTGTCTTCCACATTTACATTATGCTGCACCTGGAAGATATTTTTCACCATTACCAGACACATACAAACAGTAGCTTGAAAGCAGAAATAAAAACACAGAGGAGCTACTCATTAAGACTCAAGCATCGATTACAGACAGTCCTCAGCATCAGACATACAGCAGACATACAGCAAGAGATGATATTCTCTGACATTGAATTAAGCCTGTGTAAGTTTGCAAGTTTCCTGCCTAAAATCAGTTTGTAGCAACTCAGTCTCAAATGTTTGCTTCTATAATTCATTCACTTACAAGCAAATGATGACTGGACCTATTCCTCATAAGAAAGTAATGATCATTTAGTGTATCAGGCACGGGTACATTGCTTTGCATTCCACCCAGTGGACTACACCAACACCCTTTGCATATGTAAGCACAGCAGAGTGTCAAAGTTTTCCCATTTATGCAGCAGCTGAAAACCCACGGCAGCCACTCAGTCAGATTCTGCCTGCTGTCAGCAACAGATGACAATGAATGAATGGGTGGCAATGGATGATATTATTTTCTTTTTCTTGCATCGTGACGATCATCAAAAATAAAATTATAAGTTTTGGTTATTTTGGAATTTATAAAATTCTGCAGAAACCTGTTTTAAATGAGTTCTTAAGAGAGAAGGAGTAACCAGCTGTCTCTGGACCCCTGCCTAATAACAGGGCCAACAGAGACCAAAACTGGGGATAAATAAGCAAGAGAAAAAATGTTTTAAACAAGTAATAATTTTTAAACATCTGAGAAAAATGGGGAATTCTGGATTGAAACTTTACACTACCCTGTTTAGCTAGTGCATTTTGACACCTATTTATAGCCCCATGTCCTCAGTCAGCACTAATATTTAAACTAATATAATTCATTAAACTATGGTTAAAAGCTGAGGACTGAGGATTATTTAGACAAGCAGACTGGTTCAAATATTTCTCATACAGAGATTGTTTTGTCCCCTGACATAACCTAACTTGAACCTTGTCTTCATTTAGTCAACTGTTTTATCACCCACTGACTCCTCCCCAACCAAGAAGGGACACTGTGAGAAGAACAGAAGGCCTGGATGTTGAAATGGAAACAGACTTAGCAAAAAAATACTAAAAACTAATCCTAATACAAAATACACAAAGTTATAATCAGCACATTCAGTGATGACAAGCAGTGGATGCCAGATATCAAACATGCAACCAGCACAGCTCCAGCACGAGCGTGACAGCCACAGCAAATGGGAGGGGAGGCCTCAGGAGCAGAAGGATGGGTGAGACTCTCCAGGGATGGTGACAGTGGAGGAAAGAGCACTGTCCCCAGCAACCTTCCCAATGTACAGTGAGAGTGGCATTTATGGTGTGAAATACATCTCTTGGCCAGCGTGGGTCAGCTGCCCTGGCTTTGTCTCCTCCCACCCATAGCACCTGGCTAACTCAAAACTGTAAAGACCTTGATCACTACAGAAACCTGCATTCCATGGCTGGCCACAAGCCAGAACAGTGTCTTATCAGCTTCCTTACCACTGAATCAGGTGCTTCAGTCTTATCAAAAATGCATCTTTCCAGAATAGAAATCAATTCTGTGATCCTATCCTAGCAAAACCACAACAAATCTGAAAACTGTTTTTTCGTCAGTTTTGTTCCAAATTTGCAGTGGCTTCCTTTCTTTAATTCATCATTGTAGTGATTTTTATTCTGGAACTGTGTTACTTGTTTTTTAAAAAAAAAAAACTAAACTTAATTTGCTTTTAAAATAGTTTTTCTTTTAAACACAGAGATATTATTTAAAAGTGGTTATATCTCAAGTTGTCATATCTTAATCCAGTCTACTGGCTTCAAAAATTGTCACGTTCAGCACAACACCTATCTCGTATTTTTCAAAGTGCTCCAGACACTATGAGAACTTTTAAGTATGTCATGCTTACTAAAATAGGCACATTTCTTTACATAATTCTTAACCTTTTAATATATCCTACTCCATCTTGCTGTCCAAAAGCCATGCTTGAACTTAAACATACATATATGCACCCCTGCATTCAGTATAGTAGGAAGACTTTTTGCAACTAAACTCAATTTTTAAAACAACTCAGCCCTCTTATTCCCCTTTTATAGGCAGAGAAACGTGGTCAGAGGATGCAGTGTCATAACCAGTTAAGCCACAGTAATTTCATGCCACCTATGAATGGAAAAGAACTGTGAGTGAACAAAAACTGAGTCAGGATGATCAGTTTAGTGTATATTAGTGCTGTACACCATGAAACCTCTAGCAGATACAGATCCCCCTAGGGCTGACAGCAGACAAACCAGATCCCATGATACACACCCCATGCACACTGCTGCTGCTCCCGGGCTTGTATATCATCTGTACTATCCAAACATTACCACACTATAAATGTTTAATACTGGAGTGAGACAATGTGATTGATATAACTAGAAAGCAAATCCAGTCATGTATTGACTGTCTATTCCACTTCCCCTGCAACCTAACTCTGGGACTTAATGAAAAAAAAAAAAAAAAAAAGGAGTACATTAAATTCATGCTGACAACAAAAAAACAAAGTGGATATCTTCTAGCAATTCTAGGAACCATCTGTAAAGGTTAGTTGGCTTAGAGCAGCAGTAAGCCAAAATCTTTATGGGGAAAATATGTGATGATGTAATGTGGTCATCCCAAATGCATGGTTATAAAAACTTTACAGCACACCAGACTTTGCAAGGCCCTATAAAGGTTTTATGGCCATGTATTTGAGCTAAGTGCTTTGTTCACGAGTGATGGAGCCACCAGTGAACTATGCAAGCTGTTGCCAAAGGAGTGGCATAGAACATAATCATTTTTATAGCACTCCACACCATCTCATATAGTAATTTGGGGATGAACTCTCAGTTTCCCTTTTACTTTTTTTTTTGTCCCTGTTGGAAAAGCAGTGAGTAGAAGCAATGTTATATAAGCAGTGGCAGAACTTATTTCCATCAACAATATCCTTCAGTGGCCTTTTATAGAATTAAATTCTGCCAGTTTAGTTTGAACAGTTGAAATGTGACTTACAAATGCCTGTGCTATTGGCATCATCACAGATGTGATGAGCATGTGCCAAGAAGCATCAAGGAAGACGGCAGTGGCCACTGTCCTGGAAGACTTAACGTCCTCTTTTCCTGTGTCCTTAGGTACACACAATTTGGCAAGGAACTAGGCAGCACACATTAGTCTAGCTGGCCCTCCCAAATGGGTGTAGTCAGCAGACGGAAAGAGCTCTACTGTACCCTGTTTTAAAAAATAAGAGCAGAGGGGGAGAATCACCTCCCCCGACCTGCTGGCCACACTTCTCTTGATGCAGCCCAGGATCCTGTTGGCTTTCTGGGCTGCAAGTGTACACTGGTGGCTCATGTTGAACATCTCATCCACCAGCACTCCCAAGTCCTTTCCTCAGGGCTGCTCTCAAGCCAGTCACAGCCCAGCCTATATCAGTGCTTGGGATTGCCTCAACCCAGATGCAGGGCCTTGCACTTGCTCTTGTTGAGCTCCATGAGTTTGGCATGGGCCCACATCTCCAGCCTCTCAAGGTCCCTCTGGATGGCATCCCTTCCCTCCAGCGTGTCAGCTGCACCACACAGCTTGGCGTCATCAGTCCTGAGGGTGCACTCAGGGCCACTGTCCATGTCTCCAACAAAGATGTTAAACAAGACTGGTCCCAGCACTGACCCCTGAGGGACTCCATTTGTCTCTGGCCCCCACTCGGACACAGACCCATTGACAGCCACTCTTTGGGTGCAGCCATCAAGCCAGTTCTTAATCCACTGAGGGGTCCATCCATCAAACCCATGTTTTACCAGCTTGGAGACCAGGTTGTCATGCAGGATAATGTATGCATAGCTGTCTGTATATATGTATAAAACTTATTTTAATACTTCAAACAAGGAAATAAAGTGCAGAACAGTTTGATCAGCAAATGTTCTTCAACCTA
Source organism: Florisuga fusca (assembly GCA_038090715.1). NCBI lineage: Eukaryota > Metazoa > Chordata > Aves > Apodiformes > Trochilidae > Florisuga > Florisuga fusca. Next base: position 49,354,179 of record JAAWXA010000001.1, read on the forward strand.
CAGAGAGATAAGAGGGTGTATTCATCAAATGGCATGTATATTCTGTGGCAAGATTAGAGGGAACTACAAAAGAGTACAGAAGGAGTGCAAAAGAATAAGAACAACAGGAAAAACAAGACAAAGTAGTTCATACTGAAAAAGAGTGACATGCAAAATATTAAAAAAAAAAAAAAAAGCAAAGAAAGTTAGTTAAGGCTGTGCAATGTGGGAAGTATTCTCTTATTCTGCAGAGTACAATTTTGATCTGAAAAATACTACACAAAAATTTATGGCATTTTCCACCACAGACGTGGACCCTGTGCATTCTGCTTTAGAGAAGAGAAGGGATATATTTCTGCTTTCCACCACCGTTCACTTACCAAAATCAGAAAAGACACAGGGAGATGACCTGTATTTGGTCATGCATCAATTAAACAACTGTTTAGTAAGTTCTGGTCAGCTGAGCAAAACTGCAGAAAACATGGGGCTTTACAGGTGGCAGTGAGGTCCAGTTCAAAGACTTGTTGTGATACAACTAAAGACTTAACTTGGCCCACTGAGTGCTCCATTACTGGCAATTACATGTGAGGATGAAAGAATCCAGTGTGAACTTTAAGTCCAGGTTATGGTAACAGCGGCTGACAGGCAGGAACAATATTAAGTGTCTTTTTCACTTCTAGCAAAAGACATTTGATATGGAAATAATTTAGAGATGATAAGCATGGAACCCCGCAGTGCCATTTTTAGAATAATTTTTCAGCATAGAGCTGCATTTTAAACTGCTGCCAGGTAATCAAAGGATTTGGGAGTATCAGATGATACTACTATACCTGATGCTATTACCTTTCTGCCAAAGACTATGAATTTATGTCACTGAAGAGGCAAAAAACCAAACAAACAGGAAAACAGATGAAAAGATGAACAAATTGCTCTCTCTTTTCTCCCACTGGCATGATCTAAGGAACTCTCAGAACCTAACTTCACTGCACTGGCAATGTATGGCTCATCAAACGCTTTGGGAGATGTTCCTGAAAACAGTATGTATGTCTCATGCGACACTGAAACCAGTGCTTCATACCTCACCTTAGACAATTCCCAAAATATCTAAGCTCCCTCCATACCAGCCTGAAAGTTTCAGCACTGAGAAGCAACACATTCATAGAAGAAGAAATAATGCCCATTCAAAGATGCATATGGGCTGTGCGTGGGTCTTCCATAGCAGAGCCTGGTATAAAAAGGGGGAGCCTCTTTCACACAGCTCTTGATGGCCTTAGCAGCACCTAAGTCAATTCAACAAGGGAAGACAGCACACAGGTGAATTGAGCAAGACAAAATTTAGAAACATAGTTGGAGGACAAAGGGTGGAAGGACAGAATTTTTCTAAGAGAACCTGGAAAGTCAATCAAGCTCTCATACCATACATAGACACTTTCTCAGCAGCTGGCACCAGTTTCTGCTCTGCTGCTTTGAGGGAAGCTTATCTGGCTTTGCTCTCAGTCAGGCATGAGATTAAATGAGACAAAATATTCACATGGCTCTTTCAGACCTTTTTGCTGCTGCTTTTCTCTATTGCTAAATGACAATGGCTCTGTATGAAGAAGGATGATGGTCAAAGATCACAGTGTTTCAGAACTGAGGAGTTGCCTGAAACCTAGTTGGGAATATAGGCTGTGAGGAACTCCCTGTGGTACAGCAGTAACCTTACATGCTTGTCTTGGGGATTAAAGCAAAGGGCCTGGTTTAAGTTGGATTTTTATCTTAGGAAGGCCTGAGATGCATTAGTTCCTTTCCAGTTAAAAAACAAAAAGCAAACCACAGACATCTTTTCAGCTATGCAGACAAGCCTTCTGCCACAGACCAATTTCCACAACCTTTCCACAGCAATGAGGAAAGTATATCAGTCATCTCCAGGTACCCAAGCACCTGTGAGCACCTGTGAGGGGTGAGAGCATCATGTATGCCAACATCCAGAAACTTGGTGCCCACTGACAATTTTTTTTTTTAAATGGACAATTAACATTTAACACAAGCTACTTTTCAAGAGCTTTTGGGTATTAAACAACCAAACCAGATACCCACAGCTCATTACCACACTTTTATCTGTACAGGGCTTAACATGGAGAACTCCTCCAAATACTGTAAAATAGATTAAGCAAATTAAGCAGAACACTTGAAGAGATTGACTATTTGTCAAAAAAGAAATGTTAAGTGCTTTGTTTTTTCAGTCTCTGTCTTCTGCTATCATAATGCTGGTAAAAACTAAAACTCTGAGCTCTACAATGGGATTGGCAGTGGTCAGTGAAAACCTTCCTTGATGATAAAGGTGAAGACTTGCTCACCTGCAGTGCAGACCTCTCCCTTTCCATTATCCTTGCATATGAATTTAAACTGATCATTTCTCTGATAACATCCTAATCACCTTGCCAACTGAGGAGAGGTTTGTCTATCATTATCTTTGCCATTCAAAAATATGCACCTAAAGGAAGAAAGAAGACTGTCAGAATAAAAGGGAGAAATTTTGGAATCCAAGTTTGAAAACTTCTATAAATATTCCCATTAATCTCGTGACTGAAACAAATGTTTTTTCTCACCCCATAAACAAAGTAAAATTAAAATACCACTCAACTTGCTTGAGCAGGTCTAACACCCTCTGTATTCTATCTTCTTGTTGTACATGATAGGGAACTGAAAAAGACAAGGATGATGGGAAAGAATTAACTGTGTCACCAAGCTGAGTGGTAACACAGGACACAATTGCATCCCAGCACCTCAAACTAGCCTGTGAAATCCAGATCTTATACTGAGTCCAGATTTGATATGTGGATGGTTGGGATCCATTGTCTTCTTTCTGAATGGCATGAGGTAGGAAGGGGGCAAATAGGAAAAGAAAGAAAATATTTTTTTAAATAAAATGAAAGTTACTAAGAAGTTCTTCTGAGAACAGAAAAATCTCCCAAAGGGAAGAGGTAAAAGCCCTTTTATTTGAGCCAGTTAATCCGCTCAAGATTGGTGTTCAAGAGATATAACCTTGTATTGACAGAGTGATGGGATACATAAGCTTTTCTGTTTGCCAGTGGGCCAGTATTTCCCTCTGCTGACTAGTATAAATGTTCTGAAATTTCAGATTGACCTTATTGTAACTAAGGATAAATGGACTCTGCAGTCTCTTCAGATGAGATTCTCCTAGATAGGAGCAGTACATTGGGCTCACATCAGTTTGTAAAGCTTTCCCTTCACTGTGGGATGAGCCAAAGCATTCACCCCATCCGGCACGTCCCTCATCAGTACCTCCAGGCAGATGGTCCTGAGTGCCCTGCAGGTCTCCAGTATTCATATGACTTTCAATATCCACATGATATCACATAAAATAACCCAAATTTGCAGTAGAATAGCAAAAGGTGAATTTCAATTTGCCTGCTCCACTTCCTCATCATAAATACTGAAAGTTTCTGCTCTGCCCTGTGATCCTTCAAAGGTACAAATACAGATATCTCTGCCATTGTTTCAACAGTCCCTCTTTATGAGAGAAAAACTGTCTTTATCTTTTGCTTAACGTCAGTGGGTATTGAGCATTACAGTTCTTTCACAAGATCATTCAAAAAAATAGTTATGTTCATTTTGGAATTAAATATTCTATGAATATAGCAAATAGTGGGCACAGAACTGAACCAAAGAGAATCACATATAGCTTTTAATTGGCCTACCTTGCTTCTAACATGACAAGTCCCCCCTGAAATACAGAGAACCAAACAGTAACAGCATTATGATTAAAGAAAAGTAGTTTGCATTTCAAATACTACCAACGGAGACAGAAAACATAACCTAGGACATGTGGGGTCTTCCTGGTTTTCTACTGAAAAGTATCATGAGAGCTTTAACTTTTACCCAGTTTCAAGCCACAGATGAACAGATAAAGTGCTGATCTTTCTGTTTTATCCAATGGAAAACATTTCCTAACAAATCACACACCCAAAAATGAAAACCCTGAGGCTACTTATGTATCTAGACTAGTAGAGGAAATGTGCTAGGGCCTGTTTTCTGGCTCTGAGATCAGCTGGAACAACACAGCCATGTCTCTTCTAAGTTCCCTTAGCCTCCAAAACACAATCATCCAAACTGCCATAGCAAGTATGGTCCTCAGCATGTGCTAAACCCTACACCATAGCTGGAAACCATTTGAGAAAGTGTTAGTTATTCTGGGTGAAAAGAGTGCCAGAGACCGTTCCAGCAAGTGCCTGGAAGAGTTGTGGCGTTGTTTAATTCAGCATAGGTGTAGCCTACACCTCAGTTATTAGAGCTGGATTTAAATCTGTAGAAGTAATACAAAGGCTGGGAGTTAGAGCTGGGAATTTTATATACAGGAGTAGCTTTAAAATGAGTGTCTGACTCGTGAAGAGGAGACTCACTGTGAAAGTCACAGTAGGATTAAAAATCATGACGTTTGAGAAATGTTCAGATACAGGTTATCTGGGTCTGGGATTATGGTTAAAGTACATCTCAAACTGAAACACTCTGCTGACATCAGTCTTGAGTAATAAGTATAAAGTATTTTGCCCTGTAACCACAATTGTAAATATTAATGCTAAGGAACTATTTTTACAGTATTGCTTCACTGCAATGAACCAATACAGAATTAATTGTACCTGGAGAACTGCCTCTGAAAATTTTGAAAGCCTCTTGCTTATGAATGATAACATCACCAAGTCCTTGTATGCTGGTCTGCAAGTTTACAGTGGTAGACCGAAGCAGACAGCACCAGTACAGAGTTATTGCACACTGCCTCTGATTAGGTAGTCTGGTGTACATCCAAATGCTGAGAAAAAGATCAAGGGCAATAAGAGATTATTCACACCAAAAGGAAGACCAGATTCCTTTCCTTCTTTCCTCCTGTGGTCCCCAACTTTTTTTTAAACCTGTAGGAGTTCCAGAAGACTCTTGCCAGCAACAAGGGACAGTTACGTCTGTGCTCCTGTGCTTCAAAAAGAAGCTGCTCTCAAAGTTCAAAACCTACACAGTCCCTAGAAATCTCAAAAATTCACCATGTTCTTAAAGTCGAACCTACTCAATGGGGAAAGTACTTCACTCTGCTACTCAAGAGAAAAGCAACTCACAGAGGTTAAGTAACCAGGAGCAAAGTGAACAGAGGAGGATGGCAACTGCTTAGAACAGTCCTGGTCAGGATGCCAGATTGGTTTTGTCCCTCCCAAGCCCTGTGGCTTCCCTGAATTCCAGGGACACAGCTACAGCTCATATTGCTCCCACAGCTGTTGCTGTGCATCATCCCTGCAACTCCTGCTTCTGCAAAAGATTATGCATGAGCAAAAGGCTGCAAGGCCATCTGTTTGTCCCTTGGGAAGAATGCAATTTCACCTCTCCTTAATGCAACAGCATTCACATTATCTTTTAGAGACGATAAGGATATAAACAAGTGCTCTGGCCAAGTCAATATCATTTCATAATAGTGTCCATGTGATAAAAAAAAACAGAAGCAGGCCACCAGTTCATGGACAGATCAAAGTCTGAAGAGCACAGTAGTTGGAAAGAAGAAGTTTCATAAAGGTTCTTCTTTATTAATTAAGGACACATTGCTTGCCTTGTTTTTTTTCCTCTCTGCCTATTTGCACTATAAATTCAAGGTCTGAAATTTAAATGGCTATTTGACATGTCTATTTTAAGCAATTTCACCTCAATAGACTTCCTTTGGCTTTGGTTGTTTACTAGAGCTATGACCCTTGAACTTTATTTCCTTACTAATCTTATCTTTTACAGAACTCTAGGAGGCTGACATATGGATCAGTGTCACCAGAGTGACTGAACAAGGTAAACTTAATAATCCAGTCTGTGTTTTTACATATTGACATAGAGGGATGAAGCAAATGCAGGAGACTAATCTATGTTTGGTCTTAAAGGACAGGAGAACATGCTGTCCTGATTTTGCCAGATGGAGTCCTTCTACTTTCTCTAACAGAGCCTTTATTGCAAAACCCTAGGAGTGATGCAATAAACATTATTTGAAATATAAATGAATAGTTCATTTCAAGACAATAGTTGTATCCTGGACTAACTACAAATTTAATAACAAAAGGTAACAAAAGGAGTTGTTTACTCAAATAAAATTTACAGACAGATTACAGTAAATATCCTTAAGCTTCTTTTTCTTTATTCTGAAGTATTTCTGCCTCTAAATATGCCTTCTGCTTCATTAACACTGAAATAATCTTGTTTCTGCTCCCAATCACAGCTGATATAAGCAGCAAAAAGAGAAAATATTAGAACTAGTAGTACAGAGAAATAAGGCAACATTATGTCCCCTCCCATTCCCTGTTCCCATTGGCCAAACTTCTTTTCTCATTTACTCAAGGTTAAAATGAGAAAAATCAACATCCATCACCAAAAATAAAGTGTCAAGAAAACAGTGGAAGCTCCCTCTGTATTTGTAAGAAATCCAGATTAAGAAGTCAAGGCGGGAGGGCAAGGGCAAGTTTTCCTCCAAGGCAAAACTTAAATGTCAGTATAGATCATCAGTTAAAACTGTGTTATTTTGTGCTCATTTCTATGCCAAAAAAAATCCAAGCACAAGCTTAATTATAGTAAGAAAAACATGATTAGAGGATAGGTTGCCAGTGTTATTTTCTTCAGGGAATTGGTATAAGCAGCATAAGCAACCTCCCTTTGCTGATAATTCTGCACCTACATTAGCCCATTTCGTCAGTATAGTTACAACAGCAAACTTTTCCCAGTGTTGGGTAAGACCTAGTTTGGAAATCAGTGGACAGAGAAATCCTTACTTATTTGCCAAGGAAAGGGCAGAGAAAACACTTATGTTAATTCCTCAAATGTTTAGCCCTCATGCCATGTATATGAGGTAGATCTGCAGTCATTATTTACATATGTTAACACACGGCCTCTGCCTTTTTTCCTGCAGCCATATTATCTAAATTCAAGAATAGTCTTGTAACCAGGCCGGCAGGAAGGGCCAGGTTGTGCAGCTCAGAGTTTTATTTGCTTTGCTGTAGGCTTATACTAGAGAAGAATCCAGTAATTCTGAGTGCCCCTAAACTGCAATGGACAAAAGTAAGGCTAAATGGTCAGAAAATGCCCAAGCAACTGAGCTTGCCCTGTTGGTGTCCATCTACTGTGGCCATGATGGTATAGGTACAGGGGACTTCTGTGAAATACTGTCTATGCCACAAACTTACAGACAGAAAAGTCCTCGTGCTTCATGTCCACCAAGTCCTCTAGTGACTGACATTCCCTGAACTGAGCAGCATGGAGGGACTTGATTTCATGTCTAAATCACAAATGGGCCTTTATTGTTCTGAATAACATCTTTCCCTTCTCTGTCACTGAGGAGGATTATCAAAACAGAAATAAAGGACTTGCATAATCACTGCCCGCTTAATCACTTCCCAATAAGCATATAATGATTATGCAGATCATTACCATATGTTGGTTTTTATAATTTCTTCCCTAAAGAATTTCCCCATATCCACTAATGTCTCTCGTTGCTACTCATAACAGTGCTTCCACTGTCCACCTCCTCAGTTCTCCATTTTTCTAACCGTGTGAGAAAGTCTCTCTCAGCCCCAAATTCCAGACTGCTTCCTTGTCCTGGTTTGGGCCAGGATAGAGCTAATTTTCTGTCTTGTGATTTTGCTTTCAGCTAAGACTCTCTTAAGTCGCTGCACTTGCTGAAATTAACAGCAAGTTTCTCAGTCAGTGTCTGCTTCTAGGACTGGTAATGCTCAATGTTTATAGTTACAGCCAGAGAAAGGGAGTAGAGGGGTCACACCTGCAACCTTCCTTCAGGGAAGAGCAGACAAGACAAAAGACCAAAATTGACCAAACAGAGTATCCCATCCCATACACATCATACTTGGTATTAATTTGATTAATTTGGTATTAATTTCATACTGGGTATTAATTTCACAGGGTCAAATCCCTTTGCCTTTGCCTTCACTCTTCACCCTTCCCTTCAGCCATTGTTCACCTGTCCCTGTTTGCTTCAGCATCCTGGGAGGGTTCCATCCATTCCTCTGCCTGTGGTCCTGATCCATGCCAGCCTGAATCTGTGTTCCTGCCTCCAGCTCCCGACTGCTCCTGGCTCCAGGACTCGAGCCTGGACTTTCCCAGGGCTGCCCTGCAGCCTCCGTGGTGACATGAGCATTACTGGAGGAAAGGAAGGGGCGGTGTTGTTATGGGTACTGTTTTGGGTTTTGGGTTTGTGGGGGATTTTTGGGGGGATTTTTTGTTTGGTTGGTTGGTTGGTTTTTGTATATTTTTTTTCTTTTTTATTGTTACTGTTTCATTAAAGCTGCGTATTTTAGTTTTCAACCCATAAGTCTCTCTCCCTTATTCTCTCTCCTTTATCAGGGAGAGGAGAGGGATTAATAGAGAGCATCTGTCATTAGGCTAATTGCCATCCCAGCTTTAAACCATGACATTTATGGTGCCCAAAGTAGCCTAAGCTAATTAGCTCAAGCCCAGGTTCTAATTTCGATTTATTTGTCTGAATAGTTTGAATTCCAACTTCAGTGGGAGGATATTGAGATGACTCTGCTGAGCAGGAATCAAACTTTTTCCTCTAGAAATTTCACCAGGCTGGAAATAAAATTGACCATGCCGTACCTGTGGTATTTAGGTTATGTGATATGCTGCTTTGCAGCTGGGATAAGTGTTAATATGTGGTTTATCTTTGATAGGCACTGCTTAAGAAGAGTAGTTGTGATATGTTCTTCAGTACTAATACACAGTGAGGTACATGGTGCAGTGGTGTTTCACACAGGGATAAAAAACTTTGTTGGTAATTATATTTTCAGTTTTAATTTGAGGAATTATACCACTCTATTTTGTCTTGGGCTGAGTTCACCAGGCACAGGTCAAAATGGCATTATGCTTGTTAACAGTTTTGATCTTCCTTAATTTCACAACGAGAGCAATACAGTGTGGCAGCATAGAAAAGGGACCTTGAAACTGAAAGCATGCAAAATTACAAGTTTAAGTCTTCATCTAAAATTGTAAAAGAGCTTTTGATTTGGGTTCTATTTTTCAAAAAGTTCCCACCTTCAGTTTTTAGTTTCTGTTTGATTTCTAGTATTACCTGATGCTGGAAGAATACCCAAGATCAGAGTCAAAATAAAGCAAGGGTTGGTCTTAATGGGACTCTCAGTACTTTTGGAAACAGAAATTTGAGTCTGCAAGTGGTTTAGGTGATTTTCCCAAACTGGACTCCCAATGCTTTTAACATGTAGGCTTTACCAAAATGGGTATCTTCATGTTTAAATGGAACCCTAATCAACTCATATGCAGCTTTTTTCATCATTACACAGTATTGTGGTATTCACACTACTTTTGCCTTTGGAAACACAGGTTGTTAGCGTATAGGTAAGGAGATGGCCATTTATCACTGAATTTTGCAGTCACAGGATGTCACTTGTACTATTTCATTTGCAGGAATATCTTCTGTCATAATCTGCACTCCTCAGGAGGGTTTGTTTTGAATTTCTCATTAGTTTGAAACCGAAGATCACATTTTAAAGAAAAGAACATCAACTACTGTGCTTCATGCCCTTCCTTGGCATGTCCCTGACCATCCTGGGGCATGAAAGAGACCAACACCTTCCCTCCTGGCTGCAGATGTGCCTGATGTAGGTAGAAACTTGTCCCTCCTGGGATGATGAACAGCAACAGCCTGGTGCCATCAGGTATCCATCCCATTGCCTGGCTGCCACTGAGGTCAGGATGTGGAGACAGCCAGAGCTCTAACTGGATACAGTGCAAGCACTTTTACCTATGTTTAATGCCCTGAGACCTCAGAGAGGCAAGAAGAGCTCACAAAGGAGTGGAGGGTCTGGCAACAGTGATGTCCTAAACCACTGCAATTTCCTGTGTCCCCAGCTATCTGTCACAGCACTGAGCTCCTTGCTGGACAGAGTATCACTGTTATGGAGAATAAAATAAAAGAAAGGTACACAAATGAAGAAATCAGAGGTAAACTTTTCAAGTCTTTGTGAATCTCAAAGCAATATCTATCAAGGTTTATTAGTGACAGAGTAAAGAACTACAAATCTTCTTGGATTTCTCTGTCACTGCTGTCCTACTTCCTTGTGTCTATTGCCCTGTCCTAATACTTTAGGTTTGTAATTATAAAGCCTTGCCTCATTAACCACATCCCACCTATCAAATCATTTTACCTTCCTAGTACAGTATTTCATAATCTTAATTCTATTGTCCTGTTATACAGCTTACCATCTTTTACCAGATTTGATGTCTTTTATCCTAGTTACCTGCCTTTCATTTCTATTATGTCACACTATTTATGCACTGTGCATGTGCTTGCGTTGTCCTCTATAGACCATCCTGCATACACATAATATTTAAATGAGAAAAAAATTCAAGGACAAGTAAAGTTTGCACAAAGTTACTCTACAGATTCTGTCATTTTTGCTGAGCTAACTGAACAGCTTTTAATAGTTTACAGCATCAATACAATTCCCATACAAAATAGAAAGGATGACTTGTCCCTTGCCCTGGAAGATTTTCTTTTAAATTATTCATCAACAATGTAGGTAGGATAGACTAAGGATATATTATAATTACATGAAATAAAAAAATTTCACTTCAATCAGGTGGTTCCTTCAGAGCCTCTTACCCAGTTGCACCACCCATCTTTCATCCTTGTTTTTCTTTTCTATATATATATATATTATGATTAGTAAGAGAATGATACTTTCTGGAAACACCTAAAATGTTTCCATACCACAACAAAATCACCTGGTTTTAAATTATCTAAACTAAGTTACTGATGCAGGTGCAGCTCACCTGATCACAAAGAAGTGGTAGATAAGCTCTCCTTCAGGATGCTGGGAGAAGTCTCACACTCCAAGGCCCTTGTCCTCATGGGGAACTTCAACCAACCCGATGTCTGCCAGAGGTACAGTACAGTACCTCTGTACCATACAAGCAATCCAATAACTTCTGGACACAAAAGAGGGGTTTTGCTGGACCCTGTGCATCACTACATGCTGGGCACCAATTGGCTGGAAAGCAGCTTTGCAGGGAAGAACTTTAGGGTCCCACTGGATAGCAAGCTGAACATGAGCTAGCAAAATGCCCTTACAGCAAAGAAGGTGAACATCCTCCTGAGCTGCGTGAGGAAGAGCATCACCAGCAGCACAAGGAAGGAGATTCTTGCCCTCTATTCAGCACTGGTGAGACACATATGGTGTGCTTGGTCCAGTTCTGGGCTCTCCAGTAGAAGAAATACACGAACATACTAGAGCAAGTACAGTGAAGGACAACAAAGATGATTAAACAATATGACTACCTGTCATACCAGGAGAAGCTGAGAGAGCTGGGACTGTTTAGATTGGAAAAGAGGAGGCTCAGGGTTATCTTGTGAATGAGGTGTATAAATACCTGATGTGAAGGAGTTAAAAAAACTGAGCCAGACTCTTCTCAGTGATGTCCAGTAAAAAGACACGAGGCAATGGGCACACACCGAATACAAGAAAGCCTATTTAAAAAATAAGAAAAATCTTCTTAATTGTAAGAGTGATTGAATACTGGTACAGGTCACCCGAGAGGTTGTAGAGTCATCATCCTCGGAGATACTGAAAACCCGACTGGACACAGCCCTGAGTTCTAGGTGACTCTGCCCTGAGCAGCATATCAGCATTGAGCAATCTCCAGAGGGGAATTCCAGCCTGAGCCTTTTTCTGTTTCTGTGCACTACCTTTATTTGAGTGGTCAGCAGGTACAATGCAGTCACCTAGCTTTTGGCATCCAATTTGCCCTTCCTTCAGTGGTACAGATGTAAAGTTCCTTTCCTAATCAATAGAAAGGGGCTAGTTTCTCCAGTGGTAAATTTTATCTGCCTAAGCATAAGGGTCATGTGAGTTAAACCACAAGGTTGGTAGCCAAATTATGTAGACTAGAATTCATCCATTGATTTTTCTGCTGACTGAAGGCTACAACTCCAAATAACCTACTGAACAAGGGAATTTGATCAAACTTCACATGTTGTGTTTAGCCATGAGTTATTATTCAAATAACTGGAGCTAATACAAAGATACCATCCACAACTGAGTTTATTGTATCTTACTGTGATTCAGCTGATGGACACACAATTTGCTTAAGGGTACAAGTCAGTTCTGGTTATGAGATCACAGTATGCAGATGAGCCCATATAATATTTACTGTCATCAAAAACAAAGTCTATTCCCCTGTAAACACATATTCCTCCCTATATTATCTTTCTTACCCCCACCATGCTATGTCTAGAGCACATCTGAACAAGCAATTAGCAATTAGTAACCAATTCACTAATGCACACCAAAAAAAAAAAATTCCCCTGCTAGATTGATTTTCTACTAGTTGTGCAAGTTTTCATTGGAGCAAGAGGAGTCAGGATTGCAAGGTTAGAAGCTGCAGGTAAAAGGGAGGAAAATGTGACAGAGCGAGGGGCTCAAACTGCACTGGAAGCATCACTGAATCTCCAGACATGCTCAGATCCCATCACATAATTTTACTCTCAGTGACCAGCAATTTATAATGTCCCCAGCACAAACACATGACAAAAATAAGATTTGGAGTCATAGATGAAGGAGAATACGGCACTGGAAAAATGAAACCACAATGTACAGATATTCACACTCAGGGGGATGCAGGAGAGCAGGTGATTAAGGATGATATCTAACAGATGAAGGCAGGGGCCCATGTCATGTTGACAGGAGAAAAAGGTTGAGAAGTACCAAACAGGAGAAGTTATTTGGTCTAAACAAATGATATATATGACCTGATATATTACAGGAGAAAGAACCACAGCCGGGAAAGAAATTGTTCTAACAGCTGGAGCTTCATTTCAGGCTTGCACCCATTTCTACCAGTGTTGTTAAGCTGTATACTAAAATCCCACATAATAAAAAAAATTGCTGAGAGCAAAATTCTGCACCAAGCAATACATAGTTTCAATATGTATATGTATTTCCCAGGTGCTTCTGCAACAAAAATTTGTCTTTCTCAGTGGTACCATGGCAATAGTATAGATTTGTTCAAGCTAAAAATATGAAATGTTAAATAATTTTTTTTAAAAAGGACCCAGAAAAACACAAAGTCTGTTCATTTATTTCTACATATAAACTCTTATAAATCTGATAGTCAAATTGCTCAGGTTAAAGACATAGATATCTAGTAGGTAATTTTTATTTCGCTGCCCTGCATAAACAGAAGAGTTATTAGTTTTTAAAACGTGGTCTAGGAAGAAGCTGACAGCTCTCCATTTTTCTGCTAATCTTCAGATACTTATTTGTCCACTGTGATGAAATACACAGTTGTTGCTACTGAATTTTATTTTTAAAATAGCAACCTGTCACTGAATTTTTCACTCTTGTAGGAAAATCGTTGTCTTCTGATTAAAGTAAAACTTTTGGAAAATACAGCTGTAAAAGTTGTTAAAAATTAAGTTTTCATTTGTAACAATGAAAGCAGCTTTCCCATTCACCAAGAATGCCACTGAACAACTAACAGCATCTTAATGAGACACAATTTCTGGGATTTTTACATGCAGAACAGCAGCAGGGATAGAACAAGTTTCCTAGTCCATGTATCTGTTTTGTTCAACCATTTGAGTGCTCCTGGCACGACTGTGTTACATGCCAGCCAGAGCTTTCCTAGGTAACGCACTGACATGGTCTGGAGGATGGTACATTCCTGGGACTAGTCCACACAAGTGCTTTGAAAGCAACCAACCCATCTTGGGGTAGAAGTGAGGTTAGACATGGTGAGAGGACCCACCCTATGAGGCAGAGAGAATAGTCCTTGGCCTGTTTCATTTAATACTGTAGAAGTGGCCATAGTGTCCCTGGAAAGCATTTTTTAAAACTACCAGCCTGCCTAGTCATACCTTTTTTAAATCTAAATAAAAGAAGAAACTTCACTGCAGGGCCCCTTGCAGATCAGTCAGTGCCTGTGACAGACAGTGCAGACAGGAACTGAAAGGTGATCTCCAGCTAAAAATGCTGGGGTTTTTTGTCCTGATCTTCCTGTTGTTATGATTTATTTGTTTTAAGGAATTAGTCTAGCATCTGCTGGGGACAAGGGGTTCCAGCTAAAGTTCACTTTGCTGAATTTATAATTAGCAAACGAGAAAACAATCAAGGCAAAGACAGATAAGACAACTGCAAGTAAGAGAACACCAGATAACTGTAATTATATTCGTTTGCTTGATTAGATTGCAAATAGGTGGTTTTCTCTCAACCAGTAATTCTGTGAAGTGAGTGAATCAATAAAAAAAATAAATTATGATATTGTAGAAAGGCATTATCTGCAGCATGAGCACAAGAGGGCTGAAATGAACTTATTTAGATAGATCATATCAAACAAGTGTTGATGTTAACCTTACTAAGAAAACTTTTAATACCTCTCCTGTCTCTTTAACTATTGGTAATTATGTGCTGCTAGACAAAAGAATCTCAGGATTTTAAAAGCATGTTCCAAATTTTTAGGATTCTTTGGCAACCTATGTTTTATTTTTATATATTTGTAAACCTAAATACTTTCATTTTAGCCTCAGAGTGCCACTGAGATCCATGCATTGAATGCAATTCTTACCAGGGTAGCAGTTTCATTAAAGCCTTGGTCACATCACTTCATGGAAATCTCACCTTTCATTGGAATCATAGGAAAGTTTGGGTTGGAAAGGACCTTTAAAGGTCATTCAGTCCACCATGAGCAGGGACATCTTCAACTAGACCAGGTTCCTTAGAGCCCTATCCAACCTGACTTTGAACGTCTCCAGGGATGGGACATCTACCACATCTCTGGGCAACCTGTTCCATGTTTCACCACTTTTATTGCAAATTTTTTTCCTTATAACTAGTCTGAATCTACCTTATTTTAGTCTAAAATAATTACCCCTTGATCTATTGCAAGAAGCCCTACAGAAGTCTGTCACCATCTTTCCTGTAAGCCTCCTTTAAGTACTGAAAGGCTGCAATAAGGTCCTCCAGGAGCCTTCCCTTCTCTAGACCAAATAACCCCAACTCCTTCAGCCTTTCCTCATAGGATAATTTCTCCAGCCTTCTGATCATTTTTGTGGCCCTCCTCCAGATCTGGTCCAGCAAGTCTGTCTTTCCTGTACCAAGAGCTCCAGAACTGGATGCAGAACTCCAGGTGGGGTCTCACCAGAGCAGAGTAGAGGCACAGAATCATCTCTCTCAACCTGTTTCTTTTTATGGCAGCCCAGGATAGTTAGGAAAAAGTCTCTATGATTCACATTTGTAAATAAACCACATAAAGTAACCAGGGGAAGGACTCATAATTACAGGAATAGGTTTATTCATGATGAAACTAAGAAGAATAAGTTTTGATATCCATACAGGAGTACAAAAAATGTAATGAATATACGGGGAAAAAAATTCTTAAAGTGATTACACTTCTGATTTAATTGGTGCAAAAGACTAGTGGACTAGTTCACTTGGCTAGAACATAAATATGGATAAATATAGCTTCTGCAGAGGAAGATGCCTGGAAAAAACAGTAGATAATACCTTCCATTTGAAATGAAACTTGGGTGACAGCTTATACAAAATAACTGCAAGCAGAATTGTCCAGCTAATAAAGGACAATAGATCTGAAGAAGGCAAATTTTAAGAAATCCTTAGAACCGATAGTCAATAAATATAAAGTTCCTTAAAGAAAAGGAAAATATCTCAGTGCAGAAATCAGGGGAAAAAAAAACTTAGGTAGATAAATGATCAGTCCTTCAGTGATCTTAAAATCAAATCCCATGGAAACTGCATATGAGGTAAAACTAATACAGATGAGTTAGAAAGAAGAGCATACACAGATAAAAAGACAACAGTGCAAAGACCAAAGTCTAAAATGGGATATCACCAGCAAGGGAAACTAAGTATATTGAAATGAAGGCCCTGGAAAGCCCTGCTCTATGTAAGTAGACAGCTACAGTCTCTTGTTGATAAGAAAGGAAAAAATGACATTCTCATGTCAGGCAGTTACTGTAACTGGAACTAGTGAGAAAGGAGTAAGAACTCAGAAGTAGCATGGTACGAACAGAAAGGAAAATACTGTGATAAATTATCTCTTTTCACATCATTTGGGCCTAATGAATTTCACACTCATGTGTGAAAGAGAAGTATTTGAACAACCTCAGAGGCTTTAGAGGTTGTCACTGAGAGCTCATAGAGTGTGGAGAGAAATTGCAGGAAATAAGGCAAATGCAGAGGTGACATTCTTCTTTTTTAGTAAAAAAAAAAACCTGAAGGGAATAACCAGTGCGTAGTCCCCTAGAATATAACAAGAAGATAAACAGGAGTCAAGAGCAAATAAGTTCAAGATAATCTGCTCTCTTCATTTGGCAGAGTAAGGGTTCTCACAGACAGGGGAGAAGTGCTACCTTTGAAATACTTTGATCTCAGCACAGCTTTTGCCACTGCCTCATATGACTCTTGTAAGTAAGTATGGATTAGAAAGGTAAGCTACCACACTGAAACAGTGCAGCTAATGGACTCCCCAGGGGCCTGCCCTGGATCTTACGCTCGCACAGCTTAGTGCTGGCACCAGTGGTTTGGATGAGGGAATACATACTAGATGTGCCATACGGAGGGTTGCAAACATGCCAGTGGATGGGATTAGAATTCTAAAGCCTCTTATCAAATATGAAAAATGGTCAGGAAGAAAAAAGATGCACTGCAGTCAGGACAAACAAATGAAGGTCTATGTTTAAGTGGGAATAATCCACTACATAAATACAGAATGTACAATTAGCACTTCAGCAGTCACCATGGAGAAAAGGATTTGGTTTTATGAATTACCACCTGAACTTGAGTCAAAAACATCACAAAGTTGGAAAAAAAAAGCAAATAGCATGTATAAACTAAGGCAAAAAATATCTATAAGCATGAGTACCAACTATCAGCATAGACAGATGCTTCTGTTAAGCCACAGTAATATAGTAAACCACAAGTACAGCACAAGAGAGGACCTTGTCATATCTTCCGTGTCACTGGAGGCCTTAAGCACCTGTTGGGAACTGTATATCTATGTCTGATCCTGCCTTTGGGTAGATGATGGCACTCCATGGCCTTTCAAGGTCCTCTCAGTCTTGCCACTTACCAGTTCTGTCCTCAGTGAAACTCTCCAAAACAGTTTAAAATTGCAGTGGCAGCACTGCCTTCACCAATTCTTTCCTGGCATTAGGAGCATAGCAGTGAGCTCTGAGAGCTGTTTTTCAAATGGTACAGACAGTAAAATTACTTATAGGCTGTCTGGACAAATATAACTTCCATCCCCAAAAGAAATGACAAAATAAATTTAAGATTCAATTCAACAATAATTGAAGAATGAGTTGGGTGGATAAGAGACGTTAGAGAAAATGGACAAAAGTGGTCATGGGGGTTGGACAAAGTCCCAGGGTGTTGCAGGTGAAGGATTTTCTCTTTCTTTGCCTACCCAACTTCCCACCCCAGCGGTCCACCCTCTTCCTTCCTTCCCCAGGAGGGACTGAACTCACCATTTCACCAACCCTCCAAAATCCAGTTATGCCCAAATAACTCACCATCTTCCTTCTCCCCCAGAAACTTCCACCCTGCTATCACTATGCAACTCTACTACCTCCAGCCCCAGCTTCTTTGGATGGGTCCCCTCTGCACCTCTCCAGGGGAACTGGACAGAAGCTGGCATGGCCCGTTGGAAGCAGGAGACAAGGAAAGAAGTGGAGCACCAGGACAATCCATGCCGACTACAGGGGCCTCTCCTTTGCACCATCCCAGCAGCACCACCACCACCAAAGACAGCAGCAACAGAGGTCTTCTCAGGTGAGGAAAGAAATGAGGAAATAAGCTGCTACCCTCACCACTCTGCTTCTGCAGGCAGCTACCTATGTTGAATTTATAGAAAGCCCATTCTGGCTTGTACGTGGGGGTGATGTACAGCAGTGCCTGCTGCCTAAATAATCAGCTTTGCACACTTCCCTTTATCAGGGAACCAGCTCAGCCCCTTCATCCCCAAACCTTTCCTTCAGGGTTTTTCAGGGTTTTTTTTTGTCTGTAGCAAAGCCTGTATAAGAGACCACCTGATGCTGCATACATCTCCATTGTACAATGCAAAACAAAAAGAAAGCATTTGAGTGAAATCACCAAGAAGACTATGCTGCTTCTTTGAAATTGTTGCAGAAGAAAATCTCAAGGAAAACAAGTGAAAACTTCCCAAACTCCTATTTGGTGAAATTATATCAATAGTACCTGAAGTAACAGGTACTGGAACAGAGCTGCTGCAGATAAAATAAACAGCTTACATGCATTTTATATATATATATATATATATATATAAATTCTTTTCATCATCTTGAGTCTTACACACTAATTTAGCTACAATGCAGCAGAGCTCAAGCTGCAGTAATAGAATATTGATTGTACAATGCTCAGAGACAAAGAACTCATGTTGCTGAACTTTATACACATGCATGTTGTTGCAGCAAGAAATTCACATCAATATTCCTTGCCAAATATATCCAAGCAGCACTATGCCTGCTGGTGATTTAATTACAAAATATAGAATTTATGGTGGGACACAGTCAATTTTGCATTAAACTAAAAAGTTAGTAATGGAAATGACCTTGGAAAAAAGAAAAAGATTAAATGCTCAAGCCCAGGACAGTGTGATTTTCATTCAGTTCTGTTTCTTCATTAGTTTATTAATATATTTCAGAGCTGCCAGAAACTTCTGTATAGATAAGTGATGTCCCTGTAGTGTAGATTTCACATCCTAATTTAAGACAGCTTGCATTTTTTTATGTCTTCATTGGTTTGAAGCCCACTGTTAAATGAGGGATAATGAACCAGTGGTCACTATGCATGCATTACTCCTCAGGACAGCTTCCCGATACAGTTCTTCAAAACGAATCAGTCTTAATGTACAAGTAATTTGAGAGTAATGCAGGATGCTTGCCTCACACTCCTTGCTCCTACCTCTCCTAAAGGCCACACATCCCACTCCACAGCTGGGGGGGGCATCTCCAGAATCCTGCACTGCTCATCCCCTTGCTTCTGTTTCACCACTGAGTTGAATCATCTTCCAAAAGATCCTCTCTTAACTCACACATGGGATTCCCTGACAGTGCCATGATTATGATGCCAATACTATATGTATTTTAAGGCAATCTCTATGTAAAAGTAATTATACAAAATGTATGTATAGTCGAGTTTTTCTCTGAGGTTTTGTTTCATTGTTGTTGATGGAGAGAGGATTAGGCATTCAATCAGCTATCACTGACTACTCCTAGACAAAATACTGGACTGACAGTCTGATCCCCTAAGGCAATTTCCATATTTCTGTTTCCTCATTTGGAGGAGAATAACATTATTCTATTTTGCCCACTGAGCAATGTCCTACCAATGATGTATTATGAACATACATATCTACTGAGCATACTCTGGGGTTGCAAGATCCTTTAGAAAGTCTTTATGCTGTTAAAATCACTGGAGATAACTGCAAGAATAACTCAGAATACTTATAGTAATTTTTCACCTGTGCAATGCACAGAACTTTATAAAAAAACAACTCACTTAATCCTGCATTTTTTTCACTCCATATGTATTCCAGTATGCCATGGAATAGTGTCTACTGGTAACATAATAGCATAGAAATAGAGCAAGATCCTGCCCCTATCCATTTGCTTCTCCTCTCAAGTTATGCTTGTAATGCCCTTTCATCCTGCAGAGACAAATGTTGACCCCTAGGTCATGTGTATTGCTCCCCACCAATTACCATTTCCCACTACAATGTACAGCAGGGGAGCAGAAAATATTACATCCTACATGTTTGTAGTCTCTTTGTTCCCATTAACTGTTAACTACATAATTTGACTTCAGATTATTTTTAATCCTTTAGAGAAGAACAGCTCAGTACCATTAGTTGTTCTTCAACCTTCCACCAATAAAAAATATTTCCTTTAATATGCTTCTAGTTATTTAGAACCTGAGTGTGTCTTAATCTCACCTAAGAGGAAAAACATAGTATCTGTCTTTTTGATTGCTATTCATTATGGCCCAGTATGTAATTACCTTAAAAATGTTCACAGAAGATACTGTTTGCAACGAGCTTTGTATCCGTTTGTATTTTCCCTTCCAGGCATTAGTTTCATATACTATAAAACACAAGAAAGATGTCTTTATTACCACAATTCATTAGAAAGTGCTAAAGAACGCCAAAAGAAGCATTTTTTCACAGACAACTATTGTTATTACCTAGTGCAATTTACATTTTGCTGAATAGAAAAAAAAAAAAAAAGTTATCTTTTAAAATTAAGCTATTGTGAAAAATAAGTTTGATTCTAAACCATAGTGCAGAAAAAGCCTGAAGGCTCTTTAAATTTACTACTTTGTATTTGAAATCCATTAACCTGCAACAGGACTGGCTTAACATTTTTCAAGAAAAGTCTGCCAGGCTTATTTACCATCTAAGACACCTGCATGCAAAACATAAAAAGACTTCTGTGGAGGAGCTGATTTCCAAAAAAGCAATCTTCCCACAGTCAGAAGTATTTTTTTTAATAGAAGGACAAAGGACACTAACAGAGTTTTCCTTTTTGCACCCCACATTTTTAATAGCTGTCCAGACTCAAAAGATAAATGGAAGAACTCCCTCCTAAATTGCTTTTAAGCTGCTTCTGTGGGAAGCTGCAGAAGGGCCTGTGCAGAGTGGTCCCTTTAGGATTTTGGCTAGCAGAAGAGGAACTCCTGCTGCAACATAGAAAGCTAAAGAAGCTTTCACACTGGACAGTGTTGCACACACTGAACTGGATTCCCCACCTCTTGGTTAAGTGAGGGGACACCTCCTTTCACCAGTCTCAGTGGTTATGCCTGAGGAAAATCACTTCTGATAAGCAGCAGGCTATCTCCGTTCATAACTCTCTGCAGGGAGCACAGAAGGAAGAAGTTGAAGGACAAGAGATTTACTTCCAAGTACCCAACATGGCCAATTTTTTGAGCCAGTTCACTCACGTGCACACCATCTGCTGAGCCCAGCATTTGCTGCCAGGCCTCTTCTCCAGCACAGAGAAAAGGTCTGTCTGAAAGACTCGGTGTTTGCACTGGCAGAGTTTAGGACTGAGAGATGAGCATCATAAAACTTCAGTAAAAGGAACAGAATAATTCACCAGCCTTGCATATTGCATGTAAAATCAATAAACTTTGTCACAATAAGAATGACAAAAGCTGAAGAAGGACCTGAGGAGGCTCCAAGAAGTTCTGCAAAAATAGAAAATAAATTATGCAAATACCTTTCTGTGCCTCTAAAACAATGGCTACAGTGATGGAAGAACCAGAGAGATCAAATTTCAGAACTCTTTAGGTTCAATGAATGACAGCAATTCAGAAATAAAAATAGCACATATGCAAAGAGCTGAGATGCTGTGACATGATGCTTCTTGATGACTTCCAAAACAGAGAGCTGTTATTCACTTTGGGAAACAATCACTAGCTTTTAGCTACATCTCAAACTAAACAAACAAAACTTATGAATCTGCAGTCAGACAGCCATGATGGCATCATCAGAACTGAAAGTCCAGTGAACTATACCACTGATAGTGTTCTCCAGCATATGCTCAGTTTTAAGGGATTTTTATGGGAAGTCTGAAACCAAAACTATTGGGGCGTGGAAATTATTGTGCTCGGAAAGTGCTGGCTCATCCATGGAAATGCTCTTCCTGCACTAAGGTATCTGAGAAGTTGCTTACGTTTTCCAGTGTGGTTTCCCCCAGAGTCCCATTGGTCCTTTATGTATTGGATGGACATCTGTATCATCTCCTGAAGGTCAGAGAAAGAGAAATGATGATATTGGAGGAGACCAAAATGTATGTGTGAATGCAGAAAAAGAAGACCAAAGAAATATTCCTTAAGAGATGCCTGTGTCTAGTGAGGTATTACTCTCCTTCAGTGATAAACAAAGCCTTCTGCAGTTAGTTTGCAAACAGAGCAAAGGAAGAAATTGAGGCAAACCTTAGAGAAGAGCAAGCTAGGTTTAGACCCAAAAGATGATTTGTCAATCTCATTTTTGCTCTAAAAAGAAATACAGCAAGAAATGTCCAATAACAAAAAGCACATGCCACAGAAATTAAAGATTTTTTAAAAATATTTGGTAGCCTGTGCTGTGATTGACCCTGGACCATCTTAAAGTAACATAGTGTGACAATAAAAACAACTGCCATCATCAGGAGTTTATATGCAGGTGCAGTTTGTGTAGTCAAAAATACTGCAGACTTGACAATTTTTTTAAAATGGTGTCAAATGAGGATGTGTTCCAAGTGTGGCACTGATGCCAGCTGGGCTGTTAGAATAAGTACATACACAAGGTAGGCAAATACAAGACTGGCACTGCCTAAATTAAGTGTACAAGAGAAGAATTAGGTTTTAAATAAAAACATTGCTGTTCCCAGTAACAGAGGAGCTGATATCCAAGATCTATTAAAAAAATAAAAAAAAAATTTGGGTTAAAGTTTCAACAGAATTTAATTCAAAGGTCCACAAAGAATCAGGAGAACACATGTTGCCCTCTTTCAGTGAGGGGACTGTAGGTGAGGGGACAGTCCCTCTCACCAGTCTCTTTTAGAGGGGAGGTTTTGCCAGGCCCCAAATAATTTAATTCTCTGGCTCTCCAAAGTCCCCTCACTTGGAAGGGGGGCCCTAGTCCTTGCTTTCCAGCACTGACATCCTCTTCCAAGATAAAGTGCTCCATTAAAACAAACCCATAGAACAGAAGAAATCTGATTACAGACTTGGAGAGTGGCAGGATTTTTTTTCCCCAGAAGGCAAACCTATTACTAATTGGTAAGGCCAAACTGCAGGCCCTCAATCCTACTTCCAATTTAACATACTGATGGGAAGCCTGGAAATCTACCCATGCACCAGAAGGCCTCAAAATGCCTTCAGAAGCACATAAATCAGGAAAATACCAGGCAAGTAGGAAATTAATTTTTAATGAATGTTATAGCTGGCCACAGAGTTCAACAGCAGTCTATTTCTAAAGGTATCCAGAAGGAGAACATCTGGGACATGTTAAAAATGAATGCAGAGTCTGTCAATGTCAGTGTATCAGTGGGCTGGTAAAGGGATGCTGAAGAGGTTGATGGACAGCTATCTGTTAAAGAGTGCAAATATCAGATAACAGCAAAAGGAACCAAAGGAGTAAACCAGCCTATACAATGCAGGCAGAGCTCAGGATGTGCTTAAAGTAATGTTTGACCATGCAGGAAAGACTGAAAGCTGCCTATTGCATTTAGGATAAATGAAGATTTAATTCATCATATTGCAGTAAATGATGCAATATGCTGACTTGTAGTAAGTTCTAGGAAGCTTCTGGGTGTAGTTTATAATGAAACCACTGAAAAATGGAATTCAAAAGTGGTCAAAGGGAGAATACTTGAACAGACAATCTGCTGTCTGAAGAGACTGGAGCAGGCAAATTCCAGCCTCATGAGAGGTAATAGAAATTCCATTAATTTTTAAAACATCCAATTGTCTTACAGCTGCAAGGAGGTCCCTTGGTAACAGAAATAGTAGTAGGACTCTGAAAAACAACCCAAGATAATTTTTTCTTTTTTATTTTCAATCACCAACTCCTTTAGTCATGCAGAAATACCACTTGCAACTTAGCACATTTCCTTACGAAGGAAAGAAGTTCTTCCTCTCCAACTATTTTTAAACATAGCAATACAAAATAATTAATTCTGAAGCAAATCTGTGAAATATTTGATATATGCAAACATTAAGTTAATGACATTGCAATTCTAAATTATTTGGAAGAGTTTTAGAAAAAATATTTTCTTTGCAATGCTATACATCCTACTTTGTGTGTTTGTTTTTTTTTTCTCTACGTCTGAATAAACAAAAACTGCAGATAGAACACTGAGCTGGCATCTTTACTAAACAATTCTTTCCATAATTTCTTGAGAATGCTGTAGATGTATATTTTTCTTACAGATTTCAGTAACCTTTTATCTCTTTTTGTTAGCAATTTATCTTAATGGCACATTCATTTAAAAAGTGGGGGTTTTTTTGGTTTTGCAAATTTTGTAAATTTAAAGGTAATGTGTTCAGCTTCCCAATAAGATAAAACATATAATGACATTATACAGTAATTTGGGTATTTTACTGACTTTATATTCTGGCTGTATGTTTCATGCCTCATTTGGTAGAAAACTCATTAAACTAGTGCAAGCCATGCTTTAATGCAATAGGTTGAGACTTCTTTCCAACTAACTTGAACTCCTTCCTATTTTCTGTACTTTCATGCTTGAGTTAATAAATAGCAAACTTTTAACTCTTTGATTTACTCTGGTCTACTTTACATCCATTTATTGGTAGTTCTATATTTTGAGAAAGAAGGAAGAGATGAAAAGCAAAATATCCCCTCGGGCTCATGAAATAAATTTTGCCTTCATATAATCTGTATTCTTATGGGGCATTACATTTTATTGAGCTCTCAATTTGTGATAAGAGCATTCACTGAAACACTGAAATATCTACAGGGAAGAACACCGAGGAGCTGAGATGTTTCAAATCCAAAGAGGGTTTCATCCACAATTTCAGATTTTATAGCTGAAATCAATTGGAAGATCAGCTGTTAGGATCTAGAGTATTCTAACATCAGACATAAGTAGACCATTGAAGTACCTAAAAGTGTAAAATAACATTGCCACTGATTAATTTTAAGTGGTGTGATGTTGTGTCCATCACTAGGTTTCTTGGTTAATCAAGTGACTATTCAGCTGGTGGGAACTCAGGAGTGGGTCCTCCCCCAATGCTTTGTTTGCAAGCTCCAAGGCAGCTAACTGTGCCATTGCCCTAGCTCCAATGCTCCAATGAATCTAGACATGAAAGCACATACATTAGCTAGCAGAATGGTGCTGAAATCTTATTTAGGCCATCCAACAAGAGTGTGGTCAGCAGAAGATTATTTGTGATCACAGAGCAAGAGCTGACAGCACTTTGGTTGCATCATGCCCATAATAAAAAGTGGAAAATGTCAATTCTAGTCTTGCAATGTCATTACTTAGGAACAGATTTGGAATTTTTGGAAGAGGGTAAGTTTACAGCCTCAATGATCTGGCTATCTTAGAGGCTCTAGAACACACAGAATGAAAGCCTTTCTAAAATTACATTTTTCCCTAAAATTACATCCCTTCATAGGATCAGAGAGTCACAGGATAGTTGAGGTTGGAAGGGATTTCTGGAGGTCATCTAGTCCAAACTGCTGTCGAAGCAGGGTTACCTAGAGCAGGCTGCCAGGATGACTTTTGAATGGAGAAAGTTGGAGAATGGAGGCTCCACAATATCTCTGGGCAACCTGTGTCAGCATGTGGTCAGTCATCATGGGAAAGTTCAGGCTGGATGGGAGAGCTGCCCTGTAAGCTCAACGGGGAAAAGCCTTTCCCTCGTATTCCTTCTGAATCTCACTTGCTTGTTTCAGCCAATGTTCCTTGTTTGTCTAACTTCCTCTTCTCAATAACCTTCCTGTAAGTACCAGGGAGCTGCTGTTAGTCCTCCCAGAACTGTCTCTCCTGAGGCCAAGCCAGGCCCGTTCTTTCAGCCTCTCCTCTCAGGACAACCCATTTCCAGGGGTTATTGTCTGCTCAGTCATCTTCATCATCAGTGAGTTTCACAAACCTTCTGTTTATGAAGGTTTCATAAACCTGTCTATTCCTCCAGCCTCTCTTGGTCCCTGTGAATGGCAACCCTGCTCTCAGGCTCATCAACTCATCTCATACTGTCACCTACAGACTTGGTAAGAGTGCAGTCCATCATCTCCATCATAATATGATGAAGATACTACATGGGACAGGTCCCTGTCCTGCAGTACCCATTTGTTACCAGCCTTCAGGCAAACCACCTCCCTCCAGTTTTGCAAATTGTACCACCTTATCTCAGTTGTTCCAACAACGTTATAGGTTTGTGACAGCACATGGTGCTCAAGATTCTCCTATTTTTTATCCTTACTGTGTGCATTTGCATGAATATAACTAATGAGGTGTCATAAATTCTACATAAATTATGGAGCAGCTACTGGATCCCCACATCCATCAGCATCTTTCTTATGGAAGTCTTTGTCAAGGGTGAAGCAAGTAATCCACATCTCAGTCTATCACAGAGAAGTACTGAGACCACTTGATGAGGAAAAATATGAGTAATTATCTCCTGATTTCAGCAGGATTAGATATATCAGCACTTCTGATGCACAGCATACTGTGGCCTCAGGTTCGCATGTATACAGTACACATTACTGTCAGCTTATTAGTAAGATTATTGTAATCAAAAGGTGCTATCACAACAACACAACTGGAGAAACAAAATTACAGGAGTAATTTATAGGTCAATAAATATCACACTTGAAGGAAAAGGAAAATGAGCTGGTAGTTACTCAAGATTGTCTACAAAAATTAAGAGTTTGAACAATAATGCAAAAATCCATAGAAGTGATAGCCAGGAGAAAATTTCATTTTGTGCCTGTGATACCGCCTTCACTGTTTCTGTTAGACATTTCAGAACAAAAGCACACAGCTATATTAAAAAATAATTTTTAAATTATCTGACAATTAAATACTTCCTTCATCTTCCCTCAAAGAATAAAATGTGTCCCAGGACAGAATCATTCAGTTCTGGATCAGTTGCAAATTTCTGAGATATACACATATCTAATGATCAAAAAATCTAGTCCAATAGGCATTGTTTTTCCACCTCACTCCCAGTGAATATGTCTGGCTCCTTTGGCTTTGAATTCCATTATTCTATTTCCACATCATGGAATATGGTTTGTTTGGATATACATAAAGGCTTATGTGGATCCAAAAATAATTGCAGATTGCACCTAGAGATAAGCTTTACTATATATAAAATATCAGCTTTTATGTAGAAAGAAATTCTCAATAGTGAATATAAACAAAAATTTGGTATCACAAAACAAAGAACAGTCTCTGCGTAAGGTTTTTTGGTATTTGTCAGGATGACCAACATAATTTAGCTTTAGTTTTTGCTTCTCTTGAGTAATGCAGGCATCTCATACTCATGCTGATAAATTCTTTATACTACACCACCATGCCTTCCCGTTACATAATTCATCATGTGTGGTTTGGGGTTTTTTGTCATTCTGTCTTATACACAGTCTCACACACTTCTGGTTTCCTAAGGGAGATTGGCTGAAGAAAATACTCAAACAGAAAAGAGAAAGGATTGGCACAGCATAACACTTACTTATGCAGGCACACACACAGCACATGTTCTCTTTAACTTAAGTTGTGCAACAGTTGAATAATTCTCACCCAGCACATCAAGTTTAAAACACTGGGACCACTTTACAAGTTACACAGGTAGGAGGAGTTGGAGAAATGAAAACAATATTTACTCCAGTGTCTGTGGAAAGAGCACCTTTTTTGGGTTTTGTTTTTTTTTAGAAATATGTGTCCAGCCAACCTGATTCTCCTTAACTTTCTTATTCAAATTCAAAAATTACAGGTGAAGGTCACATCTGTAACATCCTTTCAGGCTTCATGAGTGAAAAGTCATTAAAGAGGAATTGCCCCCCCCAGAATACAACAGTGTAAAGAGCCAAGTTTATTTGGTCTTGTCAGTGTCCCTCCTGTATACGCACTCACTACCCCCGTGAATTATGTTTTTCAAAAGCATTTAAGATACTGAGACCAAGCTGCAGTATTCTGAAACTAATTAATCTGTGGTGCATTTGTAAGAAGCCACCGCAACTCATTAGAGATACATAGTGCTGTGGAGAAGGAGCAGCTTAATCTTTCTAGCATCTTGTCTTACAGGGTTTATTATACAGCTTCTGGCATGCTAATTTTTCTTTTTTTTTACTATTTCTCTAATGACTGATAAACATTTTTACAAAGATGCTCAGGTGAGATCATTATTCAGTTTTAAGCTATTTAAATTGTGATTATTAATGCCCATGACGTGTAACTGAAACTGACATGCAGTTGTGAGGCCTGGGTCAGAATCAGAGGATGTGACACTAGCTGGTGTCCTGACATGGTGCTCCACTGCTTACAGGGTGCTCGCCAGCTACACTGATACATTGCAGGTAGTAAGCACACCAAAACACAGTAAAAAAGGGAGAGATAGGACTGTGGTAACAAAGATTACGTGACTGCAATAAATATTAAAACGGCATCACAAATAACTCTGATTTAAGGTAAGACAGCCAGCCATTTGTGACTGTTGCACAGGTCAGGTGTTAAAATCCAGGGTTACAGAACAATAAAACAGTGCTGAGTTGTACTCCATTAATCTCATAATCTCACTGAAGATAAACTCTTCTCCTTTCCATATCCTCTCTTCCATTCGCTAGTATTTTTCCAGTGGCACACATTAGTAGCTACAGACTAGAGTTCTTTGCAGATGAAGTGGAAATCTTAACTTAAAAAACAGGAGTCTACAGTTAGGTTTTGAAATATCTTTTCTCTCTCTCTCTTTTTTTTTTTTTTTTTTTTAAGTGTTAACCTTTCAGTATTGGTGTGAAGACCCAAAGATCTAATTCTTCAATGTAAGCACCACCTGAATAATTTAGATTTTATATTTGTGTTAATCACTTCGTGGTTTAAACAGTTCTTGTAAGTGACTCATGCTACCTATGGTATCATTTTCACAAAAAAAGACCCTGAAGATAATTCTCACTAGACCTGAACGTTTGGACAGTGGCTGGTTTACACAGAAATACCTACAGCTATCTGAACTCATGACTATCAGTGTGTGAACAGTATTTGGTTTGCATTTATAAGCTTGTCTGGGCTTTGTTGGGTTTTTAACCCTCTTGCTTTGTTTCAGTTACCCTATTAAGGACTGGAACCACTATCCCATGATAGAAGATTTTGCACATAAATATTCACTGTGAGAAATTGCAAGCAACTGTTGCACCTATTCAGCCAATTTGGCAAACAATTGTAATTAAAAACTAGTTTCACAGAAATGAATGCACAGACCATAAACAGAAAAGATCAGTTTTAGCCAGTACATATTTCAAGGAGTACAATACCAAGCTCCAATGCCTACACAAATATTTGCCCCAAATATAGTTCCCCCAAAAGCTTATTATTGTTATTTTTGTTTTGCTATCAGAAATAGCAGTATTCACAGTGAATAGCAGAAAACAGCTAATTTTGGAGAACGAATCACCAAACTGTTTCACAGCCTGTCAATATAATATCAATACGTATAATTGCTATTGTTTATGTAATTAGCAACCCATTCAGATAAAGCTGCTTAACAAAGATAAGTTATCTAGAGTGGTATGTTGTCATGACTCATTCTGGATTCCAGGAGAGATACAGACTTCAGAGGGAAGTCTCTCCTTACTCACTCGCCGAGCTGAGCTGTTGAAA
This sequence comes from Florisuga fusca, assembly GCA_038090715.1. Taxonomy (NCBI): domain Eukaryota; kingdom Metazoa; phylum Chordata; class Aves; order Apodiformes; family Trochilidae; genus Florisuga; species Florisuga fusca. Next base: position 49,383,562 of record JAAWXA010000001.1, read on the forward strand.
CCCTGACACTTCCAATTTGCAGAGATCTATGCAAACCTTTCCTTTGGCACGTCTTCAAGCCTCCTGAACTTCACTGTGAGCTTTAGGTTTGAATTGGTCTAAACCCCACAGTAACACTCAGCCAAAATTGGTAATTTCTGCCAAATTCACAGAGCTTTTAATTGTTTCCATTTCTTGTTAAATCAGTGCTGTACAGGTGGCTTAAAAAATCGCTCAGGCTTGGCCTTAAACCCATAAATTAAATCTGTCACAGTTCTGTACCCACACTAAATCTTGCCCTGTACATCCAAACCTTCATGGGGAGGGAGCAACAGTGATCCCACTGCAGGGAAGCTCTGGGAGGGGCAGCCTAGGGGCAGATGTGAAGAGCACTGCAGTTCCTTTGGCTGCATCAAGCATCCCCTTGCAGGCTGCTCTCTACTGATGACTTACTGAATGCTACTAAAAGGCACTCATCAGGGCATGCATACCCTGATTTCTGCCATGGAGCTTCCTTCTCCCCAGGCACTGTCACAGTTTCCTTCCTTATATTTCATGTAGCTGTTCTGTCCTCATTATAGTATCTCTATCATCTAGCAATGACTAAATTTCAAGGACAAAACCCTCCAGATTCCATTTTTCAGATGGATGAGAGCTGCCTGAGGCAGATCCATCTCTGTGCCAACAACAGGATTCAGATGGATAAGTGAGGACTGTTACCATGGGGTGGCAAAATTGGTTTCCACTTCCAGCTCTCTGCTCCCTCTCCTCTTCCCCCACTATTTGGGTGACAGGGATGTTCACGTGAGGCAATGTGCCACGTACCAAGGTAATTTGGTACTCATTTCACATTGCCCCAGTACAAAAGACCACAGGGAGCCACCCAATAGGAGGGATAAGAAGCTCAGAAAAAGAGTGGGAGGTGTAGACTGAGCCAAGGGTGACTTGCCCCTAATGTAAATCTGCATCATTTCTGAAGGCAGTAAGTCAAGCATCAAGGGGTTCTTCCACAAAACCTAAGATGGGATTTGCTAAAAATCAGACACCATTTTGAAAAATGAAGATTCTAATTTGCCAATAGATTTTCAAACAATATTCTCTAACATAAAATAAGCTAAAGACAACGATCAAATTTAGTTTTCTGGTCACAAATAAAGCCTTTGTCTTTTTCTCAATGGGCTGCACTTGATACATGTTTGAACACTATGAAGAAAATGTATACAAATCATTGCTTATAAAGATGAGAGTCGAGTCCTAAATTAATTTCAAAAGCAGCCTAGCTAAAATTTTTTCAATGTTTTGTTGTTTTTTTTTAAAAAAAACCTTGCAGTAAATCTCTCCTATTTGAACTAAACTAATTTATAAAACGATTCATTAACATATTAAACAAAGCTTATTTATCTGTATCATAAAGTTGACTTTCAGAAAATTCCACCTGAGGCTTAGATCAATACTAGTATCATTGGAAACCAACTTGAACAATGTTTGCAGCTGAATTTAGGCTGCAAAATCATTTGACTTAAGACAACAGCAAAGTAATACAAAAGAAAAATAGACATTAGAAAAACTTTCATCTTTGTGTTTCCTTTGCAGGATTGCCTGGGCAGAGCACACAGCTCCTGGTCCCAAAGCTGGACACCTGCTCTTTGTGTCAGAGTGGTGCAACTGGTCTGAAAACTGAGGTTCTTCATTTATCTTATATCATCTTTGATAAAAAGAAATCCCATTTTTTTTTCTTCACAATGGATGTCTTGCTAGCGAGCTCTATAGGCAAACCAGTGAGGAAACAGCCCTAGAAGGAGACTTGTCCCCACACCAGGCAGGGCAGGCTTTGCCTCTGAGAGCAGATGCCCAAAGCAGAGCACCCGAGGGACTATTCTTATGTGGCCTCCACATGGTGGTAGTTTCTGAGCTGCTCAAGCACCCGTGTCACTCACAGCACAAAACTCAGAAAGGATCACACTTGGAGAGCTGAGTTAACTTGGCAAAACATAAGACACCTGGTGTTTTTATCTCCTGTTACCACATTAGTTGTCTTTCTGCTTTCCTCACCCTCTTCCTACCGCTCCCCCTCCTCCACACCTCCTCTGCGGCCTTTCTGCCTCAGGCAGAGGTCTGAGGACAACTTTTACTGCAGGAGGCCCCAGGCTGTGTATGGCTGCTAAATGTAACCTTAGTCAAAAGATGTGTTGCTGATAATGCTAATAGTGATGAAGACAATGATAAGTTTACAAGTGAAAAACTAGACTATATTTAGGAAATGGGCAGGGACGGAAGAAAAACCACCTCTGTGGCAGGGAGATGAAGGAAGATTAGGGATCCCTTTTCACAGGGGGGATCATCCCCATCTTTTTGGCAGGAAAATACAGACCAGCCAAGACCCTCGATTCCCATGTTTCTTTGCTTTATGCTTATTCTCCCCCCTTTGCTTTTCTGTCTTAACAGTCCTGTCCCCTTCCTTCCTCTCACATCTGCACTGCTATTTCACACTTGATCCCCATTCTCATATCTTCTAGAATCCTTTTTTCCTTCCCACTTTCCATGTGTTGTAAACTTCCTCAGAGTGGAAAAGCCCGTCTCCCTCTCCAATCTGAGGATGCATGCAACTTCCTTACCTGAGCTGCCCCGTTTCTCCCCCAAACCTGCCTCCACAGCTCCTGAAGGACCAAACTCCCAGCAAGCAGAGGAGTGTCACGCTCTGGCAGAAAGGCTCCACTCGAGACTCCACTGCAGCCTCTGGCAGCAGCTGCCTCTTGTTGGAGCATGAGGGGCTGCATGAGGGGTGTGCTCACAGTCAACCAGAATACAGTTTCAGTCGAAAGGTGGGCAGGACCCCACAAGGATTCCCAGCTTCCCAGATTAGCAGTTTTGTGTCACTGCCATGGAAGCTGATGGAGATGCAGTGATGGGCCCTGAAAACAGAGCTCATTTCCAGTCCACTAGGCATATGTGTTCTCCTCTGCAGTGTCTTCATACACAACCCCTTGGGATGGTACCAGAGGAAATCTACAGAGAAAGCCCAGCAAGGCAACATGGATCACATGAGAAAAAGCACCGAGGATGAAAAGTGTTATGGTTTTCAAAGGGACACTGTGTACTTCATCCTGCTGCTTACAAGAAAATACTCCTTAATCAAATGTTTGTATCGAACAGATCCAAATGATTCTAATGGAAGAGGAGGGCATTTAACATGTTGTTGGCATGCTAGGATGGTTTCCATTAATCTTTCGCATAGTGTGAAGTTTTCAGCCAACAGTCATCCATTCTATTAACACATCTTGAATTTTCTAGTCATTACTCTATTTCCTACTGTTTAACTTGCCACCAAGCATTTTCCAGTTCTGTCCTAGGATCTGTTTCCTGCTTTATGCTAAACTTAAACTTTTTTCACATTCATTTTATAAATTATTATTTCTTTTAGAGAATCATTATGGTAATTCCAAGTCAATTTAAGATAATTTAAGAATGCAGTTGTAATAATATAACAAAATGTTATTGTTTTCACTGAGTTGTAGCATTTAGAACACAACTATTTTTATGAGAGATTAAGCACCTCCAAATGTATGGAGGTTATTATGCCTTTAACAACAGAATTAAATTATAGTGAGAAGAGACAGAAATCAGTATCTACACACTATGAGCAGAAAAAATCTGAAATAATTGGAAAGAACATTTTGACAGAGAGAAACGGGGAACTCGGGTTCTACACTGTTGCACAGGCTTTACATCACCATAAGCAATGGACATGATCAGACTGAGACATTTCTGGATTTATCTGTCATTAAACTGGAAACAACACACAGAAGCAGGGCCAAGCAGTGAGATCCCCCGGGGCCTTCTGCCACAAGCCCTGAGGCTTGTGTTCACCCATCAAAGAGAGAAGAGCACAGAGGATACTCTACACCCAGAGAGCTCTTGGGGGCAGCTGAAGGAGTGTTTCCTTCCTTCCAAGTGGGGAAGTGAGACCATCCCTACAGAAACCAAAGGAATTATTATTTTTTCATATCTGCATGAGAGATAGTGTGTTTTGCTTTTCTTCTGGCATCAGGTGCATGAGCTACCCCAATAGAAATGCCCTTGCATCTCTTCCCTTTTTTTCCAGCTATTCTTCTTAATCTGGTCACACAAAGGTAAATGTGTATGCGTTGTAGAAGGCAGAGGAGAATGAGGCAGTCATAGCAGATTTATAAGAGAAGACTATGGCATGTGGGAGAACTTGATGCAAACAAGAAGTCTGAAGCACAGGAAGAAAATAGTAATGTACCCTGTCCAAGAAGAGATACAACAAGTCAAAGGGGAAAATTATTTTCCTCACCATCAACCAAAGGCAGAGATAAGGAAGAAAAGTCTTTTATATCTTCTTGCAGAGGGCATTATGAGTGTACAGTTGAGAACCATCAGCATTAAACCATAAGATATGAAGGTCACTTATCTAAACTTCCATCCAGTCCTAAGCAATGTAGATGTTAATATACACTCATTACTTTGAAAGCTCAGATGACTCATAAAGTGGGAGCTAAAATCTTCCACTTCCCAGCATTATTGTAGTGTTTTATTAGTTAAGACTATAATATGGAGCAAAGTCTCCCCATCATCTATATAACTTTTTTCACGCTATTTGAGAAATGAGGAGCTAGCAACAAAAGATCCATTTCATTATTGTTAATTTTTTTTATTAGCTACCATGTCTTGAAGATACCCCATCATCCTCCCTCTCAATTTCCATAAATTTATTAATAAAGAGCCATGAAACTACAGCTACTTTCTAAAATACCACAGCTGTTATGTGGAACTTCTCAGTAACACTGAGGATTAAGTTTTCATCGCTTTTTCTCAGAGCTGAAAAGACAGGACTTCTCCCCAGGCTAAGACACCTAATTGTAGTTATTATACACACCAAGTTCACATGTTGACATCTTCTGTACGGTATTTTACTCTAAAGATTAATCCAACTCAAAACACTCAGTAGTGGGATTACATATGGCTCTGTTAATATTTGAACAGTATGCGTGGCATTTTTAGCCCTTCTTATATTTTCTAGCAAAAGGCAATTTTACACAAGTGCACATGACAGTCCACATGTTAATTGTGCAAGAGTACATATGCACCCTAGAGGGTAGCCGCTCTTTTCCCTGTAATGGTAAAAGTAATTGAGCTTGTACAAGTGTTTTTCTTATTTCCAAACATGAGAGCAAATGCTATTTGCTATGGCATTACAGCTTCTTCTCTTTGATTGTCACATTCTTTTATCCTTGTTACGGACGACTGTTGCCACCTCTTTCAGAAAGCAACTGGCACCGCTAGAAGTGGGGTTGCAACAGGTTGATTTATGACTGTCAGAGGCCCTCTATTTTATTTCACTCTATCTAAAATCACTATTATTATTATAGCACTTTTCTGATTACAAACTATTTACATGTTTACTATTTGACACTAAGGAAATAATTTCTGGTTTTGCAAGAGAAAATTACCAAGGCCACATCGTATTTTGTATCGTTAGGTAACCGTGGCCTGTAAAAGGAAACATTTCCTGCTCCCACTGTAAAGGCCATGGTTTTCATATTGATTTATCATTTTCTATGGGTAAATTACCTCAGTGATTATGAACTCATGATCCTTTTAATATGAGCCAACAAAGCAGGCAACCTTCCTCCTCAAGGTGGCCCACCAATGCATCTACATTTCCTGACACTGAACGCTTTGTCCTCACACAGGAGATTATCAGGCGAATCACTCTGGATTGCACTGGCAGCTTAATCACAAGCTTTTGTACCCTCAGGAGCTTCCTACAGTTCCACCCCTTACCTGCACACAACATCTTAATGGAACTCCTTTAATATCTCACTTCATAATCAAATAAATGAAGTAGGGACATGTGAAGTATACTCCAGTCCTCCACAGAGACTGTTTTAAAGACATAATCAAATGAAATAATTCAGCACCACTGTGAGATCACAGCTTACCTGAACATCCAATGCAATTCATGTCCAAATGATGTTTGTCTGGCTTTCAATATAAAGTCCTTTGCCTGGAGAGGGTCTGTGTGAGTAAGTCAGACTATGCCTTGGCAGCAAAGGGAGAAAGACATTTCTAACTATCAATCAAACCAGCAGAAACCAAATACCCAGCCCTCCTAGCAAGAAAACTAACTAGCAGTCCTTACTCCCTAGGGCTTTCCACCAAACTTATTTACTCTTGATGTGCTAGGGTAGAGGTTCCCTCAACACACTCTCTTCTTAGACCCCCCCTGTGCAAGGTGAAAGGGATAGGGGCACAAACACTATCACAGCAACAAATGAGATAATCAAAGCTCACAGACTCCTCTAATCCCCGCCATGCCCAGGCAAACTACTACCAAGGTCCATGAATTTATTCTGGTCCTGACAGGTCTTTTGGATCTGTAGCACAGTGCTTAGTACCCCACTGGGTTCAGATGCAAGCCTGGCTGATCTCTCTAGCTTGGCTCTCACCTTGAGCAGGGATGCCTCCAGGAAGTTTCAGCTCTAGTTCACACTCATCCTAAGGAAATAGGCTGAACGTCCAAACTGGGTTATTTTTGTCTCCAAAAACTACCTTCTGCCTACAGTGTTGCTTTGGTAATGTTTTGCTTTTTTCTGATTTGGCCCTTCATTTCTAAAGTAGCCTTCTGCTCTCATATAATCTTGCGCCTGCTGACAACAGAGCAACAACTAAAGCTGGCTAGGTAGTCATTAAACTGCCATCTAAGCACAGCCAAATTTAAGGGTACACTTTGCATCTACAGTACATCAGCTTATCCTTACCTACCAGAGGTTCCTCATAACACTTCAACCTCCATGTCAAGCCTCAGGTGATAATTCCTCCGCCCTCACCTTCCACTGTGGGAGCTCACTGCAAAAACATGTAACATCTTGTATTATAACAGGGGTTCTGAATTTCCTGGTGATTTTTACATTTTTTTGTTAAACAAAGCCTACCCAGACCTATCACAAGCAACTCACAGCCTAATAAAAAATAAGCAATATTAGAATTCTGATGGAGAAGACTTGCAAGTCAAAGTATTTCTTTGAGCCATATCTGTCTACTCTGCAGGTGATGGGAACATTGTACTTACTTGGCACAGGTATGAATAGCAACTGAGTCAGTCTTGCAGTGCAGAGGAGGTCTGTCAAGCCCAGAAACTGTGGAACAGTATTTACACCAGCAAAAATAAATAGCATTGAGGTGATGAGTAAAGGCAACAAAATGGAAAGCATTGTGGTCTCTATTCCTTGATGTCTTCTGGCTGTTATGTCTTAATCAGAGATCTGAGCCTGGCTAAAGAATAGGAAGAAACTCATACTTTGAGTTTCATAAGAGCCAAAAGCAAAAAACTTACTAGGTTTTCTTCTGGCTTTGAGATCAAAGGCTACCCATCCTAAAGCCATGTGTAAGACTGAATTCATATTGAGAGCTTTCTTATATGAAGATGCAAAAGATAAACAAAGTCCTTAGCCTGACCTTGTGGTCTAAAAGAGCAGCAGAGACCAGTTTGATGCCTCCCAGTAACTCATTGGCTCAGTCTGCAAGTAAAAGTGAAAGCACAGAGCAGACAGGTTTCCTGCCTGCTAGCCCAGCACAATTTTGTCCTTTCCATCACACACAGCAGTATCAATGCAAAGGTTAGCAGGCCAAAGTGTGCACATGCAGGAAAAAACAGGATCAGGTCCTTTTGCCAGGTGTCTTGTCACAGCAGGGGAAACAGATGGGCAAATCAGAAAAATTTGGATGCACAAAAAAGCTGCTCCATCAGGCAGCACGCTACCTACTTGAAAATATGACCTTCCAGAAGAGACCTTCCCACTAAAATTACTAGTTTAGCATTGGTTTTCACCAAAAGTCAATGTCACTAAAAAAATTTGATATATTTAACAAGTCTGATACTTCTCAATTTGTTCTTGAAAAGGCAAATTTACAACTGAAATCATTAGAAAGTCAATTTGCAGCTGTGACAAATAAGCTAAGAGCTATTCAAGTCACAGGTGTCACCAGTAATATCAGTGAACTTGGTAATGAAAAGCTGATGACTTTTAGCAGGTGTTATCTGACACAAAAAATAAATAATATTAAATATGAAAAGTCTCTTTAATTACATATGGAGTTTAGAGACTTGTAAAAACCCAAGCGAACTGTGATGCTGTTGTCTTCTTTACCTGTCACTGGGCAAAGTCATGCTGTCACTCAACCATTGCCAGAACCAATTCCTGATCCTTAGCTTCCCCAGACATATGGAGGCACAGACTTCTGTTCATGGTCCTTCCATCAGCAAAACATAGGTTCAAGGCAATTGCAAAACCAGTGCTGAGTAGTTCTGTTAGTAGAGGTGAGAGAGGTTTCCAGCTAACAAAGATGTCAGCACATTTAAATGGTTTAACTGTGTATTTGTTTTTCCTGTGCAAGAACCCTACAGAGCTGCCTATGCAGTGTTTTTTCTGGGACCCTGACAGTCACGAAGGCATATTCTATCTCTTGAAGGAGAGTAAAAAGGCACAGTCTGACAGTCAATTCCCGACCAGGTTTGTAGTTTAGAATTCAGCAGGCTTTCGTTTCACTGTCCATGATGAACACTCTGCTTTAATGCTTTCAAATTCCAGTCCTGCTTTCACTAAGATGGCAAAAGCCTGTTTAAGAAAAAAACATCCTTTTCAACTTTCACCCTTCTTTACACCGGCATTTTTGTACCAGAATTTAAAATAGCAAATAAAAGATGAGTCTCTTTTGGTTTAACAGGTAATATGCTTTCTTAATATATCCAGTGATTTTATTAAGTTCTTTTAGTGAATAAAGATTAGCCAGCCCTTGTGAATAACAAAGCCACTCCTAAGACTTCTCCTCTCCAGCAGAAGTACAGGAGAGAAACATAATTTTATAAAATTGCACTTCAGGCTACAAGTTTTACTCTGTCCCTTCAACAGACCCATGTACAGGGTCTCATCTTTGGCCTAAAAAATCTATCATGTTCACACCAGTGTGGAGGGTAGGCCTGGGTGCAAGGCTTGTCTCACAGGGAATGGGAAGAACCCTTTAGGCACAAAAGGACTACAATTTCAAATGAGTGATTTCCTGGGCAGTGTTTTCTTAAACCAGATTTCATTTTTTATTAAATTGGACTCTTGATCCATTTATGTCTAAAAGACATGTATAATAATGGGATTTGTAAAAAATATGACATATAAAAATTAAATTTCAATAGTATATACACAGTTATAATTGATATATTTAAAGACTCACAGTTTCATTTAGCAGAGAACTGAAGTAAAAATACTCCTAAGGTGAGGTATTCTGACCTGCTAGCTAACCTTCTTTTTCTGTTTTTTATGGAAGAAAAAATGAGTTCCTAGCACGTATGGATGTAAGATGCATAAACAAAAATTTGGGGTGAGTCTGTATGTGTATCCTCCCAGACTTCCTGGATTCCTCAAATAGAAAATAGTATTTTCTATTTGATTTTAAATTTTTTTTACAATTAAAAGATGAGTTTGTACTTGATTGAAAACAAATTATGCTATGAATTTGTGAAGAGGTCTTCACTTCATTTACCAGTTGTTTGAAAGCAGAAGCAAGACCTACTTCTCTGCCCTTTACATGTATTTCCTGTCCTGCTCATTTCCACTTCCCTAGCACTAGCATTGGAATGATTTTGTAGGGATCATTTGGCAGTGCTCTCAGTAGCAATTTGGGTGTCCTCCCCCTTAAGCATCCAAGCTGACAAGCATTAACTCTGCAAACTCCGGTAGGAACTGAGACCCCGTTGGATCTCACAGGATTGATGTTTTACATTAGGTGCTGCCACTTGCCGTGGACTTACATCTGGTCACTTTTAATAGCATTATGCAGTATCATACAACAAACTCCACTCCTAATTGGCAAAATTGAAAGAGTTGGCCCTCTAAAATGCAGTATTTTTCCTTTGAGATGTTCCTCTCTATTGCTGTTGGGAGCTGAGGACCCTCAGTCCTTCCAGGAGTTGTTCAGTTCCCTGCAGAATCCAGTCTGTTTGAGCCCATTGCTATTCCCTGTCTATTAATTATCATCACCATAGAAACAGACATAAAGTTCATTCGATTTAAGAAGGAAACATTAATATTTTGTAGTTCCAATTAAAAAAGTTATTAACCTTTCATAATCAGAACCAGAAACTCTCAGATTTTGAAATAATACAGTATTTTATTAAGTTTTGATACATTAAATTCACTGGAGGTGTTAAAGACATGCCTTTGACTTTTAATGGGAAGCAGGTAAACTCCTAAGTACCTGAAGTAACCACAGAGACTTTTTTATGAATAATGTGGTGAGTTGCCCTCATGAGAATATGGAAAGGGTTCCACACATTTACAATATCAGCAAGCCTTGACATATGTATTACTTTCTCCTGCCCTAAGCATCTGAGAAGACAAAAGGTCATGCTGAAAGGAGGCGGGTCAGTAAAAAAAAGCACAGTATGAAAACAGCGTGGAGACAGAAAGTTTAACATACTTAATTATGGATTTTTTATGGCATTTGTAATCCAAGCCATTGACCACCTTTATTTTGCTAAACAGAAAAGAATGCTGCAATTCACTATACCTCTGGGACCAATCACACTGCAGCAACTTGTTAAAAACATAGCACGTAACAATGCACCCAAACTGGCCAGCTGTATGCTCAAACCTGTCTGCCAACACCCACCTGGCTAAACAATACGAGAGGAAGCAGTTCACTTCATTACCTGAATGGTCTTTGCACAATGCTTCTGGGTGGGAACATGGATTAAATTTTTCCTCATCAATGGGCAGTTCATGGGCAGCTCGGAAGCATGTGGGAAGGAGATGAGCCACCAAACTCCACTATGGGTAGCTACAGCTATGGTACCTTTAGCATCTCGTTCTGAACTATCTTCCTTGAGGAAAATCCCAGCCTGGAGGCACTATGCTCTGTGGTACACTCCTGTGCACCAGATCTTGGGGTGCCTTCAGCTGCCTGTCAGTTTAATTCACCCACATGAATATATGTACACATGGGGTACACAGCATGTTCTGAGACCTCCACAGCAGCTCAGCTGACACACTTGATGAAGTAAAGCCAGGGAAAACATGTAAAGCCCCATGGGTTTAGGAGGCTCTTTGCCCAGAAGGCACATTCAGAGGAGCAGTGGAGCATAGTCTCTGCTTACTGCAACCTCCTTGGCTACATTTCTTCAGAGGAAAAATTCCAACAGTGCCATACCAGAGATAAGGAGTCTGAGAGGTGACCTCATTGCAGTATATAGATCTCTCACGAGGGGAAGAGATGGGACTGGCACGAATTTCTTCACTCTTGTGATGAAAAGACAGGACTACGGGAAATTATAGGGAGCTGAATCAGGGGAGGTTTAGGTTAGATATCAGGAAAAGGCTTTTCACCCAGAGGGCAGTTGAGCAATTGAACAAGCTCCCCAGGGAAGTGGTCAGAGCACCAAGCCTGCCTGGGTTCAAAAAGCATTTGGATGATGCTCTCAGGCACATGGTATGATTCTGGGTGTGCCCTATACAGGGACTGGAGTTAGACTTGATGATCCTGATGGGTCCCTTCCAACCCAGCATATTCTGTTCTATTCTATGATTCAATATCACCTGGTCATCCTTGTTAGGTGTAACAGCACAGATAATGCCTAGGTTCCTGAAACAAAAACATTTTCTCTCTCAGGAAATGGAACTGTAAAAATAAACTATTAATGGTTCATCTGATAAAAGCTTCAGTGTGTTTGATCACACAACAGTCAGCAACTGCCTTAACTTTCTCTTTGCTTTTAGTGCAAAGTACAACATAAAGCCTCCAAATGCAACAAAACCCCACAAACAGAGAAATGCCTTTCTCTATGCCTGCATACTTTTTTATACAGATGGATTGTAATTTACAGACTTGGTTATGTTTTGCTTTTTTGTACAGCCCAGCCTTAAAATCACACCATAAAGTCACGTGTAGATTTGTAACCATGGGTAAATGACATTAGTATCTGTAAGCCACATCACAAACAGAAAGCCACAAAATATTTCCTGGAACAGCAGATGCCAATGTTTAGCTTGCTACATGGACTCAGGAGAAACAGGGGAGGGAAGGCTCAAGCAGCAGAACAACATGAGGAAAGCTTCCTTACTTAACTTACTGAAGGATGGAGAGATTAAATTAAGAGATGGCTTAATAAAAACATAAATCTGGGTTCATGTATCTTTTCTGGGAAGCATAAAATGTGCAGAATAAGCAAGAGTATGTTGATTGTTGCTTTCCCTCGATTCAGGTCTATATTAATATTTCTAATCTCAGAAATCTTCTGTCTCACTGAAAATGAGGTGCTCCTGACAGTTTCACATTTTAGAACTGTTTTAGCCTAAGGGTCTACACCGAATATGAGTCAATAATGCCAAGGGAAACAAAGTAAATTATGAAGTCAATGGAAAAACTCCCACTGAGTCTAGTTCCCTACAAACTACAGATAAGGCTATGGGAATGCATCCAGAACAAGGAATCGTGAAAGAAAAATCTATTTAAGAAAAAATGTTTGTAAATTTCTTAATGTGATGAGCTACGCAAGGAACTCAGCCATTTGGAATCACAATGTCCCTCATGATGGTGCAACAACCTCCCTCACCAAGGGTCCAGACACTGCTGAGGCTAGTAGGAACGTGCTTGTGCAAGAAAGCAATTTGTTACGAGGGAAAGAAGCTGTATTCCTTGATTGTCATGCATATTAACAGAAAAGTCATATTTTATGTCAATTAAGACTTTTAAATTTATTTTTCAAGGTAAAAGGAAAATAAAACATATTTCACATAAGTAATACAGTAGAGGAGCAAACAGACAGTTTGGTAAATAGGAAGAGGTCAGTCCTTTTATTCAACTTGCTGATTTCTTCTCAAAGGTATCATTAGAACAATGTCTAAAAGATATAAACAATTTGTGAAATCTGTTTAAAAAGCAAATTGGAATAATTTGAGAAAAGTTGGATTATATATGACCACAGAAAAAGAAAAGAAATGTACTAGGAATGCAGGAGTATTTCTGCCTGTCATTTAAAAAATGCATCTGATTGATTACCTCCTTTTTTATCATCTGACTTTTCCTGTTTTCCAGCTTAGTAGAATTAAAGGAGCTTAGTTGTTCCCTTCAGCTCCATCACTTTCTGTTTGGCCACAGTGTTTAGAAGATCCAGAATTGCCAGGTGTTTTTCTAGACATGACCTACAAGATGGGGACTGCTTACCATCAAGGTTTCTTAGACAAAGAAGTAAAGCACAGAATGATTAAACTACCTGCACAAGGCAATACAAGAAATCTGAAACAAAACTGAGTCGGAAACCCAGCCAATCTTCAACACTGTCATACCTAGACCATACTTTTGACACTACTTCAGTGTTATCACAAAAACAGTACAGGAATTACATTCTGACAAATAATCAATTATGTAAGGAAGCCAATCTGTCCTGGGGAAGGCAAGTTTTAATCACCAGTTTCACTCTGTCTTCAGCCAAAGGCTATGGTAGTGAAAATCAAGAGCTCATATCTGGTAGGATAACTCAGGAAAAGCTTCTTTAGGTGTTCTGATTTACCTGTACTTCACTGAGGGTAAAAAATAATTTTCCTCTGTGTAACTGAAAGACTAAGGGTCATTGGAAATTCAAGGGATGATTTCTGATTTCTAACTGCTTGTTGTTTCCATTTCCTGGAATCCTGTTAAAGACAGGAGACATACTGCTGGCTGGTCACTCTTTTGAAATTATAATGAAAAAGTTAATTCTCTTGGAACTAATCAGATGCTACACGCTGTTCTACAATTATTCTATTGAACAAAGGTCTGTCTAAAGAAAAATTAGTCTAACACTTCCAAATGATGCAGTCACATGCATTTTGAGTTGTCAAAAATAAGACCCAGTCACTCTCCTAGCATCAATTTTGCTGTATGGTTTAGTGGAAATAGTTATCTTCAAAACTCATAAGATCTTTGTGTTCATTTAATTTCACCCTTTCTGAAGAAAGATATTAATACTCTGGCAAACATATGGAGCTCACAGTTTGTAATAATGATTGCCCAATAGCTGGATAATTCAAAGGACCTCTGCCTTTTTTAATTCAAGACTGAATAGCATTATATCTTCTTTTGAATGCTGGGCTATAAAACCATCTGTCCATGCAGTTGTTCTAGATTTCTCATTATTTTCAGACTGCATACTATGTGTTTGTTATTTTAAATTACAGTGCTGTAACTCACACCCACAGGCAAAAGAGATGGAAACTGGAAAATTATAATGCCTGCTAAAGGCTGATGTGCTCAGGGGAGAGAAGGAAGTATAAACAAGTTGGCATTTATGCCCTTGTCAGTGATTTTTCACAGCAGGTAGATTGGAATTTGTGTTTGTTAATGATAGATATATAAAATCATGGCATCTAGAAACCCTGAGTCAATACATCCCAGTTGTAAGGCTCTGCTGGCCCATCCTGTGGCTCTGGCAGGGTGTGCAGAGTACTTGTGCTATGTTGCAATGCACCCAAAGATGAAGGAGCTGCTACCAGGCATTCTCTGGTGATGAACATAGGGGCTTTGTGAATCAAGCCCCCAAAATCTTCCAGACTGACAATAGTGCAACAACTGATGTATATACAAAAAAAGCTGTTATCCTGTGATGTTCCTGTTAGTATCTCTTTAAGAAACTCCCACCACAATCATGAACTAGTATGAAACAGCCCAGGAAGGAAAGGAAACGTATATTAGAAGACAAGCAAACTCCTTATGTGAGAGGTCCAGATATGGTATAACAATGTCCTCTCAGATTTTCAGCACAGGTGAAGGGACACCAATTTTCCTTTCTCGTGTGCATACCACAAAAATGTCTACCTACAACCATGCCACACATTGCTATGCATTTTCCATAAATCTAATAAATTAAGACATCTGATGACCTGCTCCAACTCTACATTTTCCCCTACTACAAATTATGTTGAATGTCCACACAGGGAATTTAGCTAACAATGCATTATCTCTTTTTAATGGTGTAGCCTAAATTGTTCTACATGTATTTCCTTGTGTAGGCAAGTCTCTAATTCAAGAACATTTATACAGACTCCCTAAATAATTGTCTCCCTGAATAACTTAAAAATTACACTCTTGACAAATGGCTTGTAAGCCACTAGGGTTAGTATAAACTTTTTCCTAACTAAAATAAACCAAGTGTGACAGAGATATGGAAATTGGTTTAATTAAATCATAGAATACCAGCTTTATTTAAACAAAGTTAATGCTGTCTGTAAAAAGTGTACTTTGTTTAAAAGCTGACAAAATTGGTGAGGAGTTGAGTAAACTACATTCTGCACCTGTTACTGGACTCTCAAGGGAGAAACCTAAGAAAAAAACACCACATCTATGCAACATACCCCTACACTCAATCAGCAGTATGTTTTGTTTTAAAAATGGTATGGAAGAACCAAGCTGGAAATTGAGTGCCAGTGTTCTCCTGCATTGACCACAAAAACATATTTGTCTTAGTGCTCTGACAGTTGAATGAGCAGACATGCATGAGTGATGCTTAAGGATGGCCCGTGTGTATGTAATGCTTCCCAAAATCTCTTCAAGGACACGTCATCCTTGAAACACACAATTCCTAATTCTGTCAGGTTTAGTGCCTCCGCAGGTTATCTGCCAAATAATTGTCAGTTCTTTGACCTAAAAATGTCTGGGGACAACTTCAGAGATCAATGGGAACACAGGTATTTTGGCTTTCTCTTCTCTATGCTTCCACCTCCCTTCAGCTGCAGGTTTTGCCCACATCACACCTTGCTTTCACACATCTGCATCCTCATCAGATGGTGATCCAGCTGTAACATGGAGCAACATAGGGCAGCCCTGAGCTATCTTACACTGAGCACTGCACGGCCAAGGTGACCATGGTGCAAGGCCTGTTACAAGCAAATGCTTGTGATTGCTCCCAGCCATCGCCCTAGTCATCTCTGCACTCCTGCCTCCACATCATCACACTTCTGCTACTGCTCTCACCTCTAGCTGCAAATCATCCCCCTGCACACATCCCTGCCCAGCCTTCTCTACCCCAATTTGCTTGGAGGGTTCCTGGTTTCATCTTCATATTGTCATGCTGTAGCTCCCAGCAGCCCATCCTATGGCCATCTTAGCAAGGAGACTTACTTCTCACTCCAGCTTTGGGAAGAGGCATGCAAAAAGCACCAATTACATCCTTGGAATAAACTGGTTTACCTCCCGACTTCTGCCTGATCACAGGACCAGACAGACTGGAAAAATACCTAGCATGCACACTGATGACATGGGAGACCAAAGGCAAAAAATGGGGACCCAAAGCTGTCCTGACATCTACAAACTGACCCAGCTTCTGAGCAAGCCCTGGGCATGCATGCATAAACTCATCAGTGGGGTCAGGAGCACATGTGCAGACACCAGTGGTGAGAAGATGTGCTCCATCCCCTGTTTAGTTCAGAGAGGGTTGGCACTTCTCCTAGAAGGACACATAGTCCTGCATCACCACCACTCCTCCTTGGACTGATTCAGAGCACAGCAGGTTGAAAGTCAAGTGCATGGGGAAACAAAGAGAAATCTAAGTGTATCAGCAGGGCAAGGTGAATCTTCTGAAGGATTTGGTGAGGTTTTACTTTCTAATTTCAGCCATGACTTCCCGAGTGTTCAAATGGCACCTTGTCAGCTCACTTCTAGTTTGCTTCACTCACCTGACCCCTGCTTTGAAGGTGCAAATGAACAGAGGTAAAAATGCCATGCCACAATTGTAGTCGTACAGTGTTCAAACAGAACATATTAAATGCACCTGCACCTGAATACCGTTTCATTTAAGTTTCCCTCTACCAAAAAGAAACTGAGATTAGTTCGATCCATTACTGGAAAGTGACAAAATAGCATGTGTTTTGCTCAGTGAAAATTATAGGTGATCTCTGCAATTTCTTGTTACAACTAGTCTCCCTATACTATCCTTATCATTTGTCATTTTACCCTGTCAGTAGCCCAGCTGTTAAAGAAGCAGAAAAAAATCCCTTTATACAGACAGAAAAGAGTTTCGCTTCACAGTCCTGGTCCTGCTTCACTTCCAGAGTGAGGGAGAAAGGGAATGCCATCCTGGCAGTGGAAATCAAGTGGTCTGTAGCCAACTTCTGCACCTGCCCTTCAACAAGGCTGCAGGAGCAAATGGCCCAAGGCTTTGCCTGGGTCTGGTCCTCACTTTGGAGAAGGGGATGTGCTCCTGTAACGCTTTCCTGTTTCATCCCACTGCCTGCAAGCACAGAGACCAAGCCACAGCACTGACTGCAGGCACTCAGATACTGTAGGTGAACCATGGGATGCTCCATAATATCTATCCCACAGTCAGACATGGGACAAAGTGAGGATAGAGAGAGGAAGCAGCCTGCCAACACGGTGGGGTAGCTATGCCATAATGCACTATAAAATGTGTTCACTAATACACCACTGGTGTCCTGTGAGTAGACAGTTATAAATATATGGCCTTCTGCCATTTTTTCCTGATCTGTAGCTGTAAGAAGAAAAAATTCTAACTTCACTTAGGAAAGGGGATTCTGTTCTTCCTGATGGTGCTGCTGGAAATAAAGCATTTATTTATTGGAAAGTAGAGTTATGTTATATCACTAAAGGCATATCAGGGTTTTTTTACAGCAAAGAGGCATGTTGTCCTTTCTATCAGCAAAAATTCCTTAGTAGTCTCAATTATTAGGACCTTTTTCCATCCAAATTTTGACTCAGGATTAAGGAACATAACTGTGCTCCATGTTGATCGTGCTCATGCTGGATATGAGCATAGTACCTAAAAGGCTTCCAGATTGTGTTCCTCCATGCACTAGAGACAACTTAACATGAAAGGAAGATGCTCTGAATGAAAACTTCTCCTAGGTTGCTCCAAAGTTTAAGTTAGAATGCAGATAAAAATCCTATAATCTCACTCGAGTTTGTTAATAAATGCTATATATTCCAATTTCTGTCTCCTTCCAAAAAAAGTTATAAAGTCATTCTGTCATCTGCTATTATTACCTAGAATTTTTACCTTTAAAGTTGTAGCAGATTGGAAAGGTTGAAAAATTAATCTGGACACAGATTTTATGCCCATAAAAATAAAAAAGGCATGCAAAACAAGTTAGTAAAAGAAGAACTGTTTTGGGTTTTTTTTCATAAATCAATATATTCTGACTTAAGGAAGGTTGTGTTAGTACTGGAGAGTTTTGTACAGTGGCAATGCAGTAAATAAATCCATGGAATACAGGTGAAAACATCTGCAGTTGGGACTGGAACTATGGTTTCAGATAAAAGGTATTAACTAATAAATGACAAACTCTCATGAGACATTCAGAGAAACACTATTGCTCTACTCCTTTTCTAGAAATATATCAACACAGACCCGTTTCCCCTGTGTGAAAGGTAGAAAAAAAAATCCACTCTGTGGCTTCTAGATCAGCAAATGCCTTCTCATTTCAATTCTGGTGCATTCTTCTTTCCCTTGTGCTCTGCTTTTTTGAAGTATCTCCTTTTTAGCCACCTGGCCAAACATCTTTTTTGTGGTTAAGGAACCCATGTGAAAAAAATGAATGCCCACTGATTTTAAACTATGCAAATGAGGCAATCATCACTTTATTTTTTGGCTATTCTAGTTATGCTGACATCAGTAATCTCTTGTAGGATATCAGTTATTCATTAAGACAGTCTCATTTGCCCTAAACAATGCTGTGCTTTTAGTGACACTGTCACAAAACAGATGAACAACTCTCAGGGGTCAACTCCAAAAGTCTAAAAAAAATTTTTTTGACTCAGAGAGGACTTTTGCTTACTACAAGATTGTATTTGAACTATCTGTGTCTATATACAAGATACAGATAACAGGTCTGGTAGTGGTGCCACTGATATTGCATCAAAGATGCAGTAGTCCCTGTGTACTCCTTCCTGGAAAGCAGAAACATAAGAACATGATGCAGTTAAACAGAAAATTCCCAAAACTTAGACTTTGTTCCTTCCCATGTGCTTCAACCCCAAATCCTATTCACTTGGGCCATACAAGCTCCTCTTCTATAAAAGATGTACAAATCCTCTGCCTCCATTTGTGTCAGTTTATTTTCTCCCAGATGTTTATTTGGATATATAAATGATGTACCTTAGTGACACAATGACCCACCCTGATTCTATTTATATATCACAGAAGAGGTCTTTGTGATCCACAGTCCTGTTCCCCTAATAACGCAGATATGTTAGAGCAGTGATTTCCTTGGAAACTAAAGCACAGAAAAGAGGTGAACTGAGGCCACAAGTATCGTATCCCTGCAGCTCATACCTGAATCAGTCAGCTAGGAACAGCTCCTGAGTGGTACATGGGCTTGCTCTTTTCACATGTCTCACAGTTATTTAGGACAGCAAGAAAAAAATAAATAATTTATTAGGTAAAGGGGTTTTTAGCCTCTGTGAGACTATGATATTGTTGGGGCTATGTTACGCCTGACAGTAAAAAACCTGTTACTAGGAATTGCAGATCCATAAACTGTAAAAGATCTGACGTAAATTATCTTTCTTAACTGTAAGATGTGATCTAAGTCTTACTAGAATATTTCAATACCAAGAAGCTTCCTTATAACTCATTCAGAATGGCAGTGTAAAAAATGGTAAATTAAAAAAAAGCAGAAGACAGAGCTGTTGGAGTCTGAAAGCAAAACACTCATTTAAAGCCTTTCTTTAAAAGGCTGTTTTCTTGCTACAAACCTATATACAAGAGAAAAAACCAGACTGACTGATTAGTTATAAATTTAAAAACTGACACTGAAACTACCTTCAGGTTTTGTTCCTGGTGCATCACTACAGTCTTTTGCTTAGAACCTGCCAGGATGAAATGATATTACTTTCCATTTAATATTCTACCTAGAAACTTTACAGAAGGCTCAATATTTGTTTGTAAAGAATTTCTGAGTTTCAAAACTCTTATTTAAATAATGTTTTAAAAATACATTGCTTCACAAACATTGCATTCATTACAGTATTAAAAAATTACACAATAAAGATTTTGTTAAGCAGTGCAATTGTGCTGAACTTTGTTAATGAAATGTTTATATGGGATTACAACTAATTTCTCACAGATTCACCTGTCTGGTTCTTTCACTCACTGTTGATATAGAGAAGGAATTGCGTAGTTCCAGTAATCTACTTTTAACCTCCAAATAATACTTTCTAGTTACTTAGACCACTGACATTTGGATGCCTGATATTCCTTATTATAACATCGATGATGTTACTTACTCTTAAATCTAATTTTCAGCCCAATCCCCTCTAGCTGTTCACTGGTTTTCAGTGAAAATGTCAGATTTTCTCACAGGTAGCAGTTTCCTGTGGTTTAAGTAACTCGTGTGTTAGAAAAACAATTTCTTCCACTGAAAAACCGTCCTTTGTGTTTCATATAAAGCTGCTATAATTACAAATAGGCAAAGATGTATTTCACTAATACATAGTCTGCTTTTTTACACCTAATGAAAATGCATATAGCACTTGCCCAAGGAAAGACTTGGGAGGCAAAGCTCAGCCTGATAAATTCCTGCCTCAGCACAGCCTTTAGGAACATAATTTGTGTTTAAAAAGACGAAAGTGACTAAAGGTTTGCAGGAATTAGGGCGAGGAAGACTAGTGCCCATCCCTGCAAAGTGATGAATAACCATACTAAATTTGCTCTGCCATAAACTGTAGCTTTCAAATCTCAAAAGACATGGAAATCACCTTTGTGAAATGAAAGAAGAAAATATCTAAGTCTGGGTACTAAATAATAAATCCTTCAGGGAGTCAAACGACTCCGTTAATTAGTAACAGAGTTTAAAATTTTAATCTCTAGGTCACCCATTCAAATCCAGCTAAATTCAGTAGTAAAGGGTTATTGCCGCTAAATGACAGCTTCCTGAACAAGCAAAAAGGGTGTGTTTAAAGGTAGCCTTAAAGGAAGCCCAAGGACAGAGAGAGTCCTTCAATTGCCAATCCAGTGGTCTGAAGGAAAATACACTTGCATTTACGCTTGCCACAATGCATCCACTCTTTTTTTCTTCATATTAAGGGGAAAAGGACAACAATATTATACTTGAACAAGATGGTAAGCTTTTGCCTTTGATGGCATTAAATCATGTCAGTCTTTCATGCTAATCCAGAAAGGAAAGAGCTTTCCCACATACACTTCTGTTTGCCCGAATTACTGCGCAGCAGAACCTTTACATGGAGATGGATTTATAAGAGAGAAATAATTTGTGAAGGTAATGTAATAAGCAGTGGCTCGAGGGGAAAGGAAAACATCCAGGGCATCTGGAAGGTTGACTCTATTCTTTCTAAAATAAGTTTTATAACAGCTTAACTTCACAAGTGTGAACATTTCAGTGTATGGGCACTGCCAGATCAGACTATGGATACTCTTCACAGGGTAATATATCCTTGCAAAGGTTGGAGGCAAAGGATGGGCAGGACTCTATGATTTATCTGCAATAAGGTGTAGATATATAGCTTTTGGGGGAAGAAAAAGATCACCTATCAGCATGACAGTCAAGAAGGCATCTCACCCCAGTTCTGAGCCACCTCTGTGACGGGAACACGTCAGAGTAAAATTCAGTCACTTTTCATTGAAGCGGCGACTGGAAACTGCATACAAACCCTAATATTTTAGTCAGTGCTTGTGGGAAGACTGTAAGAGAGGAAAGCCTGTTTTCACTAGTAGTTCATGCTTTATGATTAAGGACAGGGAGCAACTAGCACATATTGTTTTCAGGCAAGACTGGTCTGTCTCTTGATATTATATATCAGCTCATTCACTTGCCAGCTTGCCCATCTGATTCAGAAAAAATCTCCAAAGCTTTCCTACACCTCTGGAAGAAACCAATGATGCTTGTCTGCTGCTCCTGGGCAATTATCACAGCCATTACTCCGTAAGCTCCAGGAGTTTTCTGTGTTGCTGATGGAGAGAGAGCATCTCTTCCAGAAGAGATTCAGAACAAAAGCCCAAAGCAGTTCCATTTAATCACATCTGAAAGGGCTTATCTTTCTCCACTGACTTCAGGGGATTCCATGGAAATGGCCCTTAACAGACTAAGAGTAGCCTTGCACAATACTCCCCTACTTCCTCCAGATTTTATCCTTTCCCATTACTTGGTCTTTGTTTACAAGCAGCCACAAAACAAAAGACAAAACTTAAATACCTCCAGTTTACCTTACTTTGCTATCTTTATCTTTTGTTTTGTTTTGTTTTGTTTTCCAGGGAGCTGGGATGAGTGGCAGTGTTTCTTAGTAACAAATTATGTTCACTAAGTATTTTTAATGTTTATTTACTGAATTACTTAGTGTCTTCACCTCCTAAACTATATGCAAGGAGAACAACAAAAAAACAATAGAAGAAAACAAACATCAACAGATGTTAATGTCCATATTGAATAATAGTAATCTCACCTCTGGAAAGAGATTTATCTAAGATACCAAGACCCAAACCATTTATGGAATCATGGGGTCCATAGCAATAGCTTCTATTTAAGCTATAAAAATAGCCAGAAGCTATTTTAGATCACGAAGTTCAGTTTCTCAGTAACCTTATAGTGCATTTTAGTCAAACAAGGACAATAACAAAGGTGAGGCAAAAGAGAGTAAGGAGTGTTCTTGACTACCCATACCTGGGCAGAAAGGAAGAAACTGAAGATTTAGTGAATCACAGGTCAGTACTTGGTTAAGGACCACTCAAAAATGGGTCAACCATAATTTTTCCTCTTCTTGATGTGTTTCTTCACTTATCTACATTATTCCATTCCTGCATTGCACCACATCCTGAAAATTAATCTTCACCGAGGCCCAAACAGGTCTTGACCCCTCTGACTCAGTACTTGAGATCAAATGAAACTGAGACACATTTTAACAGTCAACAGTGCACTATAACCTGACCTCATCATCCCTTTTGATGACTGCAATCAACCTTAGTATAATGGATTGCAGGGTTAGATTTATATTTGTAAATATCTGAGTTCTGCACTTAAAAAAACCCAACAAGCATAGTTGCTTATCCATCGATTCAGTTTTATGCTTCTGAATAATGCCAAAGCAGAGTTTTAGTCACAAATTATAACTATTAGATTTCTACATTGTGGACGATACTCTATTTTTTTTCATTAAAAGGAAACAAAACCAAATTAAAATCAATTTTTGCAGTTTACTGCTGGATATGTGGAAGGAAAAAAGTTAGTAAAAAAGATGCCTTATGAGGGACTAGTAGCCTACCTGGAGACGAGGAAATCTGGTGTACTTATGGTTATGTAAGAATTGCTTATTTAATCCTACAAAGCTGTTTAAGAAAAAGCCTCAACTGAAGCAAAACTTATTCAAGCCTCTTTAGTGATACCCTGGCAAGCAAATTGTTCAGTCAGGGAACTATGTTCTTTCCTACTACTTTTATTTTGTTCCTGTGGGAAACATTTAGGCAGGGCATATTGTCTCCATCAGGTTTGTACAGATAGTATGAGAGAGACATTTTAGTACTGGCCACTTGCCACCTCATGAGTCTTTCATTAGCATCAGTCTAACCTGCAGTAAAGGAAAAAACACTGGCAATGGAGTGGAGAACACTGAAAAATAATATGACTTAGTTAGTAATATAGCCCTCTGAGTGAAATTTATCCTTGTAATTTTTAAAATACTCATATATTATGTTGTTACTATTATGAAAATAGATGGCTGGTATTTTTTAATTTTAAAGCTGGTTACTTCTATTTCCTATATTCCCAAATGCTTTGACTCGCTTTGATACCCTGTCTAGTTTTCCATCTGAATAATAGGCAGCTCAGGTTAAATCTCCACAGCTAAAAATTGAAGGAAAGCGAAGGATAAGGAGCACTAGACAGGCCTGATATAGGATGCTACTCAGCAACTTCTATTTATGGATCCACGTTCCACATCCGCCCATCCTGTTTTGGGAAGGACAGTAGAGCAACTCATTTTAGGTCAATGTATTAAACTAAAGCAACCCAACCAGATTTCTTAGTGCTTAATATTATGTCTTCTTTACTTATGTATTTAGGCATTAATCTTAGTATTTAGTTCACTATATTAACCATTCATGAGCCACTTCACAGACTTGAGTGGTAGCAACCCTGCAGTCCTGGTGGCTTAACCTCCAAGAAATGCTTTCAAAAAGTTTCAGCTGCCAGGAACTCCATAGGAGCACATGGCTGACACTCCATCACACAGATTATTTCTGCATTAACAGCAAGTGATCCAATTGACTAAAATAGGAGGGAATTCTACGAGACCACAGGCTAGCTACTCGTGGCACAAAACACATCAGTGATGGAGTGAACAGCCAAGTGCAAAAAGACCTTGATGGTAAAGGTGTGGCCCCTGAGATGCCTTGTGCAGGCCTCCCTACAGCATGGGTGGGACCATTTATAGGACAGGATTGGCGAGGGGACAATTCAGCAAAAGCTTTACCCAGTGCAACAACCCTTTTGAGAGACTGAACAAAGCAGCACAGTGTTGGTAAGACAACAGTTTCTTAACATTCTTTCTATTATACTCAGAGATTTAAATATTTTTTTTCAGTTCTGATACAACTTTGGCAACTGAGGTGCTTTTAGTAGTGTTGTGTTTTCCACTAACATTCTCAGGCAAACACTTTATTAATTTTTCCAGCCACCTGAGTTCTGCAATATCAAATTGTCACTATAAGAGGAAGCAGAGCAGTAAACATGAGGCAACACAAGACAGAAAATCATTCTCTGGAGAGAGATGGCAAGGTTGAGTAGAAGACAGTATGACAACAAACCACTGCTGATAAAGATCTCTTAAGACAACCCCATCTGTTTTTCAAAAGCAGGACCTTCCAGCTCTTGCAGAAGCCATGGGATAGGTTATGCCAACCCAAACTGTTAGAGAAACATGACTTTTCCCTGCCTGCTAGGTAGGATGGATTTAGTCATTCTCCCACTCCAACTAGAGAGAAGAATAAACTGCTTACGGATGCTAAAATGCCATATGATGAACTTTGTTGTCTATCAGAAAACAATCCTTACTGAAAAAGAAAAAAAAAATATCCTAATTTTAAAGATCTGTTACACAGCAGTTTTCACATCAGTGTCTTCCTAATTTAGATCAAACAATAAGGAGTATGCCAATACAGGAAATAAATTGCCTCTGCCCTAACCTTTGGGGAAAAAAGGTGAAACAACAAGGTAAACCTATATATAATGGGTGATTCTAAGAGCATGACAACCTTACCCAGATGCCTCATTCTGCTTTGTTTGGAATTTGTCCTCTGTGTTCATGTACTTACGTTAACAATTAACTTATTTTGCCATTTCTCATCTGTTGGTTCAAATACATAAGGGGAAAGACACATCACATTGTTTTTGTTTGAGCAAAAGAGCTGATGACAATCATGGATAAGGAACAGACTATGAATATTTTTTAAATGCTGTCAGTTACTGGTTAACTTGAGAAAATACTAGATATTATTACCTCTTACAGTAGAAATGCTATCTAAATTGATTCTAAATAGATTATCCATACTCATGTTCAAACACTGTTACGAAAAGTAGCTGTTCACCTTCCAACTTTGCAACCTTCAACCTTTGCAACTGCCCTGTATGTTGATTCAAGACAAAAGCAGGTTCCCACCCTGCTGTCAGGGACATTAGAGGAACAGACCTGTATAAAAGAGTACTAGAGAAACATACAAAGAATGTGAAACTATGAAAAGCTTAGAGGACCTTCTTTCGCTTGTATCCCATTTTGTAGATTTGATTTAAATACCCTTTTCTCAAGACAATGCATGAAGACCTTCATGCCACAGATGCCATTCTGATAGTAAAAAATACATTTTTCAATCTTCAGCATCATCTTTGAGTCAGGAGGGCTCCACTAAGAAACACCTACTTCTGACTCAGTAGTTATTTTCACTTTTCAGCCTTGGATATTTTCCTTAGTGTCATTTTGAATAGGAATCTGCCTATCTGAAAAGCTGCCTCCTGCTAATTCACTCTTGTCATTCTTGAGTCTGGGATCCTATACTGCCTGGTGCAGTATAAAGCACTCAGAGATGCCTTGAATTCAGACAGCCATTATATGCTGAAAGCTCAGGGTTGCAGCAATGGACCAGGGCATCAGACGACATTGAAGCAATACAGCTGTCAATAACACAGAAAGCTCAGGGACAATTGGACATATGTGGAGGAGAAAGAAGACCTGTGTTTTGGGAAGGCAGCCAAAGAAGTGAAATGAACCAGAACTGGTCTAGTATAGATTGTCAGTGTTGTACTACAAGTACTTGGATTAGTAGCTGAGCACTGAAAACTAGGATGCATTTCATTTCCAAGGATAACAAAGCAAAACTTTGCACCCCAAAACAGCATTTAATCTTAGGCTATCAAAGCAAACTGCATACATTAGGTGTCACTGTGAAATGGGCTAGCTCTTCTTTTACAGCTGAAGAAACTAAGGCTCACTATCATACAAGGGAAAAAAAAAAACGGCAAAGGTATTTTTCTTATCTAGGTTTTCAATAAGACCCTGATTTAGCCAAACAGCAAGAGCAAAGGTCAGTTTAACTCTGATTTTTTCTACACTTTAGCCCAAGGAATAAATCAAACAAGGGAGTATCAGTAGGATAAAAGATCAGATCTGAACGGAGGCAGAAACTCTTGGATTTCATTTGGAGAAGACAAATAATTCACAACCCTGTAAGATCTGAACTGACACGTGTGCTCCGTGTACATACACACCAGCTGGCAATTTGCAGCTGAGAGCCCCAACTCTGGGAGTGATTTTACTGAAAAAAATATCACACAGCATGTCAGGTGGTAGCTGGACACATCTGATACATTATTACTACGTGTCAAGGTGAGTCAGAATGCACACGGCAGACAGGAAAATTAAACAGATTAGCTCCCTGTCACCAAAAGGTTTCTGTGGCTTAAGGTAAGAGAATGCATCAAGGACTGATGGAACCAGCTGCAACAATCTTGAAGAAAAGTCTGTCATGTAGTGGTCCTAATTAGAGCTACTGACAGAGCCGGTAAACTATGGAATATTTTCAATAGGATAGATGAACAAAGAAAATAATTGAATATCTAACCTCTATTTCTGGTAGTCCCAAAGCTGAGTAAGACCTACAGAAAGATAAAGGAGCTTTAAAATAGACTCAGAAAAAAGTTGTGTAATGCTTCTGTCACTCAGGATACAGTCACTAAGGCATCCCTGTATTTGTTCTATTAAAATGTGCTGTTGAGCTGAATTAACTCATCCAGTTAGGGAAATAGCCATTGGGAAGAGAGAGACAAAAGGACAACACTTTAACTATTACATGAGGCCAATTTACACAATCAGTGTGGCATCACATGTGGTTGGGGTGATAAAAGGTTGGGAACATTTTCAGCTTTGTTTTGTTTTTTTTTTCCATGAAATAGTCAAGGAGCCATTAAACATGGAATTTAAATCTAGTACAAATCAAGCACTCCTTATTACAAGGAAATAAATGAATAATTCTCAGTGTCTTTTTTTTTAAAGATCTCTGGATACTTTAAATCATCTATTATAATATCTTTTTCTTCCTTAGCAGGTTAGTAATCTCCACTCTCAACACTTTTCCTTGAGGCTATATACTAGAAGAGCCAGATCTGGTTTGCAATCAAGATGTCCAACTATTGCCATCATCCAGCTGCTAAATACAGCTGTTTGATGGCTGCAAACCCGAACTCCAATGGCTATGTCTTCTTCTCTGCCATCACTTCTCCCCTCTAGTTCAGGAACATGATGCCACCTTGAAAAGAAAACTCTGTTTTCTAGGGATACTCTTGCAAAGTTTTTTCCTCCTCATATTTAATTTTATACCTGTAAATGTGATATACAAACTTGGAGACAACCAAGTGCTGCTGGGAGAAAACAGTTGCTACAGTCATAGTGCTGGCATAAGATATTTCAGGGCTGTTGGAGCTCATTAACACTAAAGGAAAGCACAGTAATAAACTCTTTTCAGTCATCCACAATCTACCAAGCTTTGTCCCTAAATACGGGCCATATCTGGTGGCTGGGGATTGTGGGTACAGAAATGAGGGAGTGGAAGTAAAAGAACACATCAACCTCAATGTAATGGAAATCTCTTCAATTCCAAGGGAAAAGGGAAGGGAACAGAGGTGTCTGTCATGACTTTTAATAATATCTTAAAGATCTAAGGTCCAGATGGAATAAAAAACAACTTCATTCTTAATTGCTGTAAGAATATTAATGTGCCAATCTGAATCTTAAATGTTAAAATACTATAAAAACCTAGCTCAGTAGCTAAATTATCTTCAATAGTGTGAGCACTGATAAACTGTTTTGTAAAGAGGGATAAAAGTTTAAAGGTCTTTTTCTGTCTCTTATTTTTCTGCCTCTCCCTTGCACACATAACACCATGGCACTGTTTGCTCGTTCTGAGGGACTGCAAAGAGTCTACAAAAGGAGCAAACTTAAAAAAAACCAAAACAAAAAAGAGGAAAGCAAGGAGTAACGTAAGTGAGATATTCACAGAGATGCCATCTGAGGTTGAGTATAATAGCTTTCTGCTAGTACTGAACAAGATCCTGCAAACAGAGTTAAAATTCCAGACTTAGGCTTCTTGCTATGTTGAAGAAAATGCTTTTAATCATTCCAGGTGTTTCTAGAACAAGGGTCAAATATGTTCTTTAGGCAGAATTTCTTCCAGTTCATCTTCTGTACCTTCTGAAATCTTGGAGAGAAAGGGCAGTGCTTTTCTGCCCTTAACTGGATGCTTAGCTGGACAGTTTCAGTGAACCCTCCCAATAAGCACTGAAAGCTGTATGGATTACAGAGCCTTCATTTTGAGAAATGAATGATTCCCTCCCTAATGTAGGGATGGAAGGAGTTATGAGGGATAATTCTGAAGATAATGATAAGAAAGAGGTCTTTCATAATATTAATGGTATTTGCTTAAAAAAAAAAAAAATGGGTTGAAAGAGAGGAGTAAGTTTGGCAAGTTTATGGTGTCGTACTCCAGGTACATTTCTGCAATATTTATAAAGTTTGGATGTTAGCCACATTCATATTATGTGTTTGATTAGAGGAAATGTTTGAGAAAGGCTGTCAAAGAATTTAATTTTCTTTCTTCTGTTTCTTAACCTCCAGTAGCAGACCAATCTTCAACACCTGTCTCGTTGGGAAGGGAATAAACTGGTGCCTCCCATCTCCCAGATTAGCATGCTAGGTTATAGGCTGAAGGCTTCTCTGGGAATGCAGTGATCTCACTTCAGGGCTGTTAAGCAACACTCTGTATGGAAAATTTTCTCCTCTGCTCTCAGTACTGAGTGTTGTAGCTCTACTTCTAAAGGAATGGTGGGGAATGTACATTCTCCAAAGCATTCTTGCAAGGCAAAAGAGGATAATTTGAATCCCCTGAGACTAAAAAATGTGTTGAACACAGATCTCCAACTTCCCGAGCAAAAGCTCTAACCACAGGACTCCTAAATATGTGGTTAACACTTCTCTCTTCTGAGCTCTTAAAGAAAACTGTGAGGCAATCCCTTATTCTCAGAGCACTGAAGATCAAGCACAGTTTTTGCAGATGTGAATCACACTTTCCTCATATACTGAATTCAGAACTGCATCCAGGCATCAAAATCAGAAAGACAGACAGTATTTCATTCACATCTGGTCTTCAAATGCCTGAAGTCTCCTTCCAAACAGGAGGCTGGGTGTTATGAATTCAGCTTGTGAGCCCTGGGAACCCTAAGTCTATGTCACACTACTTACTCTATGAAGAGCTGGATTTCTAACTTGGGTTTGTGAATCACAGCACAAGAGGCAAGCCTGTTAAAATTACCTCTGAAGGGCTGGGCAAAAATATTGCATTTCAAGAGACAGTTATCAATTTTCTTACAGTAGTCTTAACCAGAACTTAACACTGAGAACCCCGGTAAAGGAGTGGTAGTCTCACAAACTTGCTCATCCAAAAAGATTTATCAGTCAATACCTCTGCTCCAGCTCCATGTGCCTAAACTTGGCCAGTTGTTAATACCCTCTTTATCTGTTATATGTATCTTTTAGACCATGTAGGCTAGGACCATGACAAATTAGATATATTTGATTTTTTTAAAAAACGGGGGTGCAGTAGAAACAGTTATTTTTCTCCAGGCTTTTCAGTCAATATACAGCAAATCTGCCCATTCAGAATATTTATTACAGAAAAGACCTTTGTCCTTTATTAAGCAAATGTCCTTCTCAGCACTGGTAACGTATCAGTTTTATCTTTCTAGAAATTCCAGACTCCGGTATGACTACTGGAATATGATTCCTGGTCCTGTAGCCACATAAGAGGCATTTCCCTCCACAGGAGAGACGAAGGCCAGTGTTTTGTTGGTATAACCAATCTGGATCAGACCGAGACTTTCCCAGCATAGCAAAACAATTGCCTAAAGCTTTTTTTTTCTTTTTTTTTTTTTCTTTTTTTTTTCTTTTTTTTTTCTTTTTTTTTCTTTTTTTTCTTTTTTTTTCTTTTTTTTTCTTTTTTTTTCTTTTTTTTTTCTTCTTTTTTTTTTTTTTTTTTTTGATTTTTTTTATTTTTTTTTTTGCTTTTTTTTCCTTTTTTTCTTTTTTT
>JAAWXA010000001.1:49417534-49542570 GCA_038090715.1 Florisuga fusca
GGGGGCGGCCCGGCGGCCGCGGGCGGAGCGGGCAGCCTGGAGCGGATCCGTGCGGACCACGAGCGGGCTCTGCGTGAAGCCAAGGAGACTCTGCAGAAGCTGCCCGAGGAGATCCGCAGAGACATCCGCCAGGACAAGGAGAAACTTCTGCAGGATGCCCGCGGCAGGAAGGAGGCGGGCGCCCCAGGACTGCCCCAGCGCCTCTTCCGCCAGCCCGTCGGTGCTGTGGGGCAGGAGCCCGCCGACCCCGCCGTCCGGCAGAAGAGGGACAAAATCAAAGAGGTGGGTGGCTACGGCCGGTCCCGGGGACGCGCCCCGGCACTCCAGCGCGGGGCAACAGGTCGCTGCCGGGGCGGCGGCGGGGAGATGAACGAGCCCTGAGCCCTCCCTCCTCCTTTTTCCCTGCGGGTAGGGGTCTTTCTGGCCGGCCCGCACTCGGCAGACGCCGCTTAGGTCGCCTTCGCCGCCCGCGGTTGCACCCTGGCAGCCCGTGGTACCTCCCGCGCCTTTGCGCGGCCGCGGAGCGAGTGCTGCCTGCGGACCCAGCAGCGCCGGGCGCTCTCCGTGCCGGTTGCGCCGTCCCCCGCACCCCGGGGACACACTCGTCGCGAACCTACCGGCACCGAAACCCGGAAAGGATGCAAATCCCGCCGGCGCTCGGCGGGTTGCGGGGCGCCTCTGAAGGGGCTGGGCGAGGGCTGGGAGCAGCGGCGCCCGGGAGGAAAACCAACTCCCGGGTGCCTCATCGGGACGCGGGTCCGCCTGCGCGCCCCGTGGAGCATCCCGGGCTTCGCTGCCGGTAGGTTCGCGACGAGTGTGTCCCCGGGGTGCGGGGGACGGCGCCCTTCCCGTGCCGCACTGGTGGCGGAGGGGGGGGGGTCACCTCGAGCGGTCCTGCGCTGGTCTCAGCCGGTGCGTTTCCAAGTGCGGGTTTTTGTACAGAGAGCTTCAGAGATGTCGCGATCTGTCTGGGAATCGTGCGGCTCAGAGTTCCGTGATACCGGCTGCCTAAAGAGCTGAGAGTTATTTTGGCAAAACGCAGTCACTTTGGGGGATAGCGGGAAAGCTGTATGTCTTTTGACAAATGCCCCGGGCTGTCTTGTTCCCTCGTGCTGCGTGGTTGGTTCAGGTACGGCTGTAAAGTCCTTCCTTAGAGAAATTGTCTCCAAACTGTGTATAGGCAAGACTGCTGTGAGCAGAGCTTGACAGGGTCCTCTGACAGACGAGCAATTTCCTTGGTAATGTAGTTCAACTTCCCATCATTACTGGCTGGTTTATTTATCGAACTGACAATTTCGGCTGCCTGCAGGGATTAGGGTTTATGAATTAATTAGTAGTATACGTTTCCTGTTGTGTAGAGATGGAAGTGAGATAGGAGCGAGACTGTAACGACTGAGTAATTCTGTATGTGTGAAACATCCCTAGCCTTAGTGGGAACGATTTGTTCTTGTTGAGTATACAGACCAGTCTGAGAAGTGAGTCCTGATACCAGACAGAGGAAGAGATAACAGGCTCTCACAGATCTCAAGGTGTGCTCTGTGCTCCGGAGTCCTTGCATCACTGTAACATTGTGCACCAGTTCTAAGTAGCAAACACCAATGCAAAAGTATTTTGAAGCAATAAACACATAGGAGTGCACGGTATAGACTGAATCTTGAAGTGTGCACATCCTGTGTTGTCTTCAGTTTTAGTCACACAGCCTCCACGAGGCATGTGGAACAATTAAAAATTCCGACAAACTCTCTATCCAGTTATCTTGAATTGCCATGTAAAAAGTATTTAGAAGTAATGAGGCTCCAGACCTGATGGATGATTCTGTAGCATAGAAGAGCTGCAACAAGTTAAATAAGGACTAAGAAGGTAAAACTTACTGGTCCCAGTCCATGCCAACTAGTCCAAGTTATCTTTTGTTATATATGAATACGCTTGAGCATGTATGCATATGCTTGTATGTTTGTGTGTATGTCTACCTACATTAATACCCCAGTATCTCTAAATTTTTTTTTCACCTTTTCCATTCCATCGCTCCTCTTTCTCCTTCACTTCTACCCAGGAATCACAAACAACATAGTAATCCCCCCAAACCCAGATTTTCTGGCTGTGTAAGCATGGGAAATTACTGAGGGACTGCACTTTGGAGTATCCAGACTTTTATTTTTCCTTCATATCTCAGCCTAATTTCTCAATGCTATGTGTTGTTTCTGGGTGGTTCCTTTCCTCATGATTAACTACGTGACCTTAATGCGTTGTTTACTTAATTACTCTTGCTTTTTTCCAGTACCTTGACTGGTTTTGTTTTTCTTTTTAAAGAATACTTTTTTTTTCCTATTGACTGTTAGACAGTGTTTCCTGTTCTGTGTTCACTTACTTGTTCCATTTGTTGGCCCTTATGTTGTTTCTCTCTTTGCAAGCTCTTGTCTACTTTCTTCATGTTGATACTTTGCTGCCAAGCTGGAATTCTAATATGTAGTCTTTTTAGAAATAGTTTTAAATTGTAATGTAAAGTATGAACTTTAGTACTACTACACTGTAGTACACTACAGAAATTGGAATTATCCCATAAAGTTGTTCTCCTTGTGCTTGGTGGTTGCATACTGGAGATACAAACAAGAATCTTTCTGCTTTCATACTCTTTGGAGCCTGGAATTTGTGTGTATAATGTATGTTGTATACCTATAACTCATAATTTGAAACTATTTCTGTAGATATTTTTGACAAAAGGAAGCAGGATGCTTTAAAGGAAAAGAATGCTGAAAACAAGATTGTTCTTCCCTGCCTTTCTGTCTTAGAAGAGCTCTCATATCAACATGCTGACATAAAGCTGAGAGGGGAGGCAGCTTAGAGATGTTCATTTTCTGGTTTAAATTTTAAGTAGAAATAGGTGTCTAGAAGTCTAGATAGTCTAGATAGTACAATATGGTTTGCAATTAAAAAACAGTAAAATACTGTGACTTTAAAGCATTTCCTAACAGTCTTTTAATGGAAATTTTAACCACTCTATTGCATGCCCTTTCCTGTTTTTTTTAACAAAGGTGGGACTATAAAGATTGAACCTTTTCTAGTATTGAAACCATTATAACATAGAAAAATAAGTTTCTAGAAGCTTATTGAGCAAGTAGAAGACTTGTGGAAACATGGAGAAGTGGAGATCATGTTGCTGTCTGCTGCCCTCTGCTCCATCAGAACTCTGTGGTTGCTCTTGAGGTTACACCCATGGGGCCTGCCTGTATGCAGGTGTGCCCAAACAGATCAGAGATGTGGGCCAAAGAACAGAGATACTGTTCTGATACCAGGTATCTTCTGATAATGAGTTACAGGCAAACTAAAAAGAAAGAGGGCCTGACAGGCCTGTCCTCAGTACTTCCTGTTGTAAAACCACTGTCAGTTGCTTGTGACTGATGAAATTTTTGGAAATTACTTTTCTTCAGGAAGTTGTTGTCTTCTTTTAGTGAGCTGATGCAATTTATGAAGGGTAACAGTGGAATTAACACAAAGCAGACAAGCGGGACAAGGCAGTGAAAAGTGGTCAGAAGAGATGGAAAGTCACCTCTTTTGACAGAAACAAGGATGGGGGAAACTCACCAAAAGGAAATAAATCCCCAGCCTGACACTGGACCTCCCTGAACAGCTGCACTGGGATAGCAGGCAGTAGGAAAGGGAGCAGTGGAAGCATGCTTCATCATCTTCAGGAAGGCTTGAACGAAGAGGCACAGCTGCTTTTGAGCCTACCAGTACACTTGTATTTTGTCAGTCCTTGAGGTCTTCTGGTAGTTCCACTGAAGATTTGGTATCTCCATGACTTGGGGCAGGGTCTTGGTACCTGGTACACCTCAAAGTGGTCTCTCTTCTGGTGTCCTGATATGGGCCCAAGAAGGTGAATGAGGAGGTTGTGGTTTGTGTTCCTGCTCTTCCAGCTGTTGATTTGAAAAGTGGCCCCTCTTGAGCAAGTACCTTCTGTGATATCTGTTTCTCCTCTAAAAAAAGGGAGAACTGGAAAGCAATGATGACCCAGTTTCACTTAAATAAGCCAAAAGAGTATCAGCTCTTGTCACTGTTGCTTGTGGCTGCTTGTGTGATTATTTCTAATGTCCAGGGCAGTCTTGCAGGTGCATAGGCAGTTTGGAAAAGGTGTCAGCTTGATATGAGCAGAAAGGTGATTAGAAGAGGATAGTAATAGCGAGAACAGGTTATGGAGGCAGGAGATGCAGTTTCCCTTAGGAAAATATGACTGCTAATCTTTCCCAAATCTTAACTCCTCCCTTCCTCACCTTCCCAGAAAAAGAAAAAAAAAAGAGAGAGAGAGAGAGAGAGAAAAAAAAAAGTGATTAAACTATTTAGGAGTTAAAAAAATAGCAAAGCCTGAGCTTTTTTTATTTCAGAGAAAAGGAATAGAAAACAACAAATGAGCTAGCGTAGGTACTAGAAGCAATATAATCAAATTAATTAGTGCTGTGCTCTACCCAGGCTAATAAATCCTGCTGAATAGCAAGCTACTGGTGTTGGTGGAGCACCATACTAATGCAGCCGTGCTGCTGTTGTACAAAGTAGCTTGCTTGGAAACTGTACACATTATTGTTCAGAGCCATTTGGACATGTTTTCAGGATAAAAACCTCGTTGGTAAACTGGAATCAGTGTCTAAAGAGCATGATCAAGCATGAGCTCCATATGCTTGCTCACAACTCTTGCAGTCATCTGTTAAAGGTCCGGGAGCAGAGGATTTATTTACTAATTCTATGGTCATTCCTAGGCACTAGTCTTCTGAGCTCAACAGGGCAATGGTCTGAAGTCAGCAAAACCGGCTCTGCAGTGGAAGATGATGCCATGGGGCCTTTCTATAAAGAACTGAATTAAGGTTGCTTTGGCAGTGTGAGTTGTAGTGCTTCTTCAGTCTTTCATTTTGTTTGTGTAATTGTTTTCTATGGTGGCTTTTCTGCAGTTTAGTTGGAAGTCATGAAGTGAAGCAAAAAGTAATGTTGTGGGGAAGTTCAGAAGTATCAGGAGAAAAGAAAGCTTGTGAGCATGGAAATAAAGCAGTAATCAGAAATCTAGTATGTACTTGACATAGCAGTGTTTGGGCATAATCAGAACTATTAATGAGGAGGAGTGATGGCAAAATTATAGGAAGTGGGTTGTTGCTGAAGAAGGGAGGTCAGCCCTTTGTGCCTTTGTGTATGTTTCCACTGCTTCCTTTCCTACTGCCTGCTATCCCAGTGCAGCTGTTCAGGGAGGTCCAGTGTCAGGCTGGGGATTTACTTCCTTTTGGTGAGCTTCTTGGGACAAGGTGAGTTCCCCCATCCCTGTTGCTGTCAAAAGAGGCGACTTTCCATCTCTTCTGACCACTTTTCACTGCCTTCTCCTGCTTGTCTGCTTTGTGTTAATCCCACTGTTACCCTTCATAAGTTGCATCATCTCATTAAACTAGCAGAAAATTACCAAGTTGGATAGTTTTCTGCCAAGTTTTCCACCACATTGGTGACTTGAAGGCCTTAATGGAAGAGTTGACTTGGTACTGGTTTTGGCTTTGGTGAGGCAACAGTACTATATGGATGAAAGTGGTAAAAATACTTATTCCAGCTTCTTGTTTTAGGCACTGGAATCTGATCTTCTGGCATAGTTTCTCCATTAAAATTGAATCTCTACCGTGTGACATTTGCAGAACAAAGGATCAGTCTCCTGTAATAACCTTCTGTAGCAGGCTGAAGTGCTGTGCACAGGAGACTGTTACCTCTCAACCCATTTTCTAACAACAGAGAAGGGGAAAAGAAACACAGTGGGAAGATTTACTGAAGTGCAGCTCCTGTAGACCAAAATGCAGAGGGAGTAAGGTTGTGGAGCCCTTCACAGGAGGGGAAAGAAAGGCATTAAAATGCAGCTGTGGAAGCATTAAGTGGTTTGGGCTTGAGAGAGAAAAAGCCAGGTTCCCTGATGGTAAGTTTCTTTAAGAAAAGAATATGGTGGAAGGGAGTCAATATGTAATGAGTAAGTAATGTGGTGATTCCTGGAAATGTGCTGATGATGCAATGCGTTTCGAAATAAGTTGTTGGGGTTTTTTAAGTACTTTGTGACCTTAATGCTGGCATCTTACATCTGTCCTTCAGCTTGTGAAGGAGTTTAAAATTAATCTTGACACTTTTTTTTTTCTCAAAGCTTTATTTACCCACATGTAATCTTCAGGATATTTTTCTCATTAGTTATTTTTCAGTGTTTTGCAGTGCCTTCCTATTATTAGTATTCCTAATAAATACTGTTTATTTTACTTCTGTTTGTTTGGGTTTGTCTTTGTGTGCTTTTGTGGTTTTATAAAAGACACTAAAGTGGTGAACTAAGTGCCTCCATGGTGGGTAGGTAAGTACCTTATACCCCTAAGTTAAGCACGTAGACTTTCCCTGGACTACTTGGGAGGTTTGTGCTTTTGTGAATTGGCAGCTGGAGGTGGCAGGGGTTATCTTGTGGTGTCTAAAATGTCACAAAACAGTAAGTTAAATCTCTTGCTTAATGATAATAGCACTACAAGATGCAGAGGAGCTTCATCTGAGTTACTGAGAGTATGATTCAGTGAGTACTAAGCAACCTCTTAGTTCTGTTGCTTGACAGACTCTATGCAAAGCCAACCAGACAGAGTGCTATTCCCACTTTTGTTGTGTTCATCACTTGATGGGGTAGCAAGGCAAAATAGCTTAGTGAAGGTCTGAGCACAGTGGAAGCAGGGGAACCCCTCAAAGACAATGCATTTGAAAGGGGAGCAGAGTGGAGGAGAATGGGACTGAGGTCTCTTCTTCTCCTCAAGACATGAAATAGGGTATTCCTTTGCCAAGTTATTACTTGTTTTGCTGGGGGGAGGAGGGGGTTGACATTGTTCATTGTTTTAGGTGAGTCATGCTTCAGCTACCTTGTTTTGGGTTTGGTTTGTTGTGTGGTTTTTTTGTTGGGTTTTTTTTTTGAGAACCCAGCAGCCTCTTCTGTCAAATGACTTGAAGTTTCTGTCATGCAGGCAAGTGCCTGGATGATTACAGCATTGGGCTTGAAATAGAGAAGGGATATCTCAGTGTAGAGCTGTATAGCTGTGTGTGTATTTGACTGGAATGGGCTGTGTCCCCATTGCTAGTTCATGTTTCTTCAGCCTTACACCTGTTTTTTTGAGCTAAGAAGAATATTTAGTTTTCCTATATTCAGACTTGGTCTATATTCTCAAAAGATAACTTTACCAAAACTTTAATGTATGTCCTATGTAACTGAATCCTCAGAATTGTAGGGAAAAATAAAAGGCTTTGAATGTTCAGTGGAAAACATCTGGCTTTCACAGAAAAATCAAGCACATTATTAGTTCTTTAACTGAAAATCCACATGCACATTTTATGTTAAGGCAAAATGTACATTCCAGACACACACAGAACTCTTTTTGTGAAAGCTAAATAAGGTGATGTAAAGACATAAGGTAAAGCCTAAAATGGAATGTCTCCTGCATTTTGGCAAGTTTTAATCTCATGGTGATGTTTTCGTAATGTTAGTATAGCAGCCTATGGCAGCCATTTAATGTAAAGAAAAAGAGTAAATCATAGCATTGGTGGGTACAGTTGCTTAAGGCTGTAGTTCTGTGCTGTAGGCAAAATGAAGCAGAGAAATTCCACCTGTTTATTAAAAGTCTACTGTTAAGACCATCACTTGGGGGTGGGGGTGGGTGGGAAATAAGAGTTGTAGACAACCAGGCTTTGATAGCTTCTTTGACTGTTAATGAAAGCGCAGGACTCAGACAAGGAACTAACAGGAGATAGCACTTCTGGAAGATAATTAGCATAGTTTCAGAAGCACTTGTATGATTGTTGGATGTACATACTTTTTCTTAAAGCTATCTGTAAGATAAATGCTATAAAACCCCTTGAGTGTGTTAACTTTCCTTTTGGTTGGGTTTGGGTTGATTTTTGTTTTGTTTTGTTTTTTTCCCTAGACTGGAAAATCTACACCAGCATAGGTGTAAATTTCTGTTGTTTCCATCTTAAAGGGACTATCTTAACAAGTAGTTCCCTTATCTACAAATAATAAGTTTGTCTCCCTAACTTGTGTTGCAGAATAAGAGTAATACTTAAGGAAAGTGTCTTTGATTCAGTGTTTGCCATTGTCTACAGTTGCAGCACTTCTGGCAGTAAATTTGACCTGAGATGGTACAGATAGGATGAAACACTCCAGTTGTGTGCTTTTTATACTGACAAGCACAGCTATTCAAATGTGTCTCTGTGTGAATGTGTAAAACAATTTAATTTTGAAAGATTTTTGTAGTCTATTCCTAAGTTACTTCTAGAGGTATCATTTTACAAATTAAGAAAATAGCTGTTTAGGTGGGCCTGTGTATTAAGCAATATGGGTAATGTGACAGATACTCAATCTACTGGTTCTATCTTTGGTGTGAAAAATCTCTTAAATCTCCTTTATCCACAGAATTTGTTTTGTGGAGGGTACATGTGATATAAAGATTGTGTGTGCACTTCTAAGAAGCATCACTGTTTTTCTGTTTCCCAGGACTTTTTATAATCGTGTCTGCAAGTCTGTCATGTAAACATAATTGATGAGTAATAAAGCTCATGCTTGCCTGAACCAGATTAAATGAAACCTTTTGCAGAATTGCAGTTAAGCCTCTTGTATCACAGTGCAGATGTCCAGAAGGCTTTGCTGTTTTAAGAAAGCAGTTTGTTCTTCCAGGGGTGAGAAGGGTCTAGTGACCGGCCCAAGATTGCACAACGTGTCAGTTTTAAGAGCAGAACTTAATTACCTGGATCATTTTTTGTTGTTCCCCACTAAACCAGGAGCTGCTGCTGTGTGCTGGGCAAAGGCTGACTTTGCTTCTACCTATGCTGCAGGTCTCTAGCCTGGACATGTCAGCTCACCAGGGCCAGTTGAAAGCTGGGTTTTGCATATGGGCAGCTGTGCTGTGGTTTGCCTCTGCTAATCACACTATTTATTACAGTGGGAGGCTAAACCTGAGACTTCTTGGTTCTATGTTTAGGACACTTGCTGTGAGGGTTTTAGGCAATACTTGAAATATTTGGTTGCCCAAATAAGTTGTGGCTGCCCCCTCCCTGTCAGTGTTCAAGGTTGGATGGGTCCTTGAGCAACCTGGTCTCGAGGAAGGTGTCCCTGCCCATGCAGGGGTCTTGAAACTAGATGATCTCTAAGGTCCCTTCCAACCCTAGCCATTCTGTTATTTAATGATCAAATTGTCTGGTCCAGTGCTGTTCTGAAGGAAGGAAAGTAGGGTAGTAAAATTCCCAGTCTGCCTTTCTTATATCTTGAAATCTCCAGTTTGAACTCTCTTGTAACCAATAAATACTTGCACAAAATAATATGACAGCTTGCTATAACCCTCTCCAGTAAGCTGATTGGATTTTATAGCTGGTATTTATGAAGATACAGGTATTGCTCATTCTGATAGCTCTAATTTTAAAAGCTTTTCAAACAGATTGGATGAGCACATAACCTGATGTTACATTCTTATAACTGTTACAGTTAAATATTCACATCTCTTGTGGGAACACTGAGATATACAGTCTCTTATGCAAAGGTAACTACAAGTGTAAAAATCTACTTTTACATTACATTTGTCCTCCCACTCCCTTTTGGAAACTATGTATCTTGGCTTTTGAATTGTCTTAGTAATAAAGCAATTGAATGGAAGTCTGGCTTCTAAGAAACCTGTCCCTTTTTTTAAATGCAAATCTCTAATAAGGTAAGAAAACAGGTGAGAATTGGAAGAGGTGGTAAGCAATATTGAGCAAAGGACCAAAATGATTCTGTGCAATGAATGAACTGATGACTATGGAACATCTGGTTGTTACAAGACTGCCTGTGCACATGTTAGAAATTATTTCAGAAGAATCAACTTTTTTTTTGCTGATGCAGGGCAGAAATGCAAGTTGGAATTTTAATGTAAAAGCATACAGCTTTGCACTTCTCACAAATATATGCTGCTGACATTTTAGGTTAGAGGCAGTACTGTGTACTGCTTATATGAAAAAAGTAGAAAGGAAGAAATGTCTGCTTTTTTTCCTCAGAATTTTACATCATCTGACTTGTGTAGTGGTGATCTTATTGTGACATAAACCCTCTTTCCCAATTATTTATTCAAAGTCAGGATTTGCTTTCAAAACACTGAAATAAAATTGCAC
Organism: Florisuga fusca; assembly: GCA_038090715.1. NCBI lineage: Eukaryota > Metazoa > Chordata > Aves > Apodiformes > Trochilidae > Florisuga > Florisuga fusca. Next base: position 49,427,693 of record JAAWXA010000001.1, read on the forward strand.
TAGATCAGTTTGGCTTGCTTCTTTAATTAGTATTCAGACCACTATGAAGCTATTTTTAAAGTATCTGCATATTTTTTCTTTCGCTTAGTCCACTGCATAATAAACACCTCTGTGTCTTTTGAAATTTCTTTTGTTCAGGCTCTGCTTTCTTCCAAGGAAATAGGAAGTGGCTCACATAAAAAAATACCAAGCTACAAAACATCTTGTTTTCAAAGTGTAGTGCTTAAGGAGATAGTAATTTTCCTATTCACTGATAGAGGCATGCAGACTGCAGACCCAGTCTTTACCTCCACCGTCAGTTTTCTCACTGCCTTTCAGCACTGACATCTGTTGGTGCACTGAATGGTGATAATGTTACTGCTGTCTGTAGGGAAATCTGCTTGTTACTGTGGTTGTAGTTCTCCACCCATCTGTGATTTTGTGAATTGCACTTCAGATTTTGTCTTGGACTTAAGACAGTTATGCTAGATTCTTTAAAGCTTAAAGAAGAGGAAGAGAAGTTCATGATTTGCAGCCAGATTTCTGCCTCCCCTCCCCACCTCCCCGTCATGCAGTGGAAAGCCTAATTACCATTTAGAGAGTAGAAGAGTTATACACATTACATATCGAAAAAATCATAATACTTCAAAGCTGCCTGCTGCTTTCTTTGGTCTGATGAGGTCATCTGAAGAATCACCATGGGAAAAACTATACTGTGTAAAGACAAACTGCAAGTTGACTGATATTTTTATGTCTTATTCTGTAAAGCTCTAGAGTAAGCATGTCACTGAACCTGAACTGACTCTTCATAGAAATGTTTCTGATCTTGTCAAGGTCTGAAGTGGCATCAGAGATCAAGAAGGCATTTCAAGAAATGACCTTTCTAAAGAAAAGCCAATAAGTCTCTTCATCAATTTTCTTAAAAAATAATCATTATATTAACATGTTGAAACAGGCACGTATTCATACCCATCTTCAAACTTATCTCTTACAGTAAACATAAAACAAGTTGGTAAATTATAAATTCTGTTGTCTGTAACTGTAGATGTATTTTGTTGGGGGAAAGTTGTGATCTGAATAAATGCCTTGAAAAAAGTAAAAGACACGGGTTTAACTTTCTCTGCTCCAAAAAGTCATTGAAAAGATAATTACAGGTGTGCTTCAGGCAAAATTATGAACATAATCAGGTGGAGAAAAGAAATCCTTATATTTCAATCATCCAACACAGCCAATTCCCTCAGCACCATTAGAAACATCTTAGCTGGTCCTGTGCACTTGTGCGTGACCATTTTGCCTAGTGCTCTGTTCCTAACTTGGTCTTCATTTACCCAACACCTTTCCTCAGGCTCTTACCACTCAGGTGGGTCTGTGTGCCTTGCTGGTAAGGAGCAAAGCAACAACGACACTGAGTGGTTGAGCCTTTTCAAGTCCTTTTGTCACTGGTTTTCTGAACCTGGACCCTGTTTGGTCCCTGTTCTTTGCTGATCTACCTGTAGAGGTCCTGCCTGTCTTGTGGCATCATCCAGCTGAGCTTTGACTCCCCAGCTTGCTGGGACAGTGTCTCTGTAATGCCCCTTCACTGTCCACTTCCCTGAGGATTTGGGCACAGCCAGGCAGTCCTCACGCTGCCACCCTGTTCTCCTACCATGGTTCACTGAAGGTCGGTGAGGTCTCCTGTGCACCTTCCCCCTCCAGAAACTCATCCCATAGGATCCAGCAGATCACGTCCCTGAACACACTTGAGATTGTTCCCCTGAAGCCCAGGGTGTTAATTACTTGTCTTCATCAGTTCCGTCAGGATCTTGAACTCCCCTAGCATTTAAAATAGGCTTGGGGTTTAGATGTTTTTCATTCAGGCATTAATTGTTTTGAAGTGAGCTGTTACTATGGGAGGTGGGGTGGTAGAGGAAAATGGCACGTAGCCTTCCTAGCTACAGGGTGTCTGCTGCCTCTCTGTCTGGTTAAGGAAGCTCAGCAGGAGAGTATGTTTATAAGCTCAGCAAGTATTTTTAAATTTTTAAAAATGAGGAAATTTTATTGGACAGACAGAGTTGCTTAATATAGGGAACTGTAATTTGTAATTTTGAAATACAAGCTATTGGGGGGAAACAAAACTTAGTTGCTGCTTTTGTGACTTCTGTGGATGTAAATGGCTTACTAGCATACTGACACCATCTGGGAGACATAGCATTGAAGAATCATGTGCTTTGAAGTGTCTTTCCTCTACATTCATCTGATCAGAATATCAATCACCTGATGTTTGTACATTTTAAATATGAAACTAAGAACATGAAAGTAAATATAATATGAGTTCAAAGTTCAGTGCTAAGTTCAGAGTTTCTGTTGTAACTGAAATAGATACTACTGAATTAGATGTAAAACACAGCTCTGTTTAACTTTTAAAGTTTCTTACTGGCTTACAGTCTCACTTTTTTTATTAAAATTCCCTCTCTTTTGTGTGACTTACGTGCTTTGCAGCAGCCATTGTAAATATTTTTACAGTATGGTTGTACTATTGTACTACACTCCCAAGTCACGAGAGTTTAACTCTTCAGCTCATATGATTTTCTGTCACTTGACATCACAAAGAAGTCTGGCTTTACAGAAGCTTGGTTTTGAAAATAAAAGCTATCTTTATACTGCTTCATGCTCAGTGTCCAAATTCACTAGTCACTTCTAAAAGGGCAGGTTTCCAGAATTACAGTGATATGCAACCATCCCTTCAATTTGACATGCCTATTCTGAGTGTGTGATGTGAGAAGCAGAGCTCTTTCCAGCTATGGCAGGGACTGTGTAACCTTACTTTGTTGCCCCAACTTTATGATCCTGTGTTATGGAAATAGTGATCACCTGTAGTTTTTGTTTGGTCCTTAAAGAAAAAATAGCTGTAAAACCTACATGATTATTTTTTGTGGGAACTGAATGTTTGAAGAAAGGGCCTCCAGGATCTGGAAATGAGCTAAGCTTGTTTTGACTTTCATTAAATTTTTTCTTTCTTAAAATTTTTACTGTTTCTATGTATAGAGTTTTCATTTCATCAAGAAAGTTTGAATTCAGTTTAGTAGTCCAAAACTTGACCAGTGGCTACACCTCCACTTTTACACTTTTGATCTGTCACTTGAAGTATAAATTCAGCATCTTATTTTCCAGTATAAAGGAGATCCTGTAGTTAAGGCTATTGAAGTCACACCACTTGCAGGAAAAAAGAAACTTTAGGTGAAATGTTTGATGATTCATGTATGCAGGGCATTGAAAAACTATTTGTTTTGTTTTGTTTTTTAGCTGTGTTCTTGATCATAAGAACCTCAAAGGACATAGCTATTATGAAGTTATTTCAAACTCATAATAGTGCACTGCAAGGTGTTGCACATGTTCATTTCAGAATGACTTTCTAATAGCTTTCTGGTGTGCTCATTCCCTGTTACTGTATTCTGTGATGGGGGATGTTGTGGAGTTTTTTCTTCCTTTTTGTTTGAAAACAGTATTTTTGTGATGCCCATTTTATTCTGAAAAATATGTGGTTTGTTTTCTGAGGAAGGAACAAGGCCAGTTGTTGATGCTAAAGTCCCAAAGAGCTTTAAAAGTCCTCTGTGTTTGTCTGAACATTGCAGTGCAAATAAATAGGGATATGATCTACTACCTCAGTGTCAAACATACCTTGTGTCTGTTTTACCATCTTTATCCTTATGCCCACATGGAAAAATACTTCCTTAAGAACTCTGTGGCTGGTTTTATTGCAGCTTCGCCAATAATGACTCTGTTGTAAGTTGGTAACTTCAAGTTGCCCTTAGTCCTGTGTTAAGTGGGGAACTTGTTCAGGCCATAAAACGAGCTGTGAATGTGCTATAATCAGAAACAAAATAACTTACTCACAATTTCCCTCGGATAGTCCTGCTGAGCTTTAATATCCGAATTCAATTGTGCTATTTATAGGAAACATCCTGGGCAACATTTTACCTGCTGTAATCAAACCAACCAGGGTTTTGGTACATATTACCTTTTTCTCCACTGCCATAACTCCCTCCCAAAAAAACCCTCCTCAAATTTCAATGTCTCTTTTTTCCTTAAAATAGTGAAAGACTTGACTAAATTCCCCAGAGGAGTTAAATAGAAGGATGGAAACTTTATGGGTTTTCTGACAGTAAAAGGAGCAATGAAAGTATGGGAAGGAACTTGTTTGTCTTTCATTTGAAAACTAATAACTGTGAACATCATGAATGTGTCATATTTTACTGAAGAAATTAATGCAGAAGAGTGTTTGGAGTGAAGTGGAGGGAGCTTTCTTTGTGTGTATGTACGTTTATGTATATATAAATATGTATGTGTGTTTAAAAAAGACTAAAGAAAAAGCTCCCAGGTTAATATATGAAATTATTGCCAAAGAAGGAGAGCCAAACTATAATTTTTACCATCTTTTTGAACATGGTAAAGGTAGGGTTGTAGCACACTTTTCTGTCTGTATTTGCTCTTACTGTAATTAGCATGAATGTTTCACAGACATTTCGGCCGGTATGTGAGACTTAAACCTGGAAAGGCCCTCATTTTGGCTGATGAGTAGGGAGTTTGGCAGCTCAGATGGTGAAGGGTACTTCTGGAATCTTAGTGTAGCTGTACAGGAAGGTGTACTAAGGACTGTTGTGTGAAATCTGTTTAAATATTTTATTATTCATATATTTCGCCTTTTGCCCTTTGTACTGCTGGGGATAAATACCGTTTTTGATCTTCAGAAGTGCTATTGCTAATTAAATACAGACCTCTTTGGGTAAGAACAGTGTTTGCTTGCAAGTCACAGTGTGTTTTAAAATAGATTTTATTCACTATTTTATAGCTTACTGAAAATCCTAATCAGCAGTTTTTGATCAGCTTTTTATACAAGGAATTAGATAACAATTCATTTGTACAGTTAATCCACATAATTAATCCCTCTCACTTTGAGACAGCACTAGATTTCATTCATGCTCTCCAGACTTTGTGACATAGTTAAGGTTGCTGAAGCAGCTATGATCTCAGTAATGCTTAGAAATAGTTTGTGTTTTTCTAGCAGAATTTTCATTTCTTTCTGCATCTGACCCTAAACCTTCTTGATTATGTTTCCACAGACAAATACTCAAAATAGGTGTTGTGAGGAAAACCAAATGATTTTTACATCTTTGAGATCTATATAGTCAATCCCTTTCCCCAGATAGATTCAAACCCATGTTCCTTTTGTTCTCCTTTGAGCTTTGGCAGTACAACTTAAAAATCTAAGTAGCCATGGCTCTGCTAGATCAGAGCTCGAGGCAAAGCCCAGTGTTTCTTTGTCACATGCCTTGATACTGGAAAATCCTCTTCTCTGGAGGTAGAGCATGTGTGTTGGTGTTGATCATAGAAAAGATGTATGAGCCCTTGGTGCCAAGCCTTTTGGTCTGCAGGGGCTAAATGTTTATGGAAGTGAATGCAGATTGTGGAATATTTGTACTTAAACCTTTGGTCATATGATGAACATATATTCCTTCATTTTCTTTATAATGTAGATGAAAGCCAAGGTAAATAAAGCTATAGTTCAGTTTGGTCTGTAAAAATCATACCTTGCATGAAAGAAGTGATTACAGTAGTTTGCTCCCCAGAAGAATATTAGTGCATACATATGGGATCACTAGCAGATCCCTTCAGCTGGGGTCAGGGATTAAACTCTCCCACTGTTTACCTTTTAAGGATACCTGTGACATGATGGCATGAAACTGGCTTTTCCTAAGGCTTTCTTAAAGCATTGTAATGTCCCTTCCTCAGTATTGAGAATGGAAACAGATAAGAATTTTGGCACTGCAGTGGATGAGTGTTTCCTTTCTTCGTGGTTGTATCTGTCAGTTTCAAACAAAGCAAAAGCTGCTCTACATGAACTGCCCTTCTTGAGAAAGAAAGCACTAAGCAATTTCTCTTAAAATCAATGAAAAAAGCCACCTGACTGAATATTAAAGGAATTTTTCAGGGTATGTGTTTTGGAGGACTGTAATTTTTGAATTTGAGTTTAGTACTGCCAGGAAACTTCAAATGCAGATGTATTTCTAATGTGTTCCCTCTCTTGCAAACCCTTCTTTTTCCGTCCCATTTCCATTTTGCCTGACACCCCCTTGGGTTTAGTTTGCAATCTGATTACTCCAGTAGCTTGCATCAGCAGGTATTACTGACTTTCAGCAGCTATGATCTGCCTCAAAAAATGTAAAATACTTGCTCAGTATTTAACTTTGGTAGTTTCTTGCTGTGGCCTCTGGTATTACCTGTTAGCAAGTAGCAGTAATGTATTATAAGGTAGACATGGAGTCAGAAACTGAAAGTCTGAGCTAATGCATATTTAAATTATAGCATTGTGATTGTGGGACCAGCAGCAAACAGGCCTATTCTCCAGCTTTCAATTTTTGGCCAGAGGTCCTGGTACAAGAGCAGCTGCAGTAGTACTGTGCAGTAGAGCAAAGCCTTCACGCTTGTGTTGCACAGCCCAAAGGCTTTCCTGCCACATCTTGCTGCTCTTGGATGGGACATGGGCAGCTCCAGGCTTCAGCACATCTGGCACTCTGACTGGTGTGACACTTATGGGCGGGGTCAGCTCTGATAGAGCTGGAGCAATGGTTAGTGACCTATTTCAGAGTCCACAGCAGGTCACCACACTGCCCTCGTAGCTTTCGGCAAAGTCCTACGCTAGTACGTATAAAAGGCCTAGACTGGAAGCTGACTTCTCAAAGAAGAAGAATATAGAATATAGGCTGTTACAGGGTGCAGGTAGAATACAAGGAAATGAGTCTCTTCTGTTCAGGAGGGTAAGGCAGTGATAGAGATGGTTTGTTGGTTTTTGGCTGACAGATGAGACAATAAAGTTTCCCCTTCAATAGCCACAACAGCACTTCATTGCTTTCCTTATCTAATGGATATACTTTTTCGCTCTCAGTTAACCATGCCAGCTAAAAGTTTTTAAACAGTCTTAATCTAACTTGGTTGTGACTACATGTGAATTTTTGGGGGGGACTAGCCATTACTGTCTAGAGCTGTGATGGCACCGAAACCAGTGTTAGTACACTGGCATGGGGCACACTGTTTAGTGTCCAGTATGGAGTTCTGTTGTAGATACAAAGCATATCTTCTTAGGTATGCTGCTTGCTGATAACATCATGAAAAGTGTCAAGCTAATTCTATCAAGCCTGAGTCTACTGTCTGTGCAGCATCCTGTGTTTTGACTGCTATTTTAGAAAGTATTTTACTTGCTAGAACAAGATCCACTTCTCTGTTAGAGAGTAGCACCTTAATTGTATAGAGAAGTCAAGTTTTTATTTTGATACCCATTTCTTTGTGCTAGCCCTCAACTCATATTTCAGATACATTGAGGTTTGCTATTTCATGAAACAGTTATGGGATAGGTGTGTTAAAAAAATGTAGAAGTGAAAGTCAGTGGATTCATGAATGAAGTCTATTGTCTTTCCATAGTGGGCTGTAGGTTGTAGGCTCTAAATTAATACCATACCTTTTAAAGAAAAATATTTCCTTTTACTTCTCCAAGATGGTGTGTGTGTGTATATATATATATATATGTACATATATATAGATATTCTGGCAATACTTCATTGCTAAAAATCGAGCCATGAGGTGGTTGAGGTATTTTATGGTATTCTGAAATAGCTTCTAATGACATGTTCCAAATGAAGCAAAAATTTTTAAAATTGACTTGGATGTGCCAGAACAGAGGTCTCCAGGCTGCCTTTGTAAGCCTCAAAAGTCAGACAGAAAAAATCCTGAAATATTACATGTGCTTGGCAGACCTAATTCAGTGGATGCAGAGGGTGATGGGTGCTTGCTTTTTATGATTAACAGGAAACAACTAAGATACATTGTGTTCTACAGCAAACAAGTAATGCCAGGACCTTCCAAAGTGTCTTAGTTTTAAAACAAAGAAACAGAAAAACTGCTATTATGGATCCAAGTAATGATGTGCAGATGATGTCTCTATGTGTGGTCAGTCATCTGTGCATGTGGAAAATATAATTCAGCATTTTGTGAAAGCAAGCAGACAAGGCAGACTTAGGGATGTGTCAATAGTGCTTGGGTTTTGTGTTTGGATTTTTTGTTTGTTTGGTTTTGTTTGTTTGTTTTTGATGGTTTTCTTTTCCAGTGGTCATTACAGGATAGAAACCTCAGAATGAGAAAGAATGTAGGTTTTCTGTGTTAGTCTCAAGAAGAGCAGCAGGGGAGCATTTGGAAGAAATACCACGTTTCTCAAATTCTTTATTGTCAGAGTAAAGCATTTCACATTTCTGTAAAAATGTATTACTGGCATAACAACTTTTTCTTCCCCTTTAATTTTGAAGGGAGATCTTACAGAAGAATATATTTAGGAGTGAAACCCTGCATTTTTTGAGAAGACTGTAAGAAACTGTCTAAATAGCTTGTATATTTGACTTCTGTTCTTAGGAAGGGAGCTTTGTATAGTTCTGGGGAAATGTAATATCTCTAGGAGAACTGAAATCTCCATTGTCCTTAATTGTCATCTCTAAGGTGTGTTAGCTTAAAGTGCTAAATGTTATATTTGAATCCTTAAAAGGTGAAAGCTCTGAATTTCTGTAAATTGATCGTAGGGAGGTAACCTGCATGCCAGTATGAGTAAAAGGTTTCTACTCATGAATATGGGGTAGAATCTGGATGCCATAAACCCACATGGCTATGCTCTGTAAGGTTTTTATGGATGGATCTTATTAAGCATTTCAGAGAACATCAGAACTGCTCCCCCATTTTAGAATGCAGGAATGAAGCTATGCAGATTTGAAGCACTTCAGCTCCTTCTAATACACAAGCAGTTAATAATTTGAAGGAAGCTAAATTACACATCTCTAACAGTCAGTCTATTCTCCATTACAATGATCCTAATCAAAATATATAATAAATTGTTTCAGAATTTTAAGATTAAGTAGATTTGGTGTGTTCCAAGAAAATGTAATTGTTAGAAAGAGGTAAGAAGACATTGATTTCTATGGTGAGTTTAGTAGTGTTATTTAAGCATTTTAGAGAAATACTCATGTTTGTTGAATATAGGGTACATGAAATGAAAGTACTAAGTGACATAATCAGAACACCTATTTTTTACACATTAAGTTGTTGAGCTATGGACCTTTTTACAGGTTGTTGGGAATACAAAAAGTTTACACAAGTTCAGAAAACAGTTGAGTATTTTCATGAAAGAAAAGCTATGCTGGGAATTATTAATTATACAAGCATCACATCTGTCTCTGAAAGTCCCCGAATCTCAAGCTCTGAACACTCTTACTACTTATAGGAAGAATTTCTCTTTGCCTGTTCCTGTTTAGGAACAAAAGTTCCTAAACTTTTGTTAGGGATAGGAAGCTGCAGTAGATAAGCCCTTTAGACTCTCATCTACCAGTCATTTTTTTGCATTAGGGATCATCTAAAAACTGCAATGGCTGATGCCTGGCACGTACTGAGAGAAATCTGGTTTTAAGAGAGGAACAATAACCAAGAAAAGGTCCTGAAGATATGTACTGGAATTATTTCAGAATACCACACAGACTAGAAGTACATTAGTACTACCCAAATTCTCATGGGGTACATAGTTAGGATTTAAGGAGGTCCCTTCTAGCTGTTTCCTTACCGGCAAGAGAGCGAGCGCTCTGGTTGCCCCTCACTGTACAAATTGAATGCAGATATAACTGAAGCATCAGCAGATTTGTTGTCCTGTTCCAAGATGGACTGATAATGTGCCTTCAAACACCTGATTTTTTTCCTCTTGTATCCTTCTCCCATTTTTAGCTTTACAAGTTATTTCCATTTCATGGAATCATAGAATGGTTTGGGTTGGAAAGGACCTTAAAGATCACCTAGTTCCAGGGACATTATCGGCACTTCCCAACTAAAGATCTCGGCCCCATTTCCCTACTCACCTCAATTCTGTTGACTGGTAAATTCTGCTAAACTAACACTGCCTTTCTGTTATCTCTAGTGCCTGCCTGCCCTTTCTCCTGTTGCTGTCTTGTTATTTGTGCCTCAGCACAGGGTGAGCCATCTGCTTAAACACTACTCCACCCCTCTTATCTGTAGCATCTCACACTTGCTGGCATCCTTATCTTGTTAAAGGCACCACAGGCCTGGGTGTGCCATTCCACGCTACCCTGATGTACAGAAACTTTTGTAGTCTGTGATCCTTTGTGTCTGTGCCCCAGGGAAAGGTTGCAGAATAATAAAGTTTACATACACCTCAGCATTTACATAACTTCAGGTGTAGCTGGGGTTTTCTTAAAGTCTTTATATGGAGATAACCACAGCTGTTTGAATTGGCCACTGGGGGACTTGGTAACTGGAAACTAATAGATTTGGGAAAGGGATGAAGGGATGAAGCCCAGAGCTGAACAGAGAACATATCTTGTGAAAAACTTTGAAATTCAGGGAACTGACACAAAAGAACAGTTTATCTATTTTGCAAAAATGTTTCACCCAAAAATAGAATCTTCAGAATTTACAGAATTTGCTCATGGGCAGCCAGTAAAGCAGAAATGAAAATTGACAGGACCTGTCAAGCAGCCTGCTAGGGAAGGTCAGTCCCTGCTTGCTCTGCTCCTCAGCAATCAGCATGCCTGGAAGGGACTTGTCAAATTCAGCTTTCTCTCTGGAGCTAGTGAGGTTGATGTGGTTTGGGGTTTTTTTATTTGTTTGTTTTGGGTGAGGGAGGGGGAGCATGGACAGTTGGATTTTCAACAAGGAGCTTCACCAGAAGCTCTACTCTACCAGACACTTTGTAGCTCAGTGAGTTGACATAGTTATAATTTTTTAGAAATTATGACAATGATTTGGATGTTTTGTTTTCACCTTTTTTCACATCTTCAAAGTATTTCTTAGCAACAGCTGCAGCAAACTCTCTAGATTGTTTTGGACAGTTTAGGCTGAACTGTCCAAAATAGTTTGAGGGAGAACTAAGATTTTGTCTCTTCTGTACTGTAGTTTTAAATACAATAAGTACTTTGATGTCCTTTGGGGAACTTAAAGTATGAAATCAAATGAGCTGACCTGGGAAACTTGTGTGTTTTATATACTTGCCTGAAAAAAAGCAAGAGATTTAAAAGAGGGGAGTAGCGTGTGCTTGAAAACACATCTCATCCACAGCCTTTCCTTTCTCAAAGCTGTAAACTCTATAGCTGGCTTCCCCATACCTGCCTAGGAAGGAACAGAAATTTCAGTTGTTTTACTGCAGTGTATTATGGAGGAGCAGCCCATCTTTATTTTTTTATGATACCCTAAGTATTTGTGTGAGGCAGCATATCTGCTGAGAAGCTGGTAAGTTTAGATGGCAGCACAAAGCTAATTTTTTTTTGCCAATTGTGGGAATTAGTGCAGGGTGCGTGGGGTGGAAGGTATCTCCTCCTAATAACACTACACTGCATGAAAGTCATCATCCCATTAGCGATGTTACAGATAGCATACACTGGAATTATGCTCCATTTGTACTGTGAAAGCTATAAGGCATATGAAGCACTTGTTAACAGCTTAGGAAGTGCAATATGAAATTTGAGCTACTATGACCATCTGCTCTCTCAAATCCTTCAGTATCCCATTAAGTTGTCACTGCCTGTATCTTCTGGCATTGATTATTGAGTGACTCCAGTTAACAAAATGCATGTTTGAGTGTTTCATTTTCTCCTTTCTGCGTTTACCAGGATATTCTTACATTGTTCTCTTTTTGTCTATTTACAAATAAGTAATTTTTCATCTTTTCCATTGAGGAAAACACCTCCATCATGCCTCTTACTTGAATTCTTCTATTTGTTCTGTATCCTTTACTGCCAGGAGGTGATGGGAACAGACCACAAGTATTCATCTAATGTCCAATGATAGGACAACAGTGCAAGATGGAGCATAGGAGGTTTTGTGTAAATATAAGGAAAAGCTTTTTCACAGCTTTTTCTGTGAGGGTGACAGAGCACTGGAACAGGCCATCCAGTGAGGTTGCAGAGTTTCCTTCTCTGGAAACTTTCAAAACCCACCTGGATGTGATCCTGTGTGTCCTACATTAGGTGATCCTGCTCTGGCAGGGGACTTGGACTCGATGATCTTTCAAAGTCCCTTCCAGCCCCTAACATTTTTTGATTTTGTGATTATGGCTTTTTTAATGGCATATCATTTTTAGGATTTTCCATTGGTTTCTTTGTACAACTGAGCATATGATTTCTTCTACCTGTCTTGAAAGCATGGGCACTGATATTGTCCAGAAGCTTGTGACAGCTCTTCTCAAATCCATGTAGAGATGATGAAATACTAACAGAACTTTAATTTGCTATCTCACTTATGAAGGCTTCTTGCTGAGAAACATTTGTATCTATAAGAAAAATATTGTGTAAAGTTTTAATATGCTGTGTATAGCACTAGAATAGATGTTACCTAAGGATTAAATTACTTTAAGTACATAAAAGCAGGTCTGGATGGACTGTTAAGGTTGTTTTTAAATTGTTTCCTCCCACAAAAGGATTCACTGCATATATATTCATCTATTTTTCTGTATAAAACTGTCGTTTCCAAGCTGTCATTCTTAACTCCAGCTTGAATTAAGGAAATTATAGATGCCAGTAGGTATATGTCTTCTGTAGGGCATAAGGGCAGGTGTCTTACTACTTTCTGCAGGTGTATTTATGTGAACTGGAAAAAACTAACTAACAAATCTGTTCACTGTTTTGTAACATGCAAATGCTATGGTAACAGAATTAAGCAAAAGATGTAAAGTTTGAGTGTCATGTATTTTGGGGACTTCACCAGCACTGGTTATGTCAGTATCCACAGATAAGGTAATTGCAGAAGTGTTTCAAAATGGAAACAAATGTCACACAAAGAATTAGTTATGCTGAGGTTTACAGCATCACTTTTGAATGATGTGATAAAACTCCTAAAGAAAAATAACTGCATTTCCTGTTGTGGTTGTTATTTCACTGTTAGTACAGGGAGGTGTGACGACTACTTTATGCCAATGAATGTTCACCTCAGAAAATTCAGATTATTTTTTTTCCTGGAGGTAGTTTGAGGGCTGCAGAAATAAATCTTTCTTAAACTAGTTTTTTCTAATGCAGTCCTGGATAAGTTATTTTGTCAGTCCTGATCAAGACAAGTAAGTAACTGTGAAATAGGCAGAAACAATGAATTTGTATGTGACACCATATAACCAGATTTACACCAGGGTCTGATTATCTTAATTGTTCTTGAATATTTCTGTGCTAAGGTAGTAAGTAGATAGCTTTAAACTTCCTGTCAGAAATGAGCTAGCAGTGCTTTGCATAGCTGGAGTTGTTTGTTCAATGTAGAAAAATAACTTGAAATATTTCTGGAGGCTGGGAAAAGACTTTTAACAACTCATAATTCTCATCTGTAATATTTTAAACAGCCACAATCTTGGGCTGGAGTTTGCGTTGTGTCCTTGTTGCCAGTGAGGAGCAGCTATGTTGCTGCTGGTGGAGGGGGATCTTCATGTGGTGTTCTTGAAGGTCTTTTCTGACCATGACAATTTTGATTCTGAGAACAAGCAGGTAACTTACTTGGTCTGTAAAATTTAGGCAAGTATGTGCAATCTATACCGAATTTAATGGGATTGCAGGATAGCTCAGTCTGGAGGCCCGAGGAGGTCCCTGGTCCAGGCCTGCCCCAGCAGGCTTAGAGCCGAGGTCATACTGGACTGCCCAGGGCTGGAAGCCCTCCAGAGGGGCTGGAAACCCCCCAGACAGAGCCTGCACAGCCCCCCTGGGCAGTCTGCATCTCTGATCCCCTGGCCTCTGGGAAGAGCCTTTTCCTCAGGTTCCCTCTGGACCTCTTTTCCTTGGTCCAGTTGATGCCCCTTGTCTCTCTGGCTCCCTCTTGTTGACCACCTCCCCACAGGTCTGGGGGGCTGCTGCCAGTGCCCCCCATCCAAGATGTCTCTCTCCAGCTTGAGCCAGGCCCATCCCTCAGCGCTTCCTCACAGGGAAGCTGCTCCCTCCATGGCCAGATTGGGGATTCCCCTGCTGGATTTAGATCAGTTTCTTGATACCCTTCCTGTACAGAGCGGACCCAAACTGGATGCAGTATGTAGATATGGTCTCTTGGGGGGATGATTTTCTCCCTTGGTTGGTGGGCCCATGTACCACCTGCATGTTCACAGCTCCCTGTGCAGCAGAGCCACAGCATGTCCCCACGGAACTGCTACCCAGCACAGCCCTCCCCAGCCTGTACCATCACCAGGGGGTGTGGACTTTACATTTGTCTCCACTGAATTTCATGAATTTCCCACTTATGTGTTCCCTCAGAGCCTGTCTTGGCCTCTGTAAATAGCATCCCTGACTCCCAGGTGGTATCACTCTCACCCCAACTTGGTGTCATCTGCAAACTGGATACAAGTACTCTGCATCACATCCTCCAGGTCACTGATAAAGATGTTTGCAGGAAGAAAAAAATAAAAAAAGTCATAAATAGGTATAATCTGCTTTTGACCTCTGTGTAATTGGTTTTCAGTTGTTGGGAAATAGCTCAGTCCTTTTGCTCTATTTTCAGGTATGAGGCTGAAGATACTTCTCTGAGGGTAGTAGTACTTAGGCAGACTTAGTCCTTGATCCATGCTGCAACTTTGTGTCAGCTTAAGATATGTAAATACTTTTCAGGAAGTAGAATCTCTGACTTCTGAAAGTTCAGTTTCGCTTGGGGAACAATAATGAGCTTCAGCAGTGGAGTACTTCAGCTTCTTTAACTGTATGCTGGAGAGACAAGAGGGGAGTGGAAAGGAAGAACTCATTTGGGACAAGGGAAGAGGAGAAAAATACAGCTGAGAATTAGTGACACATAGATTATTGTCCCATATGGTCAGCTCTGGTCTGGACTCTCTTCAAAAGCTGATGGCCCGGGATGGGGAATGTATTGCCAGCACACAGTATTTTGGAAAGCTCAAAATGCTTTTACCTGTGTAAATTCAGTGACAACGTCAAGCTTAGTAAGTGTCTCATTAAGTGATATCTAATAATTGTTATAAGTGATTAGGTATTTTTACTTGAAAGAACCACTACTATCAGAAAAAGATTTTAAAAGTGGTTGCTTCAAAAGAATGCAATTAAATAAAAGAAAATACAATTAAAGAAATGTTGCATTTAGAAAACATATCTGAAATTTTGCCTTTCAGTGCCAGTCTGCCATTCCTGTCACAGCTAAAACATCTTACCAGCAAGGATATTCACTTAGCCTTCCCAGTTTCTGACATGTGGCCTGGTAGGGAAGCAGGTGAATGTAGACTCATTCTGCCAAGGGGAGAAACTTCTGGTGGGCTGTTGTTTTTTTGTTGTTTTTCTTATTTGTTCATTTTTGTTTTGGAAGACATGCTGGATAGGCCTAGATATACCAATGCTTTCCATGTATTTGTGTCAACAACTGTTTTTTACTTACTTACTTTAGCAGCAGATTAAAACTTAAAAGTGTGGGAGAGGATATTCAAAATGTGGGAATGAAAAATAAACAGGTTCTTTAAATCCACCTGGCTTCCTTTTTGCAGATCTTAATTGTGGTCTGAAACAGGAGCTTGAATCAACTTGATCTGGATGTGTTGTACTGCATAGCACTGTGTTTATTTTTTCTTTGCATTACCCCTGCTGAGATTGGGAACTTCAGTTGCAGCATGGCTGTGTAAGTGCCAGATACCCAGCCAACAAGTAGGAGCTAAAGTCTGTGCCATGAATAATTTGCGATCTAATTAGAAGCAAACCTTATCAAATAACCGTTTAAAGTACAATAGGAATAAATAGTGAACAAAAGCCTGATTATATCATGCTGTTGTGGGAGCCCAGCTGTTCACACCCTTCAGCTTGGGAGTTATTGGAAACTGAAACGAGCTGTAAGCAGACCAGGAGAATAAAAAAGACAGTGAGTGGGATGCGTCTAGGTATACAACTATTCTTCATAAGAGTAGTATTTCCACAGGTTGCTTTCTTTTGTCTTTCCCTTTTATGACATTATTCAAATTATGCAGGAACTTCAGAGACTGCCTGCTACTAGTTTTGCATAAGATCAAAGAAATACTTTAGGATTTTTGTACATTTCTGCAGTGCTTTTCTGCTTTAAACGAAAATACTCCAACTTTCCTTCTGGTTACTCTCTGTAATGAACAGTGACTTAAGTTCTTCCAAATTACCTTATGACATGATATGTTTCTCTTTTAATGGCTGTTTCCCTAACACTAAACAAGTGTGTGATGTGATTCTTTAAAAATTAGCCATTGCTGACTCTCCTTAGAAAAAATACATCGGAGCATCAGGACTTTTTCTATCACAGAGATTAAGAATGAAAGAAAAAAGTCCAAACTGCTGAAATGATAGTCTGAAGAAACATCATCTCTCTCTTATGCTAGTAATGCTGAAAGAATTTTTTAGTTTCTCTTTTAAGGAGTCCATATGAATTTCATGTGTTTGAAGAGAACTTAGGTTTGGGGAAATACAGTGGTCTTGAGTGAAAAACTGTAGGCTTCATTTTTTTTCTGAAATACAGATCTTGATAACATTTGTTAAGTTGTAAGATAGGGGCTCTATGGCTTATTTTTCAAATTGCTTTTGTTTTTAACTGGATGACTTAGACAGTTCACTTAAGATTTCCATCTTGGTTTTGTACACAGACTTAACTGGCAGCTGAAACAAGTTGAAAATTTAGCATAATGTAAGCTAAGCTAATTTCATAGTGCCACACTTTAATGCTACATTTTTGTTTATTTTTTTTCACGGTGTAATTAGTGAGAATGTTTCATTGGTTCCCCCACTAGTAACTGGGATTTGGAAGGCAAAGCAGTTCAAGAGCATCTTAATTGATGCTTTCAAGGCAGATGTTTTCAGGAAAAACTTAATAGTCCTAGCCTTCCTGGAGGGGCAAACCAAACAAATAATATCATCCAAACTCCATAGTTTCAAAACAAAACAGTGATTTCTTTCATCTGTCTTTTCTTTCTAAACATTGGGTGAAGGGCAGCTGAAGTTGAGCAAATAGATCCAAAATTGAGCTAAAACTTTTCTATTTTGGATGGTGCAGGGTAGGATGAATGCTGTTATAACTGATTAGGCTAACTATATGGGCATTATTTTTGAACCTTGCTACTTTTCTTTCCCTGAAATTGATAATTTCATTTGGTTGAAATTAGCCAGACCTTGAGGTTGAGAAAGTGAAAAACCAGCATGCTTTGGGGATGGTCATGCATGGCTCTTGCCTTCTTAGTTTTTTGGTTAGCCAAGAAATAAGAGGGTCTCAACTAGGATGCTTCTGTGCTGTACCAGACAGATTTTCTTTCATCTGTGGTGGTGGGATGGTCAGGTAAGAAGCAGGCTGTAGACACCAACTTGTATTAAATTCATTTACAGTATGGAGGTAAACTCTGGTCTTCTTTCAGGTTTCTTTGCCTTAACACCCTTTAACTTCTACTAAAATGAACTGTGCAATAGTGAAAGCACTGTGGCACAGCTCTCACTTAAAAACTAACTAAGCATTCTGTTATCTTCAGTTTTTCAGTAAATTTGTGCTTTTAGAAGTTCTTTACTTTTCAGCAAAGAGATATGCATGAAAAATTAGTAAGACATAGCTTATTATCTATCATGGGGTAGTTTGGTATACTGTACGATAATTTTCAAATAGTTCCTTTTTTTAATGCAGACATATCAAAGCATCAGGGTTGCTGGGTTGTTTTTTTTTTCTTGTATGAAATAGTCCTATTTTTCCTGTGTGCTTGTGCATCAAATATAATATACAGTAATAGAATAAGTGTAGAAAATACATTACCTGCAAATTTCCTTCTCTCTTTAGCTTCTTTTTAATGAAAATCTTTTTACAGAATTAATAGAATAATTTATTCCTTTTAGTATGTGTAACAGAATGAAGCACTGTGAAACATCTGTCCCTGGTTAACAAATGATGCCCAGAACAGCATATGATGAATATTAGTTGGATAGTTTAATACAGTGCTAAAGAGGCTTACAAGCTACTGTGAGGAGTAGAAAATATAAGAATAGAAGCTTATCAGGAACTTAACATAACACACGTGGGAATAATACTTAGCAATTCTGTCAGGCTTTCCATTTGAGGATTTTGAAGTGCTTTGCAATACAAATGATATATTAACCCTCAGCATAGTCCTTAATGTTTTTCTCTTCCCTCCTAGTTCTTTTATTTTATATGCAGGGTTTAGATTTTTAGTTTTAATTTGTTTTTGTAGGCAAGAAATTAATTATACATGGGATTGTGAGGAGTTGCAGGAGTTTGCTCACATGGTCTCTTTCCTACAGAGCACTGAGCACAGAACCATATAAATTATTTCATTATATGATGTGTATGTTTAATCTTTGTGGAGAATCCTGTAGACCTGCTGGCTAGCATAGCTCTATCGTCATTTTAAGAGTTGGAGGAATTTCCTTCACTTGGTGTGCATTTTATGCTGAGAATAGTGCTCTTGAATGAAATTCTGAGTCCTTTGTTCCAGTCACGGTGCAAATGAAGGAAGCCCTGAGCTAAATTACAAGCTTCTAAATGTTCCCAAATACCTAGCTGCTTCTTACTGGAAAACAGCAACTGAAGGCCATTGTTAGTAGCCCATTAATTAATACAAGTCTCCTCTGGGGGTTCTTTGGCTAAGTGGTGGCCCTTGCAGGAACCCCTCCAGCCTGCCTGGCCTTCAGAGTATGGTCATTGTCCACCTGATAAATGAGAAACACTTTGGCAGTGACTGTTAAACAAATATTGTCATTGTGGTGCTTGCTTTTAACTCCAGATGATGTCATTAGGAAATCAGTTTGTAAACACCAAAAATCTGTCAAGCTTCTGATTTGCAATAATCTTCCTGCTGAGAGATACAAAGTGGTTATTTATATATATATGAAATTTTGTAGTGACAGGTCTTATTTTACATGTCTTGAGGGAGAAGAACAAATGTCATTTGCCACTAGAGAAAGGGAGCATGTTGTCATTTGTATCTTCCTCTGTCAGATTCCAGGAATAAAAGTAAACAGTATCCAGCAAGATAAACCTTCTTTGGATATTTGATAGGGGTTTTTGGGGGTTTTTTTGTGTTTTTTTTTTTGGCTTTGTTTCTGGAATAAGGAATAGAAACTAAAAGTTAATCGCTTAGATTAAAATCCTTTTGACTGTAAGTGCTGATTTTTAATTTGAAATTGAGCTCTCAACACAATTCTATTGACAGAACACCTGAAATAACATACACCATTTTTTTCTAATTTTCTAGTGAACCTGGGTCTTCAGTCAAGAAGTTAACTTTTAGTTTTTGTTTTATGAAAAGCAGCTTAAAGTAATGTTGGCAGCAGTTTGGCATAATGGTATAGAGTATAACCTATGTAAAACCTAAAAACCAGAAGTATCATTCCCTGTCATATCTGTGTGTCTGCTTTGATAAGGTTATGAACTAATTAGCAAAGAAGTAACTGCAATAGAACTATGTTAACCCTACATCTTTACCAAGAATTTCCATTATAGAGCAAGTCTGAGCAGGGTAAAAAGCTACAAATACCAATAGAAATTACTTAAAAAAATTAAATTTCATTTTTAAGGTAGTTATTAGTAATGGAAACATTTTGAGATGGAAAAGACATTGGAATTTGTTACAGTGACATGCAGAACTGAAGAAAATATTGAAATGAAGGATTTGAAGTTCTGCTAAAGCAGTAATAGTGAATAATGGCAGAAGTAATAAGATCATGCTCTGAAACAAGGGAAATTGTCAAATGATTTCACAATGTAGTTGTGCTTTCTAATCCTGGAAAAAAAGTATTACATATTGAGATCTAGAGAAAAATTCACCTTTTGCTTCATGTATCCAAGATGCAAATTATTCAAGACAAGATCAATAAACTCAGTTAAGTTTTATTTCTTTAGAAATGCACTAAATACCATTATGAAGGTGATGCAAAACAAATTTAATGCTTTTGGTAACTAAAATAAAAAAGGCCATGTACTGCAAAAAGTTACTGTGATAATCAGTAGGTTCTGTGAGAGCATATCAAAGAGAGTTCTTATATATACAGCACAATTTTATGAAAACTGATAGTGATTCAGCTGAAGGAGAGAATACAGTTTTTCACAGAGGTATCCTGGAGGGTGACAGTACCATTAAAGGTACTGCTATGTTTACTAATTACAGATTTCTGGAATGTTTATGACATTTTTGGAATATCTTATCCAGTTCTGGGCCCCTCGATTCATGAAGGACAGGGAACTTCTTGAAAGAGTCCAGCACAGAGCCTCCAAGCTGGTCAAGGGTGTAGAACACCTTCCTTATGAGGAAAGGCTGAGAGAGCTGGGCTTCAGCATCTTCTCTTCAGCTTGGAGGAGAATAAGGTGTGACCTTCTTAGTGTTTATAAATATGTGAAGGGATAGAGCCAGGAGGATGGTGCCAGGCTCTTCTTCATTATGCTTGATGGTAGAACAAGAGGCAATGGATATAAACTTGAGCATAGGAAGTTCCATATAAAAAAGAGGAAATTTTTTTCCTGTGAGAGTGACAGACCACTGGAACAAGCTGTCTAGGCAGGCTGTGGATTCTCCTTCTCTGGAGACACTCAAAATCTGCGTGAATGGGTTTCTGTGAGACTTCCTGTATGTGACCCTGCTCTGGCAGAGGGGTTGGACTCAGTGATCTTTTGAGGTCCCTTCCAACCCCAACTTTCTGTGATTCTGTGATTTTTCAGCTGTATGGTGGCAACTTGACTGGCACTTGAGAGCTGTGAAATCTGTTGAGAATAGAATTTTCAATAGGGTTGGGCAAATGACTTCCATAGGTCCCTTTCAACCTCACCCCTCCTGTGGTTCTGGTTCACAAAGTCTCCTTTAGGTTCCGTTGTTGGTTCACAGTAATGCAAATGGAAAATAATAAAGTATGGCTATCTAAAACTTTAGTCTTTGCTAATGGTTAATGTAGTATCATCATCAGAGCAAAGAGGCCAGCCTGAGACTGTGTTGTTGTCACAAACTTCCCACACTGGAGATCACAATGAGACATTGTGGTGGGTTCACTAGCACAGCTGTGGGCCCACCTGGTGTGCTGGGGGAGAAAACAGGAAGAACAGAAGTGAGAAAAATGGTGGGTCAGGATAAAGACCCTTTATTAGGTAAAGGAAGAAGGGGAAAGGGACAAATACTGCAAAGGCAGTATTTGTATCAGTTCATCACCTGGTGATGCCTAGCTAGGATGCCTAGCCACCTTGCAACAGCCACCTTGGAAAACCCCTCCTGCTTCCTCTGGCCAAGTTTTTATCTTGGTCAGATATGATGTTACGTGGTAGAAAATACCCCTTTGACCAATAGGACTCAGCTGTTCCAGATCTGTGCCCTCCCAGCTTTTTAACCATCCCCCCCCCCACCACCTACTTGTTGGAGGTACTGGGAAAAGGGACAGAAATTTGAAAAAGTGAGAGCCTTGATGTTGTACAAGCATTCTTCAGCAATAGCCAAAACATCATTGTGTTACCAACATTATTTCAGCCACAGATTCAAAACACCAAATGGCTTGGAGTGAAGGATGCTGACTCCATTGCAGACAGTCCCAGTACAGTTATCAACCATACAAACTGATTTTTTACACGAGGAAAGTTTAAGTGGGACAGGTATAGAGGTTTCTTAATGATTCTGGGAACTACTTTATTTATTTTCCCTTGCTGATAGTGGGAAAGAATGAAGTTTTAGTACAGCAACAGGAAGGAGAAAAGATCCAGGCAGACTAGGCTGAATGAGCATGTAGTAAGTAAGGAGAAGTTTAAGAGTAACTAAAAGGTGTTAAAAAATTAAGTAAAAACCAAGAAAGAGAAGATTATTTAACCTAGCAATGAGAGTTTAGTAGAGATTAGACAAGCAAATATATGTTTTCTTTACAGTTATGTTCTTGTTTTATTCTGTTAATTTGTCTCTTCATTTCTTCGTCTTCCAGTACCTTAGTCTTCTGCCTTCCTCTCTTGTCTTGGCATAGTATAAATGGTTCTGTTGAATTTCAAGATGGTACTATTTCTAGCAACAATTTTTTTTTCCTTTAATACCCCAGTTCTAAAAGATGCTTGAAGTATTTTCCTTGGCTCCTCTTTGATGTCTCCCCAGCTTGTACTTAACTGCTAAAAATAAACCTTACTAAGTTCTGTATTCATTCCACCTGGTACTGCAGTAGTTTGCGTCTAAATGCCACTATTACTGGGCTGATTCAGCATCACTCTTGTTTTCTGGACATGTATTGTGTCTGAACTCATGTTTGAATAGGACTGTATTTTACTCATTAAGTAGCTTATATGTCCTCTGTAGGCATTGTGTAGGCAGAGAAAAGCTCTTTGCTTCTGGAGAAAAAAAATCTGACTTTTTAATGTTCAGTGGCTTGGGGAGGATTTTAAAATTGTATTTCAAAATGCTTCCTTTAGAGTTAAAGGAATACACTGATCTTTTTGTGCATGATGTCAGACCTCCCTCTTTTTCTTCCAAATGATATCCATTTGCTGATATCAATTACAATAGCTAAGTCTTTATTTTTTTGACAGAGATGGGGTATTATTCTGGCATTTTCTGACTTCAGATTTTTTTCTGAACACGTAAAAGCAGCCAGCTTACCACTGAAACAGTGCGAGCTAGTCAGGCCTTCAGCTGCCACTTCTGGTTATGAGTGACCTGAGGTAGAGCTCCACTGGAAACAGACAATGTAGACATAGAGCTTCCCAGTTGAGCTGTCAGCCTCTTCTAGAGTTTGAGGTTCAATGAGCATTCATTCATTCAATGAAACAGGAAAGATTGAGGAATATGTCTATGCAAATGTAACTCTGCCTATTGACGTCTTGGAGGACTAATATGGAATTATTTGAAAGCACTCATGTGAAATAATTTTATTAATTGTTGTGTAGAAGAGTTTGAGAGTATCTGGAAACATCTGGTCAAAAGCTGTTAGTCCCTTTATCATGAAAATTTCTCTTTTTAGAAGGAACCACAATGTGCTGAAATACAGAAGTTTTCAGTAACTGTGATCTTTATTTAGACATTAAAAGTGATCAGAAGGACCTTTGTGAATGAAAATAACTGGAGGTACTGATTTTGGGATGTGTCATGTAAGAAGAAAGGATAAGACTGCAAGATAGATGGATTTCTTCAAAAAGCTGTTAAAATTATTCTTGAACTACCAGTCCTAGGAGTTTTACCTAAGCAAAGGCTGGATTTATTCATATTGCTATGGAATATTTTAGAACTCTTTTATCCTTATGTAGCTAGTAAAGCTATTAACAAATAGGAAATTCATTCAGCATGGAACTTCATACAGTTTTATAAATTCCACTGGGGGAAAAGCATGTAGATAGTTTCTAGAATTCTATTGAATTCTAGAAATTGAGACTTCCTGTTACTTGTCCAGCAGACAATGTGGATTCAGATGAGTTGTTTGGTTGGTTTTTGTTTGGGGTTTTTTTTGTCTAGTGTATCTATAGTCTACCTGCCCAATAAGTACATTAACACCAAGTCCTAGTAATTTTTTGCTGAATAGCCATTTACATTTGTGTTTAGTTGGAGTAACTCCTGTGCTTTTGAAACACTAAAGGGCTCACTGAGTGCTTTTGGAGTTTGATTTTGGTTTTGATGTTATGACTATAAACCTCCAAATGTCTAAAGAACATTTTTTCTTTAGATGTTCTAAAAGTGCATTTTTTTAGGAGGAAACTTACTTGTAAGCTTAATGGTTTTTATCAAAATCTAGACTTTCTGGAAGAGTTCTATGTTAACATTATTATTAGTTAAAAGAGATGAATTAGGTTCCTTGCTTAGTAGATTCTGGTATTTTGTTTTCCTAAAGTTTTGCATTTTTTTGCAAATACTGGTTTTGTCTGTCCTCTTGGCTTTTTGTGTTCGCACATTATCATTTCCTAAGAAGCAATTAGACAAATGTACCTGAGTAGTTAGACTCAGGAAAATGGGAGGACGTTTTAGAAAAAACCCCAAACATTAACATGCAATAATAATAGTAGTTATTATTATTATTAAAAGGTTGTGTGTGGGTTAGCTTCCTGTCTTACTGTCTAGGAGTTGACTCACAACAGGGTAATAGGAGTGGTTTCCATTAAGAGCTCACACGGGCATTTACAATGCAATATGATCAAAATGTCTATCCGCCAAAAAAACTATAGGCAACTGAGTACATATGGGATATCCTGTAGATTCATGTGCTTTGTGACTGTCAGGGCTGAACTGAACTGAATTTGCAGCTGTTATGCCTCTCCCCATTGGCAACTCCGACGCTCATGGCAGTCTGATCTGGGGAGTGAGACAGGAGAAAAATGATCCTCAAACCAAAAATGTCACTTGCCAAAGCTTTTGTTTCCTGAATTGACTTGAAATGGGAATAGATAAGCACTACATCCCTTATGCAAGAGAAAGAGCTAGGAGAAAATGGAGGGGAAAAGGAAAGGGCTCTGGTGTTTTTAATTTTGTCACAATACTGCAGATTTAAGCACTTTGGTTCAGACTGCTGAATTAAAAGTTTGGGTTTAAAAAAAGAAAAAAAAAAAAAAAAAAGAAGGACCCTTCTTCTGTGTGGTGTTCCCACATTCATATTAAACAAAATAAAGATTCAGATGTGAATTTATGAGAAAATAAGGTTAGACAAAGCATAGAAAATGTCAGGTTCAGTGCAGGGCAGGGTTTAGCCTGCTGAAATCTTAAAGAATTTGTACATTAATATCTAGAGCTGAGCTTGCAGGTCTGGCACATGATGGCAGGGCAGAATAAATCTTTCTTGTATAATATGCAAAATACTTGCAAATGTCAGTTGGTAAATTAGAAAATATGCTGTGGTTAAATGATCTGTTTCACATGATCTTGATCCCTGTAGCCAGGGATTGGGAAAGTTCCACAGACATAAAGTCTACCACTTGGCTGCCTATTCTCAGTTCTGCACTGGGTCAAAATGCCCCATCTTTGGAGAGCTCACAAACCATTTTTCAGTGAAGTCAAGCAAGGGACACTGTTCCCACCATCTGGCCTATTTGTGCTATCCATGTCCTGCAACAATTTCCACAGAGCCTCTTACTTGCTGCCTTTGAGCTAAGATCTGACACCAGGCTAACCTTCTGCTTAAAAATGCTCATGTATTAAGTGCAGATGCCAATTTTATATATTTGTGAAGCTGGACATGCAAGTGCTCTAGAGTAAATTAACTTCTCTGAATTTTCATGCAGCATAGGTGTGCGTTTATGCTTCTGTAAATAGCAAATACATGTTTATTGTTACTAGCACAGCAGTACCCTAGAAAAATTGTTGTCATTTATTGTAGTCTGACTTAATGAAGATTTTGAATTGATATAATTTCTCTATGTGATTTGAGCAAAGGAAAGAGGCGGGAAGAAAGTGCAGGATTACTATTATCAGTGTGTTCCAAGGCTGTTGCTTTTAAATTTAGGATTATAACTGTTATTTAACAGAATTATCCTTGACACACATGGCCTCAAAGAGGTCTGAAAGCAAGGACAGAGCAATGTTGTCTGCTGACAGCCTGAAGCAATGTCTTTGAAAAGGTCTGAAATTGTCACTTTTTGTCTAGAAGATGACCCTTGGCATTCCCAGCCTTGTGCAGGACAGCAGGAGGGACAACAAGGAGCCAAAATCTTTCCTTCTGTTATGTAAAGTCAGGTTGCTTGTGGTGGCACCTAAAGAATCACTCCTCCTGAGCAGGTGCTAGAGGTGGCTGTTGGCAAAGGGAAGTGTTGGACCTGCTGAAGTGGCAGTGGTCCTTCACGAAGCCTGAGAGCTGGGTATGTTGTCCTCACTGTATGCCTGGGGAGGGGCAGGTGGGCTTCTGGCTGTGCACCTGGACCACCTCCATTAAGGGCAGTTTGGGGTAGGTCTGGCTGATTGTGGTGGTAGAGTGTGAGGGGTCCTTGAGTCAATCTGCTGCCCTGGTGTCTGACATGGTTGTCCTCTGCTTTTAGTGCTGAGATGTTGTGATGTGTTCCTTGGGGCAGTTTACCAAAGGGGAATTAATTTTTAGGCAAAACTTGGTTTTGTACTGATATGTGTATCATGTAAAAGTTCTCACCTATTATTTGTGCAAAAATGACATGTGAAAGTAGCTACAGATGCACACGGTAGCATTTAGTAGAAGAAATTTCATAGTCATAGAAGATTGTATCATAATAACCTCAAATCTTCTCTTATGATTGTTCTGCCTGCCCACTTTAGCTTTGTTCTGTTATTATTCATTCTGAGTTTGAACCAGCTAGTTTTATACAAAAAAAGTTTTTTCTAGAGTCTGAAAACTATTGTGAGCTTAATTTTACCTTTAAAATTCCTGCTGCAGGGGAGAAGCTTGTAAAAAAAAAAAAAAAAGGTTAATTTAAGTCTGTTTCAGTGGTGTATATACAAGGGAAAGAAAATCTTCTTTGGATTACTTTGTATAGTAAGTTTGCTTCCTAAAATTTAATGATTTTTAGTATGTCTTGATCATAAGCATACAGGTATCAGTAGAGATGTCAAGAAGTGACATGAAATATTGTTATATAAAAATGAAATACATTCATTAGAAATGTAAAATGTTTCTTACATTAACCATACCACTACCATCACAGTTATGGACACTGTTATTTCTGTATTGAGTGTATACATAAGCTTAATTAAGCATCAAATTAAATATGTTTAATATTGAGAATGTTCTCAAGTCAGTATTTGCTGTGGCTTCTTGCTAAATCAACATTATAATCCTGCTTTCCTTTCCCTACAGATGATGAAACATGCCTGGGATAATTATAAGCGTTACGCATGGGGATTAAATGAACTGAAACCCATATCTAAGCAAGGACATTCAAGCAATTTATTTGGTAAGTAGAGTGTATTTTTGTGCCTAGTGACGTTAGCATAAAACAGTAAATCAGCTGAAGAGCTTACAGGTGATAAACACGTGTTCTTACCCTCTGTCATGCAGTGTGGTGTTTCTTGCTCATGTATAGAAAATGACAGTATATCAAGGGGATGCTTTCTGTGACTTCTATCGATTGCCTTCTGAATGAGAATAAATGAAGCATGTCATTGCTGCATGGTAAAGGTGTAGTTTTGTTGCATTAAATACTGCCCTGCCTTAAACTTTTCCTATGAAGTGGAACTCATTGATGTCACATTCCATAAGCAGGAAACAAAAAACTGTAATGGGGAAAAAAAATCCCCTGTGAGGAGCAAAAGGTAGTCTTTGCTGTCATGAAGGTAACTGAAGCTGCCTACAGTTCCCAGGAATTTATTTCCATTCCTTAAAAAAAAATAGAAAATTGTTAATCTGTATCAGTCATGCTTACTTGTCAGGCTTTGTTTTTTATGAAAATAACCATTATTTGCACCTCTAAATGTTGCACAGGTGATGCTTAAATTATGCTCAAGTTGTTATTGGTGTAGAACAAATGTGAAATTGAAAAGTTCTAGTAGGAAAGGCACATTGCTGTAATTCAGTGTAATGAGGCAAAATTAGGGCTGGATAAATAGCAGCTGAAGAGCAGCAGCATTCTGAGGAACCGTAAGAAAACAGTACTATGAACTCTTCAGATTCACAGAAAAATTAAGAATTAAACTGTTTGACAGCAATCTTTGTATTCAAATAGCTTCTGTTTTCCAAACAGAAAGCTGAAAAATGAACTAATTTCTATAGCTGAGACAAAATCAATACGTTACTTTGATTTTAACAGGAACTTATTATGTTGAATGTTTGGAAAAGATAGTTTAAAGTGGAAACAGTTCCTAAAACAGCCTAAATAGAGCACTTATCAAATCTTCAGCTATATTTGGAAGTTGCTAAGAGACAGCAGTTTGATTAAAAAAATACTTTTGGAAATAAAACATCTACATTGATCTTGTCTGCACTGCTTGTCTACCTAAGGTAACATTAAAAATATTGCTAGGTAATTATTACACAGTTAGTTATTGGATATTAAACATTACTTGGGTGCTTGAAACCAAAATAGTTTGAGTGGATTGCAGGGTTAACTTAGTCTTCTCTTCTGTTTTCTTGAAAACAAAATTTTTAAAAATTACCTTCATTCAGATGACTGATCGTTGTTCAGTTTGATATCATATTTGAATAACTGTTTAATGCAATCCTGTTTTCTTGGAGGACAACAATGGAACATGATGTTGTGACAACGAAAATGCTAAATCTAGTTTCATTGGTATCAGAAATAGTTTAAAATTTCCAAGATTTGAGTTCCTAATGATATTGAATGGATTCACAGAAAAAGCAGTGTTATGTATTAACTTGTGAAATACTTAGAAGAAATTCTGTGAATGTTGTGTAAGAATAATTGACTGCAGGCTGTGTTCAGTGTGATGCAAGACAAGTGTTGAATTTGAAACTGCCAGAGTCAGTCTAAATGCACTTTCTCATCATGGTCATGAAGTATAAGATCTTAATACTGAAGAGATTTCCTTATTGATCTTGGTGGGAAATCTCTTTATGATGAATTGCTTTACAGTATACTAAAGAGCAGCATATATGCAAACTTTCATAAGCTATCCTTTTCCTCAACCTGTAACCTCCTTTTTTTCGTGGTAGCACAGTCAAATCACTAGATCTGGTCTGCACCTTAATATGCCTTCTTTTTAGTAAAATAATGAAAGGATGAGCTGGTTTAGGGTTTTTGTTGTTGGTTGTTTTTTTTTGTCAGGGGTGATGGTGCTAAACCCAGGCCATGAATGAAGCCAACTTTTGAAGACAAGCACCTTCCTTGATCTTGATGGTTTTCTGTGAATAGCTTGTGTGAACAGTTTACTTTATGTGTTGTAAGTAATCTTTAAACTGGTAGGCTGTAGACGTATTCATGTTATGAGCAGAAGTTTCTTCCTCTCACATGTGCACACTAAATAGAATTACTGTTTGGAAGAGGCTGAAACATAAATAAACCAAAATACTTCTGAAACATAAATAATTTTGAAGTATTTCAGCTTCTGTCCATTTCAAAGTCTTCTTAGCACATCCATGCGAGGTATTTATTTCCTTCGATTTGCCATTTTAGCTCTTACCATGTTGTCTTTGGAAGTAACATTATTGTGGGTTTTTTATAGTTTACTCCAACTGCAAATTGTTCAGTTGCAGTAACAACTATTTGAACAGGCAGAAGTGGAAAGTCAAAAGCTGTTGTCTCCATAGCATTCTTATTAGGCTAATTTCAGGAAAAATACAGCTGTTTCTAGACTAATTAAGTAGTTGGAATAGCTAAACATCTGCTGCACCATGCCTGTGCATCAGCTAAACAAGGTATGTCTCCTGTGACTCTTGCTACAAGAACTAATCATTCTCCACCCATCACCTGGTAGAATGTAAGCTCTGAGTAAGTGCTGTTAACTTGTAATATTTTACCCTTTGAAGTTTGAGATTATTGGTAATGTTTGTTTAAACAGAGCTGTTTCCATTTACCTTTTTTTTTTTCTTCACAGCCTCTCACCACTGGCACCACTGACTCCTAACCCAGAAGCTATTCCTCTCCAGACTTTCTGTACTAATTTTAAAACTAATCAGCATTGCTTCACTGATGTTTTCTGCACTTAAAGTAAATGTAACTAAAGGGCTTTTTTAATTATCAGTAACTGTATTTCATGTGCAGTACTGGAAGTATAATAATATTGTTACTTGTGGGCATTGTATAATTTGAAAGTGAAAAAGGACCTTTTCTGGAGGGCAAAAGTAAGGCATTTAATAAATACGCACAATCTGCAAAGCTGAAGTACTATAATTTAGCAAGAGCCTGTTCTTCCCACTTAGAACTGATTTCTGTAGTTTGTTGTACAGAGTATTGAAGTGTATGAAGATTTTTAAAACCTGCCAAAAATCATACTAGACTCTCTTGCTTTGTGCACCAATGTGGTTTTTTAAACTGTAACTTTATTACTGTAGCTCAAGAAAATTAGCTGTACATGTATTGAAACAACATGTTAATTTAAATGGAAAAGCTTCAACATCTTCTCCCACACACATACCTTGTTTCCTTTCACTGATGCTGCTGGATTCTGTGGAATTCTGGATTTCAGTATGTAGTCTTAATTTTGAAAGTGAGCCTAACATCTTTCCCAACTAATTTAATAGAAACTCATCTTAAGAATAGCATTAGCAGATACGTGGATGAATGCCTCAGTGCAGCATTTGTGAGAGGAAGTCACGCTGCACAGCTGCTGGTTTTGTTTTGTTTGGATTTTTTTTTTTTTCAAAGGAGTTGGTCAGTATGAAGACAAGTTTATTGTCCATTCAGATTTCCAAAAGTAATTTTTTTTTATTATTACTGGCCTTATGCAGAGATGCAGTATAGTTGAGGCCATGCAGTCAAATTATTTAGCACAGCGATGGAAAATCAAGTGGCCAGAGCCACATTTTGGCAGTGTTAACAAGTTACTCAAGGTTTCTCCAGCAATGGCAAACTGCATGCAGTTCTGCATACCCAGAGGGGTTCCCCAACAGATGATAACTGCTCTTTAAATTAGTAAGTGGGGTCTAACATAACTATCAATTTAAACTGACATACGGTTACATGGGAGGTGAAATTCAAAGTTAAAAAACCAAACTGATGGACTTGGAGACAAAAATAAGTAATAAAGGTTGAAATCTTCTCAGTGTGATGTATGGAAGCCCATAAAAAGTGGCATAGATAGTGTGAATAGGATATATTTTTTTTCTTCTGGGGAGCAATACCTTTTGTGAGGGGTGGAAATATCATATCAGAAGGTGGCATGTTCAAACAAGCCAAAGAAGGTGGTTCATGATGAATTGTGTAGCTGAGCTGCATGAGTGCCAGAAGTGTGTTGGATGCCAAAGGCTTCCATGGAAAGCAGGGAGAAAGCAATGGAAGAGAATTTCTTCGAGCTCCATTAAATACAAAGGTGCCAGAGCTGGCTCTGAACTTCACAGATACACAAAATATTAGAGATTGGAAGAGCATTATAGAAACATCACAGCATTGTTTCATGTTACCCATATGAAAAGTTAGATCTGTAAAAAATTGAAAGTATTGTTTCTTTTCCCACTCTTACCAGCTGGTAATAGTGACTGAAATTTAAAAAGGTTGTTGGGCGTCTGCCAGTACTTGAGGAGGATTTTTTTCGTGTTTTGGCATAGCACACTTTAATAATTAATCACTCTTGACACTTTAAATTGCTAATGATACTGGATAGGAACCTTTTCAGTGAACTTTAAAAAAAAGCTAAACAGTGTTTTAAAGTGTGAGTCAGCTTTTGAAACAGTGCTCTTAATAACCTACAGCTCTAATCAAAACATGAATTTTGTCAAACCTATATGTATTCCTGAATATGTTGAAAACAATGCATTTCAGAGTCATTACTGTACAATCTATATTCATATAGAGCTGAAAAAAATTGGTGCTTGGCTGATTTTTTTTATTTGCATAGTTAATATTAGAAAGTATCTGATCATTCCCTGCGTTAGGAAAAACTCAGCTGTTCTTAATGTCCAGATTAAGAAAAAAATGTGACATATTACATTTCCTTATTTTGGGCTGGAATTTTGAGTATGAAATTACAAACAGGAAATAGATTGCATAGAATAAAGTGCTTTGACTGAGATTCTTTAATTTGCCATGTCTGGAAGGTGACAAGTTTGCCTCACTGGCTGAAAACAATAAAGAGTCTAAGAAGATCAGTATGAGGGCTGAGTGCAATTCAAATGCTGCTATGAATAAAATAACCTTTTTCTTTCCTACAGTAGTACATAGTAGGCCTAAAAAAGTAATTCTTATTACAATAATAGAGTAAATATATTTTTGAACTGTTGCACTCTTTTGAAGGGATATCTATGATTACTTCCATGTGCTAAATTTCCATCACATTAAAAAAAAACAAATACGATAATGTCCTGTATTAATTTTCATACTTCACATGAGAAACAAAAATGTAGCTGTTTTCTAGATGAGAAAAACAACCAACATTCTGTTCATCTTTTACATTCATGAAACACCATGAAATCATAGTTTATGACACTTGTTGGATGGTGAACTGTTAATGGTTAAGTGAGCTGGTTTATAGCATGACCTGAAGCCACTTCATAGTTCATCTTTCCTTACCTTCCATTTTTGTCATATGCTTTGCCACAGTTTCCTTACAATCAGGATATGAGACATAGTCAAAAAAGAAAAGCAGCTGAATTCAAGAAGAGTAAGGGGCCTGGCTTCCATTGTGTTAGTGCATTAGGATACATGTCTGAAACTTTATTCCATGTAATGTTGTGTATGATATGCTTACAGTTCCCAAATCTTCAAATATATATGTGCATATTTTTGTATAGACATCTATCTCTAAATGTATTTGATGAGGAGGAATCTAGATGTTCTGGAGAACCAAACCCTAAACTTTTGTTACCCAAGGGAAGAGAGGAAAATTATAAACAACTATTAAGTGCACCAACATGCATTGATTCTCATGTCTTGCCTGTATTCTCTTTCAGACTCTTTTGGCAAAGACATAAATTGTGTCCATAAAAGCCTGGACTAGTCAAATAAAAGCTTCTTTTGGCCCACCCTCCAAACAGTTTGGCCATAAGCCAGTTGTGGTTCTTAAACCATATGGCCACATATGCTCTGACACAGAGCTGTGCTAATAAGCTTCTCTTCTGTAGCAGTTCTTGCAGTGACACCCTGGAAACTCATAAAAAGTTAATCATCCTTTGATCACTTTTTTTATTCTGCACTGCCTCCCTGCTTCTGAGGTGCTATTCTGTTCTCTAATGTAATCTTCTTTTCTTACTTGTCTGCATATACCTTTGTGTTGTTAAATATTAAAAAGCATGCTGCTTAAATGGACCCACTGTGTACTACCCAGGGGTGATCTAGGCTGCTTTGTGCTTTATATCACACTATTCTGAAGTGTTGGCTAATCAGCCACCTTTTCAAACATCCACAAATCTTGCTAGCAGTATTTTCTTTTTATCTTCTTATCTTCTTCCATATCCCTGCTAAAGATTTCAAGTGTTGAACTGGAAAGCATGCTCTCTAGATGTTGCTTGGTAGTACACTTGAGGTTTTATGATGACAGATTTATTTTCTTTTTCTTCAGTTAACTGGCTTGTAGGTTGTTCATCACTTACATGGAATCAATGATGCTGTTAGTAAAGAGTAGAGAGATAAACAAGCAGGTTTAACAAAGCAAGTAAAATGGAGCATATATTAGTATTTGCTCTGGAGGTTTTGGTAGAGACTAAATATGTTTCACTTTTGTGGGCTTGTACATCTGGTTCTCTCTTTTATCATCAAAATTACTAACTTCAAGCTTATGGTTAATGAACTTCAAGACCATTTTCTCTATCCTGAGATATACTATTTTCCGTATTATCTGCAAAGTGTATCTGTAAATACCTGATGTGTATGAATTTGCTGCAAGTATTTCTTGTAATATCTTCCTACTGCCTAGGGCAAATATGAAACTACCACAGTGGCTGCAACTTTGCTGCCCCTTTTTCTAACACAGTGCTCACCATTAATCAAATCTATAGCAGTACCTTGGGATTATAACAAAACAGTCTTCCTGTCCAAACACTGTGTCATGCGAGTGTGTATTGTAATTTCTTAGCAATAATCTCTGTGTTTTGTAGACTCTGACTGCTGTGTAATTAATTCCTTGGGAATGTTGTGTAGGAACTAACATGAATGATAACTGTTTTAAGAACTTATGTGGTGTGCTTTTAGAAGAATAGCATGTATAGGATTGTGAAATATGTCATCTCGAGAAATATTCTTTCTTTTTACCTTTTTTTTTTTCTCCCTTCCCTCCTCTTTTTTGTCTGACTGGTTATAAATGAGTTGTTCAGCTCTACAGTTTCTCTTACACTCTTAAAGTTGGATTATCCTGTTGGCTAACTTAATATAAATTGCAATCATTCACAAGTCATCATTCTGGCTTCTAAACTGACACTTTGATAATACATTCTGAGTTCTTTTATCAAGAATTTTGAATTGTAACTGTTTGAAACAAACTTGACTATTTAATTGTCTCACTAATTACTTTATTCTGTTTTCTAGACCCTTCAGAATAATAGCAAAAGCTGTTTCAAATCAAGAAAGAGCTACTTGAGACTCTCCCCTTTTTTTTCTGACTGCTTGCAGGGCAAAGTTTATGCTCTAAGCAGGGTATGTAGGCCAGATTCAGGGAAAAAAAAATAAAATTGTAGGAAGTGGGTGACTCCAAGGGCAATTTCTCAATAAGGCTGAATTCTCCTCTTTTTCTTCCCACTCAGTAGTGAGTACTAAGGTACTCAAGTACTAATCCTTGAAATTGAAAGCTCAACTGTTTGGAGATGTTGCTAGCTGTATTACAAGAGGATTATCACGAAGAATGTCATTGCACAGTGAGCCCGTCACAATTCACTCATGGAAATCAGGTTATAGATGATTTTTTCCTTAAGTAGAGCTCAGTTTTAAAAGTTCACTAGGAGCTGTTTTTGATGTGTATAGTTACTAAACATCTTCAGAGGAGTGTTGAAGTTGTGTTCCTAAGCAAATGTCCTCCAGCAGTTTTCCACAGTCATTCTGACTTTCTCATGAGCTCAGGAAAAATACAAGTTACTTAGGAAAGTTTAAATGAATGCTTTTTCTTTAGTATGAGAAAAGGCCAGTCAAGTTCCAAATAAGGTCTGAGAAGATATGATATATGCTTCAGTGGAATCCCTGAGGGGAAAAGTATGGATTAATTCTGTCATAGTAGTAAAGGGATGTTCCAAGAAGGATGGTATAAGCACATAGCAGCTGCTAAAAAGAGAGGGTGTCTGGTTCTGCTAAATGTACCAAGTAACTGCTAAAATAATCTCAAATGCTATTTTGTTTAAGAGGAGAAAAATGGAAAATTTATTTTCTGCCTGGAAGCTTAGCTTAGGAAGGTGATGTCAGTTCTGCTATATGGAAGTCTCCAATCCAATCACTTCCCCATTTCATGAGGAAGCAGAAAACTTTAATGCTAGTAATCACTGGGGTTGACTTAAATAGTGGATTTCCTACTTAAATACAAATAAATCAGTTCTGATGCTTGATGAGTCTACAAAAGTGATTTTAATCAGGTATTTCAGAGGCAAGATGGTAACCATGTGCTGTAAAGTTAGTTGTAGCTCTTGTCTTGCTATTTGCCCAGTGCAATCCATTGTTGAATAGCCAGCTATTTACCTGAGTCATTAGCCCTGTTGGGGAAGAGAGGGATTGGATCTAATGACTTACTTGGTTTCTTGCAACCTAAATTATTTTGCAATTTGGAATGTTTAACTTGTATCTAGGTTCTTCTCTAAAGTATATCTTAATGGCAGTTACCATTTGTAACGAGGACTCTTGAAGCCAAGGCTGTAAGTATAAAATTGAGTAAGGCAGCCAAAATTGAATTTTTGACCCTATGCAGTAAATAAGAATTGAAACTCATCCTAGATGAAAATTAAGAAAAGCATGGGAAAATCATTTGAGTGGCTTTATTTTCGCTCCTACTCTACATAAACTTTTCAATAGAGGATCATGAATATTTAATCCATTCTAAGTGAACATACTTACGATATTTCAGCTTTCAGCATTAGGTGAAGGCTAACATCATGTTCCATAACGAGAGTTTTAAGGATGTTCTGAAAACTGATGTCTGTCAGGCTCTCCTGAGCTGAGAAATTCACATTTGTACAAATCTCCCTTTGCTGTGTTGTGCAAGTTACATGGTGATGCACAGTATCAGAATATTGTTTTTTCAGAGAGGGTACTTCTTAAATGGTTTTCTTAACTGAAATGTGTTGGGTACTTACCAGCTTCTTAAAACTTCATGTCTATCTTTGAGTATAAAGATACAAAAGCAACTAATTTTTTTTCACGCCAACCTGGAAGATATAGTAATTTTTCAGTTTATTGAGATTTATTGTATTTTATGAATTACTTTTTACAGTGAACTGTTCCATCAGTGTTTAAAAATGCAAAAAATGCATGAAATTAAAAGTGATGAAAATAAAGTGCATCAGAATTCCTCTTCAAAACTTAATTGGTAGAAGAAATACTTAAATATTGAAATGTTGTGTCGTATCATGGGAATCAATGATAAGGCTGTGAATTA
Organism: Florisuga fusca; assembly: GCA_038090715.1. Taxonomy (NCBI): domain Eukaryota; kingdom Metazoa; phylum Chordata; class Aves; order Apodiformes; family Trochilidae; genus Florisuga; species Florisuga fusca. The sequence goes on from JAAWXA010000001.1 coordinate 49,463,727, forward strand.
CTAGTTGCCCGCCACACTTTTTAACAGAAATGACAGAAACTGGATTTTGAAAATAGAATTAACTTAGATTAATCGTATGTAACTAGAAAGCCTTCTGTTGGAAAGTAAGTCATTGGCTCTTCATGTATTTCAGGTAATATTCAAGGAGCAACGATAGTGGATGCCCTTGATACACTCTACATCATGGAAATGAAAGAGGAATTCAAGGAAGCCAAGGAATGGGTTGAAAAAAACTTAGATTTCAATGTGGTAAGTGGCATTGCTGATTAACATTTAACACTCCGTTTAGTCTCCAGAGGCCAATCAATGAGGACTCATTTCTAATACTGCAAGCATGATACAAGGCTACAGAATTTAGATCATTGGTAGACAAAAAAGTCAGGAAGCAGAAACATAAACTGCTCTGCTTATATACCATTTTTCAGTCTGAAAGATTCAGGTAAATAGGAGGCTGTTTGGATAGAAGCAAAGTTTCTTACAAAAGTTTTTATTTTAGAAGGTTCTTCAACAGGCAAGAACCTCTGTAAAACTTCAGTTAAATTGGGAAGTCTGGTTTTGGTGGTGTTTTCGGGTTTTTGGGGGTTTTTTTGTGGGCCAGAGTATTTCTTGTAGTTGCTAGGCACAGAGAGCTACCGGAGTGCCTCTTCTGATTGGTGTAATGAAGTAGGGAGGCACTGCAGGCACAGGGCATTGAGCACTTCAAAGTTCATGTAGGGGACATGCGTAACAGTAGAAACGCTTTGTGAAAACAAAATACTCTTTCTAATGTATTATGCAAAAGTCAGGATTAATTAGCGTCTCTTACATGCCTAAGAATTAATTATCACTTAAGGGAGGAGGAGTTAATAACAGTGGGTATTATATAGTTTATGTAAGCAGCAATTTAGTATTCATTTATGTTTACATTAATAATGTAAATACAGGATATAAAACTGCGATTCCGAGTGGTGTCAGATATCTGAATTACATTCTAACTTTATCGAGTGCATGAGATGTTTTTTTTCTAAAAGAATTTTTTGAATATTAAATTCCTGTCTTATTAGCATAGCATTATTAAGAATTTAAAAAACATAATAACAAGAACATAACAGAAGATATCATGCCCCACTTTAAAGGAAGAGCTGAGCTCTGCTTGAAGGAACATCATAAAGTGCTGAGAGTGATTTACATTAACAACAGTAGAAACTTTGGCCTTACATAAATCTTGCTATATTTTGTGTTGACTACTTCTAGATTATATTGCCTGCATTTTCAGCTTCTCCTGTTAATTTATGTACTTTAAAAATTAGGTACTACTTACTTTCCTTTTTTTCTTAAAAGCTATGAAGTCTTTCAAAATGTCTTGAATTTTTGAATTGCTCTAGTTGGTCAGTGCAGCAATCCAGCAGATTTTCCAAAACTACTTTACCAATAATATTGATATGTATCAGGAACAATACCTTGTTCCTGACATTTCTGTAAACAGCTACCCTGAGTTCAACACCTCAGAAAATTTTCTTCATAATACTTCATAGTCATGCAGAATTGAATTTTACATTGGAAACTGTAATGAGTAGATGAATTTTCTCCAAGTGGAACAAGAAAATAAATAACTGTAACACCAAGTTTAATAAATGATGTCAGTTTGTTTAGTGCCTGAAGTCTTTGAAGCTACTCAGCTTGTATTCATTTACTTTTCCACTTTAAATATCAGTTCTAGTTTCAAATGCTGCTTTGAATTTGTATCTTGCAGTTTAAACTTGGAAATGACTTAACACAAAGAACAGCAGGGCTCCCTCTTTTGTGCTTAAGCATTTATCATGTACCAGGCATTACTTGCATTTTCTCCGTCGTTGTATGCCCTCTTACTTGCTCCTGTTTTAGAAACCATGAAAGCAATTGAGATTTTAATAACTGACACACTGACATATTGTTAAGTGTTATTTCTTGTGAGTAGTATAAAGCATGTTTCTGTAGGATGTTTCTGGTCGTTTCCTGGGCTCTGACTGCTTTATCAGCCTTTGGGGAAGCACATTTGGCCTCGATTTGTAGAAATAGGAATTTTTTTCCTCTCAATTTAATCTCTATGCCTTTTAAATCTTAATTTTTTTTAAAGATGTTCTTTACAGAAACAGCTGTGACTATATTCAGTGGCAGAATCTATTCTCTTTATACTCTGCATCAATGAAATAGGATAAAACAAATTTTCCTGTCTAGAAGTTTGTGGTGCCAAAACTTGTGGATTTTTGTAAGCTTGTGAGTGGATGTGTTTGGAAGCTTCCCATTTTGGAGTATAACATGCTTAGGCTATTTCTATTATAGCTGGAGCCTAGTAATCATGTGATTTTATAACTGAGATATCCACATTGCAATGCTTGGAGGTTTTTTCTGTTGTAACTGCTGAAATCCCTTGTATTTTATATCTTGCTACAGTTTCAGCCAAACTGAATAGTCCTTCAGGAATTAAGTTGTATTTTCTGTTTCTGTCAATATTTTAAGAGATTTAGATACCTCTGGAAAGAACTGATGTTTAGCACTGGCTAAATCCATGGTCTTTGCATCCTGGATGTGTTCTCTGTTTTCCATTAAATCAGTTCATCTCCTTGGGGGGTATCTTTGCTTTTCAGTTAATATAGCTGAGGATTTGATCTGACCTCCCCACGCATGCTGCTGCCCGAATACCCTTTTCACAGTGCTTGTTCATAGGCTGCCCTGGCCTGGGTTGTATTAACTACATGTTGCAAGGGAGCAAAATGGAGCCAGTCTTTCACGGGGTCACCAGGGAGCTTGCCTGTTTCCTAGCTACAGTTACACACTGCAGCGTGCTTCTCTATTTTTATTTTTTCAATATGAGTTTTAGGATCTACACACACGCAGCATTCATAGCTTTCTGAAAGAGTTTCTGTACCACTACCCAACTTCTGCTTCACACTGGGGAGGAAAAAGCTATTGGTCTCTTCAGTGTAGGGGGTGAACCACAATGAATCTGTATTTGGGAGGAGAGATTGGAAGAAAGATCTTAATGAGAAAGATGGAAGGGTCAGGAGTCAGGGAGCAGTGGTGTAGGAGCTGATTCACTTGGTGCAGCAGTGAAGGTCCAGGAGTTGTTAAGTGCTTGAAATGATGCTTTGCTTCTACACCCAGACACACCTCAGCTTCTTTCGGAAGAGATACTTAAGATGGGATACTTAGGATCAGATACTTAACTGATGTGTCCCTCTCTTCTTCAGCCCTACAAAACTCCTTCCCCGCAAAAGGACAGTCTCGCCCATCAGGTCAGACTGGATTGGGCTCTGAGCAAATCTGGTCTAGTTGAAAATGTTCCCCACTCCCACCCGCAGGGGGGATTGGACCTTTAAAGATCCCTTCCAACCCAAACCATTCTATGATTCTGCATTCTGAGAAAAGTCCTTGGCCTACGTAGTGTCCTAAAGTGTGCCTGGACATTGTCTGGAACAATAAGGGCCCAAACCATGTTAGCCGAATCAGACCAGAAGGAGCTAACAATTAAATGGTATGTGGGACAGAGCTTGAATTTGTGCCCTGACCTTCACTCTTGTGTCCTGCCAGCACTCTAAAGTGAAGCTGTTCAGAGGTCAGTCAGTCACTGTGTCTGATTTTATATGCCACCCTGAAACTCAAAGGTTTACCTTACCCGTTCTGATTTTCATCTTTGTACTTGGCTTTGCAAATTTTAGTATCTTTTAAAGAACTTTTAAAGTGTGCAGCCTCATGCTATGTAGAATTTTTGCATTCAATATGTCTATTATTTTGGAAGCTAGAAAAGAGTGGAAAAAGTATAGAAACTTGAAAATATGTTTATCTGTACTGCTACGTATAGATTAACATACCCCATTTCCAAGATCCCAGAATAGCAAATATTAGTTGGATCTAATTTTTATTGCTTCCAGCATTTATCTTGAGCTCAAATCTGTGTTGCGGCAGACAGACTTTTAGAATCCAGATTATTTATTTCAAACTTCAGCATTTACAAATGTAAATTCTCCTACTCTTGAACTGGAGGTATTATGTTTAACAGTCTATCTTATGTTCTGTCTTGGAAGCAGATGGCTTTCTGGAGCTTTATTCTTGGTTGTGGTTTGGTTTTTTTTGCTTTAAGAAAAATTTCCTAATAGAACATTTTGCAACATACACCTTTCATTAAATGGACTTCAAGTAAATGTATAGTGGGTCTGTGAAGTAGCATAAGAAAGCTAACAGTTTGGCTTGTGGGACTCTGTTTGCTAACATAACTTGTAAGTACACTGTATATGCCAGACTTCAAAGTGACATGATTTTGTTTTGATTATGATTAATAAATTATTTTTGTGGGATGAAAGAAGAGCATGAAAATTTATTATTAAATGCAGTTCTTTGCTGCTAAAGTTCATTAGTGTAACACTTTATTTTGTAACACTTTAATTTTGTGCCCATTTGAGATCTTACAGTTTGATACTTGCAATAAGAAGGTTGCTAAAATTGCTTCCCTATTAATGGGAATTGAGAAGTTTAGCAAGCTGCTACTAAATTTCATTTATGGAATATGAATGAAACTTTTTCCCCCACAACTGCAGGTAATTAAAATGTTATTTAATTAAAGTAGCTTAAAGTGAGCTATTGTAGTATTTATTGTTCCTCTATCACACTATCTGGGCTGCTTGAAAATGCTAAGATTTGTTGTTTCCAACCTTTGTGCTTCAACAGGGGAATATTATTATTTAATTGTAACAATAATTACAAAGCTTTCTGATTTCACTTGAAATGTGAGCCCTTTGTTTCGATTTTTTTTAGCTTAGAATTACTTACATTATTTAGCATTGTTCAGTGTTAGGGTCTCTTGTGTTGTCTTGCACAGCTTGCTAACCTGTGGGATATGCATTGTTTGCAGTGGTAGAGGATGGTGTGTGGGCATGGAGGGAGTCACTGTATTCCTTGTAGACAGGACCAATAGGTGAAATGCAGAGGAGGTGACTGAAGTTTTATTACACTCTTGATGAGAAAAGAACAGGAGAACTGAAGGAAAGTAAGTTTTGGAAAGAATCTGTGCAAAGAAAATGACTGAAGCAAATTATTTTGTAGGATTTATGGCCTTATTTGGATCTTCATAAAAATTAAAGAGGGTAAGCTCTTTATCAAGTGTTAATTAAAGTGACCTGATTATTGTGAATACATTCATCCATCCACATAGAGCACACAGTATATTCTCCAATTGAATTTTGAATGGCAGAGCAAGTGCCAGTGCTGATGAGTGCCAGGTGGAAGCTGATAATAAATGAAATTGACTTGTATTGCAAATGTTGTGCTTATAAGTGAGGGTGACTTCCCATGAGAAAACATGGATGGAAATTGTTTCAACCTTGGCCTATCAATCTGTGGAGAGAAAGACTTTCAGGAAAGAGAAGTGTTAAGAAAATTATCTAGAAGGCTGTGAACTGATTTTAAAGACGCTGGATGAGTCCAAGAGGGGCTTCAGGAGAGGCCAGCTGACAGTAGTTTGTTGTCTGAGTAGTGCTTTGAACATTAAACTGAACACAGCTGGGTGAAGCTTCAGGAAGTTACCATTTGTAGACAATCCTCCAGTTTATGAAAAGATGAGGGAAATCAAGCGGTGAGGTTCAGTTGAAACCAAATTTACTCTGTCATAGGTTTGCAAATAAAATAAAAATGCAGCGTAACAATTTTTTTCCCCTCTTTGGTAATATTTGATGCTTTTTGGAGAAACATGGAACTTCCTATGGTGTAGTCAGCCTCCGTTTCTTTAAAATAAGTTGGTTTAATAGGTTTACTTGTTCAATCTGTCATATTCTACAGCTTCCTGAGTCCTTCTGAGCTGTGGTTCTTCTCCTTCTTAAAACACCCTAATTTTAGCGTTTCTCCTTGTCAAGACAAAATGTGGTAACATTGATTGCAGAATTGCTTATTTGTATAGCCTGAGTTTGAGAAAGGGCTGTCTCCATCATATGTAAATAGGTTCGCTTTGGTACTTTGTGTCTAGCCAGCAATGTGAAGTATGTTACATCTCTTTGTCAAAATAATTTTGTCTTTAGAAGCTAATTGAGGAAACTAGATGAAATTCCATAAGGTTGTAACAGTTTTGCTTTTGCACACTAGATAATGTGTACATGTTTTGCTTTTGGTTTACTATTTGTAAGTACAGTGAGCTTCTCTACACTTTCTCTGAATTTCATATACTACTTGGACTATGCCATTTATGTTTTCCTTCTCAGAAGATCAAATAGTGAAAGATAAATTATTGATCAAATTTAAGATGAAAGATCGTTCCTCAAATACTTCAATTAACATAAAAGCCTTGGAAGTGAAACAATAGTACATTGTTCCCAACATACACATCTCGTTCCCAAACTTCTACATACTTTCAGAATCCTTTATGAGAGGGAGGCCTGCAAAATTAGCAGTCAGAGCAAGACAATATTGCATAGGAACAACAAGAGCTTAGCACAGACGTGTACTAACAAAGGTGTTTCAGATATTGTCATTTACAGCACATGGCCATGCATTTTAATTTGAGTACTATTAAAAAGATTGTAAAATTAGGGATTATATCTATCCAGTTGGTCAGAGTCATTTTATATGCTAGTGATTTTACAAAAGGAAACATAGTAGTAATTTTGAAAGAAACACGTCCAGCCACTTCTTGTTACATAAATTCCATTAGATAAAATAAAATTGCTTAGATATCTGGATTTGGAGACTCTCCATGTGGCAGAGGTAAACTGGATGAGGATGGTGGAGATGAATTTATTTTTTTTTTACATGAGGAAGAGAAAGAAATACCTTTAAATGCCTGAATTTTGCCCATTATCACTATGCTCGCATTTTCTGTGTTTTGCCATTTACAGCTACTGTAGGTTAATCCTTACATGGATTAGGGAATAAATCTGTCTTTGTTTATTTCAACAGAATGCTGAAATTTCAGTATTTGAAGTGAACATTCGTTTTGTTGGTGGATTACTTTCAGCTTACTATCTTTCAGGAGAAGAGGTAAGAGATTTCCACATCTTATCTGAAATATCATCTAGACATAGAAAACTGAAAATGTCTTGTACAGCAGAGACCTATCCAATGGATTTTCTTGCTTATACTACTGTTGCTTTATGTAAGTCTTAAAGTTTTAAATGGTTTTTTTTTTCATGAATGTGTAACTAGGGAATTTTTGTGCCATGATAGTTGTAGCTTTGATGCATCAGGTACATGCTTCATAAAATTATTTGGAAACTGTTCTTTAACTTGTCTAAACTGTACTTCCATTGGCCTTTATGAAGCTGAAGCTTTCACTCACATGCAAAAGACAAGTTAAGAATAAAAGGATAACTGGTAAGCCCATATATGTGAATGTCTTTAAAGTATTCATATCCTATTAATCTCTGTTGCCTGTCATGATTTCTAAAGAGGATGAAGAAGCAATTTTATCCAAGAGCTTTGATTAATGCAATTGTTTTTGTAATATATTTAGAGAAGACTATACTAAGTCATAGGTACTGGGATATTTTAAATTTTTAGCCTGGCACTTAAAAAGTCTTAATTCTTACTAGTTTAAATTATTGTTCATTCCTCTCAATTATAACAGTATTTTGTTGTAGGATTAACACAATACTCTTTAACTGTAAGCTGCATTTATCTTTTGATTTCTTTAAATCCAAAGCAGATACTGGTGAAAACTCTACAAAACCCTAAAGATACATAATTTTCTTCCATAAGAAAATTTCTAGAGCACTGGACAAAGCTCTGATTTGAGTCTGTCCCTTTAAATTAAGTTGATTTCTATGGTGTACATGTTGATTTTTATTTATTTATTTATTTTTCATCATTATGGTAAAGCTGTTTTAGCAGGTATGATAGGGTCATGGATCTGACAAAGCAGTTATAAGATGACAATGTTTCTCTGAAACTTTGTCTGAAGTAGATTTACCTAATTATTTCCCATGGTCTGTCCTAAGTGTAGGTGGCATTGAAAAGACATTAATTTTTTAAAAGATGCAGGTTTTTGTACTTAACTATCTTCTAATTTTCTGGAAAAAAATTGACTTCAACCCATTTCAAATTCACACTTAACAGTAATGGAAAAAACTGAGAGGTGCTTGGAAGCTGCCTTCTTCATCTTTACTGGAAGTTGTTTTACTTAATGTTTCATCTCCGAGTCTTGAAGGAAATCACTTGTCCTACAGTAACTCATATCTAAAGGTGAATAGAATTGAAAGTACTTCCTTCTGCCATTAAATAGTTGCATCTTTCACTGCAGATCTACTTCTCACAAAGAGGAATGAACTTTCACAGTATAAGTAATTTCTACATTTTAATTAACTGGTTCTGACTGAAGAAGAGGAAGCTTCTTGGCATTTAAGGAGCTGGTGGAGGACTGCATGTGAGCTTTTACAACAAGCAGCAGTTGTCTGCCAAAAAATGTCTGAACCATTTGTCATCGGTGTTGTTGATTTCACATACATGATGATGGTTTATATCTTCTGTCACTCACTTTCAATCATTGCATATAGTTTCTCCTAAATAACACCTAGTCATTGCTGTTCAACCATTCCTTCACCTTTAAAGATGCAGTTTTACCACCACCTCTTGGACTAGATTGATGGCAACACTGTTGCTCAACTAAAACTCTGTTGTTCAAACAAAATGAGGAAATACTTGAAAAAAAAAAAAGGTGTTCCACACAGTGCATAAGTAACTAAACTTTTTGCAGAAGAATATTAGGGTGCTAATGTCTGTTCTAAGAATGAATTAATTCATTAATGAAAGTAAAATGGGCCCCTAAACACTAAGATTATGTATTTGATTAAGGACGGTCCTGACTTCTTCCAAGATGGGAAAGACTGTTCATGCTTGCCACTGGTTATCATACTCACTAATAGACATCTGTTGTCCAGCACAGAATGATGTTCCTAAACTAACAGTTGTCCTACTGCCTTCAAAAGTGCAACCCAGCATGCTCTGCCTTTATGAGATTTGGGGGACGCTTCCTGATTTATCTCCTAAATCCAAGACACTGAAGCAATATCCAGCTGCTGCCTGTGGGAGGAGAGGGATGCAGCCCTTCAGAAGACAGAGAAGCCCTGCAGCAAGCCCAGAGAAGCCCTGAGGTTTCCCATGTTGCATGGGTCTGTCCTTCACTGCTGCTGCTGGCAGATGCTGGCAGGTCCCCAGAGGCTGCCACCATAGGAACTACATATTTAATCATCCTTTAATCCATTATATTAGTGGGTGTTCCTAAGGAGCCAGAACAACCTGTGTGCAGGCTGTTTGGAGGATTAATCCATCTCAGTTAAAAGCTCATTTTATTCTTTATCAGATTAACTATTTAAAAATCTTATATTTGCTCTACACACTTATCAATATCCTAATTAAAGAAGGCTTTGTTTCAGTAAAAGCAGTGACAGAAATAATCATTGTTTGTACTTCTGAATTACATTTCCATGGGTAATGATCCAAAGCTGCAACATACTGTACATTCCATAATCATTTGTAAGTCTAACTAAAAAATTAACAATTGAATACTTTGCCTCTTGCTAACTGTGTGGTTTTTACTTGCAAATAGAGCTGAGATGCATTCTATTAAACTTTCTAGAACATGTCTTACTAGAATTACTATGAAATGTCTAAAAGTGCTACAACAGTGTCACTTTAAGCCAACTTTTTTTGCATTTTATGATTTCTGTTTAAGTGTGAGCTAGAAAGAATTACAGCCAAATATCAAATTTCATTTGTAAAACAGCTACAAATACAAAATAACTTGGTTTCAAGACAGGTAATATTTAAAGGCGTGCTCTTTTTTTTTCATTGACTCATTTATCCATGAGTCAACAGCTATAGGGGGCTATTACAAATAAACCTGTCTCATTTAAAACAGTGTTAAAATTGATTTTTTGTTTGTTTGTTTATTGGTACGAAAGTATCTGGAGAAGCCTGTAATATAGTAAGTATAAACCATAGCATAGGAATATACAAACTTAAAGACTGATCTGGCTGGTTCTGGTTTACTGATAGCTGGTTCTTACAGGTACAGCTGGAGCTGTGTTAATGGGGCTGTTCCACAGTCTGGGAATGCATTGCCTGGGCATAAATAGAAGGAGCTTTTGCAATTGTTGTTTGTATGAGTAGCAAAATATTAAATCTGCGGTGCTCCAAAGTGAATAAGGAGCATATGAGTTTCAGATCCAGCTGATAAGTTCATGGATTCCTTGGAAGCTTTTCCCATTTTTGGATGGGGTGGTGTTGTTCAGGTGTTAAAATAGTTTGGATTCAGCAGCTGTTCTTCATGCATAATGTGAGTGCCTCCATTCTAGGACTAAAGATAGGCAGCTTCACTGGAAAAGACAAAATAATGTTGATATTGGTGTTCAAATTGCCATTTCTCTTCCTGACTCTAAGCAGCAATGTGACAGAGGGTTTTTTGTTTTGTTTTGTTTTTTACTTGGGCAGTATATCCTATTTTTAAGGAACACAAATTTATCTTGATCAGGATGACAGAATAAAAAACCATAGCAAAGTGTTCGTCATGGTGGTAAATATTGGATTTCAAATATTGGATTTCCTGTGTTTCATCTATTAGTCTCTACCAACTCTTAGAAATAAGAAATAAAAATAGGAATAAAAAAAGTGATTAGTTTATATCTGCCTTTAGCATATGAGTTACAGTGCTGCTATTCAACATCAGTTGATGATCTCGGCCTCCTGTCTGACTTCAGAGTTAGTCACTGCCCAATTAAAATTACCATCTATCAGTGATGGTAGTGCTGTCTTATTAATGAGGAGCAGACACAAAATAATGATGCAGATGCTATTGATCTAGAGCTGTCTTTCCCAGGATGACCACAAAATATTGCTGACTTCATAAAATGCTCAGACGTACTTCAGAATTTAACTATATATTTTAGCTGGCTCTCCCTCTCTTGTAGAGCTCTCCTTTCATAGCGAATATTTAAATTCCATAAAAACAAAAAATATAATTCATCATTTAGCAATCTGAATAGTAGAAGCATGAAATTTGTCATTTGCACAAAGGTATCAGCTTATTTATGCAAATTATGAATGTAAGTTCCAGTGTTGGGGAGAATTTATTTATTTTTTAACATTGTCTTTTACCCNCAGACCAGAAGGAGCTAACAATTAAATGGTATGTGGGACAGAGCTTGAATTTGTGCCCTGACCTTCACTCTTGTGTCCTGCCAGCACTCTAAAGTGAAGCTGTTCAGAGGTCAGTCAGTCACTGTGTCTGATTTTATATGCCACCCTGAAACTCAAAGGTTTACCTTACCCGTTCTGATTTTCATCTTTGTACTTGGCTTTGCAAATTTTAGTATCTTTTAAAGAACTTTTAAAGTGTGCAGCCTCATGCTATGTAGAATTTTTGCATTCAATATGTCTATTATTTTGGAAGCTAGAAAAGAGTGGAAAAAGTATAGAAACTTGAAAATATGTTTATCTGTACTGCTACGTATAGATTAACATACCCCATTTCCAAGATCCCAGAATAGCAAATATTAGTTGGATCTAATTTTTATTGCTTCCAGCATTTATCTTGAGCTCAAATCTGTGTTGCGGCAGACAGACTTTTAGAATCCAGATTATTTATTTCAAACTTCAGCATTTACAAATGTAAATTCTCCTACTCTTGAACTGGAGGTATTATGTTTAACAGTCTATCTTATGTTCTGTCTTGGAAGCAGATGGCTTTCTGGAGCTTTATTCTTGGTTGTGGTTTGGTTTTTTTTGCTTTAAGAAAAATTTCCTAATAGAACATTTTGCAACATACACCTTTCATATTAAAAAAAAAAAAAAGGTGGTGGTGGTGGAACGTGTGAGTAAATGGACTTCAAGTAAATGTATAGTGGGTCTGTGAAGTAGCATAAGAAAGCTAACAGTTTGGCTTGTGGGACTCTGTTTGCTAACATAACTTGTAAGTACACTGTATATGCCAGACTTCAAAGTGACATGATTTTGTTTTGATTATGATTAATAAATTATTTTTGTGGGATGAAAGAAGAGCATGAAAATTTATTATTAAATGCAGTTCTTTGCTGCTAAAGTTCATTAGTGTAACACTTTATTTTGTAACACTTTAATTTTGTGCCCATTTGAGATCTTACAGTTTGATACTTGCAATAAGAAGGTTGCTAAAATTGCTTCCCTATTAATGGGAATTGAGAAGTTTAGCAAGCTGCTACTAAATTTCATTTATGGAATATGAATGAAACTTTTTCCCCCACAACTGCAGGTAATTAAAATGTTATTTAATTAAAGTAGCTTAAAGTGAGCTATTGTAGTATTTATTGTTCCTCTATCACACTATCTGGGCTGCTTGAAAATGCTAAGATTTGTTGTTTCCAACCTTTGTGCTTCAACAGGGGAATATTATTATTTAATTGTAACAATAATTANTTTTGCAGAAGAATATTAGGGTGCTAATGTCTGTTCTAAGAATGAATTAATTCATTAATGAAAGCAAAATGGGCCCCTAAACACTAAGATTATGTATTTGATTAAGGACGGTCCTGACTTCTTCCAAGATGGGAAAGACTGTTCATGCTTGCCACTGGTTATCATACTCACTAATAGACATCTGTTGTCCAGCACAGAATGATGTTCCTAAATTAACAGTTGTCCTACTGCCTTCAAAAGTGCAACCCAGCTTGCTCTGCCTTTATGAGATTTGGGGGATGCTTCCTGATTTATCTCCTAAATCCAAGACACTGAAGCAATATCCAGCTGCTGCCTGTGGGAGGGGAGGGATGCAGCCCTTCAGAAGGCAGAGAAGCCCTGCAGCAAGTCTGAGGTTTCCCATGTTGCATGGGTCTGTCCTTCACTGCTGCTGCTGGCAGATGCTGGCAGGTCCCCAGAGGCTGCCACCATAGGAACTACATATTTAATCATCCTTTAATCCATTATATTAGTGGGTGTTCCTAAGGAGCCAGAACAACCTGTGTGCAGGCTGTTTGGAGGATTAATCCATCTCAGTTAAAAGCTCATTTTATTCTTTATCAGATTAACTATTTAAAAATCTTATATTTGCTCTACACACTTATCAATATCCTAATTAAAGAAGGCTTTGTTTCAGTAAAAGCAGTGACAGAAATAATCATTGTTTGCACTTCTGAATTACATTTCCATGGGTAATGATCCAAAGCTGCAACATACTGTACATTCCATAATCATTTGTAAGTCTAACTAATCATGATTAAAGAATATGCTGTCACACTGAGTAGTTCCTAAAACATCCTTCTCACATAATAGTTCCTTTAGATAGAGGCACCAATGTGAATAATTTTAAAATTAACAATTGAATACTTTGCCTCTTGCTAACTGTGTGGTTTTTACTTGCAAATAGAGCTGAGATGCATTCTATTAAACTTTCTAGAACATCTGTCTTACTAGAATTACTATGAAATGTCTAAAAGTGCTACAACAGTGTCATACACTTTAAGCCACCTTTTTTTGCATTTTATGATTTCTATTTAAGTGTGAGCTAGAAAGAATTCCAGCCAAATATCAAATCTCATTTGTAAAACATCTACAAATACAAAATAACTTGGTTTCAAGACAGGTAATATTTAAAGGAGTGCTCTTTTTTTTTCATTGACTCATTTATCCATGAGTCAACAGCTATAGGGGGCTATTACAAATAAACCTGTCTCATTTAAAACAGTGTTAAAATTGATTTTTTGTTTGTTTGTTTATTTGTATGAAAGTATCTGGAGAAGCCTGTAATATAGTAAGTATAAACCATAGCATAGGAATATACAAACTTAAAGACTGATCTGGATGGTTCTGGTTTACTGATACCTGGTTCTTACAGGTACAGCTGGAGCTGTGTTAATGGGGCTGTTCCACAGTCTGGGAATGCATTGCCTGGGCATAAATAGAAGGAGCTTTTGTAATTGTTGTTTGTATGAGTAGCAAAATATTAAATCTGCAGTGCTCTGAAGTGAATAAGGAGCATATGAGTTTCAGATCTAACTGATAAGTTCATGGATTCCTTGGAAGCTTTTCCCATTTTTGGATGGGGTGGTGTTGTTCAGGTGTTAAAATAGTTTGGATTCAGCAGCTGTTCTTCATGCATAATGTGAGTGCCTCCATTCTAGGACTAAAGATAGGCAGCTTCACTGGAAAAGACAAAATAATGTTGATATTGGTGTTCAAATTGCCATTTCTCTTCCTGACTCTAAGCAGCAATGTGACAGAGGGTTTTTTGTTTTGTTTTGTTTTTTACTTGGGCAGTATATCCTATTTTTAAGGAACACAAATTTATCTTGATCAGGATGACAGAATAAAAAACCATAGCAAAGTGTTCGTCATGGTGGTAAATATTGGATTTCAAATATTGGATTTCCTGTGTTTCATCTATTAGTCTCTACCAACTCTTAGAAATAAGAAATAAAAATAGGAATAAAAAAAGTGATTAGTTTATATCTGCCTTTAGCATATGAGTTACAGTGCTGCTATTCAACATCAGTTGATGATCTCGGCCTCCTGTCTGACTTCAGAGTTAGTCACTGCCCAATTAAAATTACCATCTATCAGTGATGGTAGTGCTGTCTTATTAATGAGGAGCAGACACAAAATAATGATGCAGATGCTATTGATCTAGAGCTGTCTTTCCCAGGATGACCACAAAATATTGCTGACTTCATAAAATGCTCAGACGTACTTCAGAATTTAACTATATATTTTAGCTGGCTCTCCCTCTCTTGTAGAGCTCTCCTTTCATAGCGAATATTTAAATTCCATAAAAACAAAAAATATAATTCATCATTTAGCAATCTGAATAGTAGAAGCATGAAATTTGTCATTTGCACAAAGGTATCAGCTTATTTATGCAAATTATGAATGTAAGTTCCAGTATAGATGCCTTCAGGATGGTATCCCACCAGTGTGAGAATTGACTGCATGTTTTATCTCCTGCTTCCTTTCATTTAGCTTGGCACTAATTAACAAGAGGACTTTGCTTTTATGTCTTGGAAGCTTGATTTCTAATGCTGTTTGAAACTCCAGGCATCACCTGGATCACCTTGATGTATCACCTTGATCACTTCTTTGCGAATGCCACTTAACTCCTCCTTAAGCATCTTCACAGACTGCCAGTAGAATTCTCTGTTTGGTAGAAACTAGAAGGCTGCAGTTGCCTGTAGATTTGTGCAGCTCTGTCTTCAGATTCGGGTCCTGCTTGCCACCTACTATCCATCTGCTGCCACTTCAAGTGATACATCAGTACTTCAGTGCTGTTATATTTTAGTTCCTTTAGAGCTCTGAATTAATCTTGATTATTTGTTTTGTTTTTATGAATTTATGATTCTTTATAACTTCTGTATTTCATAGACTCCTGGAGTCACTCAGCATGGAAGGGACCTCAAGTATTGGGATAGGGCATGAGAATTGTTTTGAGAATCTCCTTGCATGGCAACGTGCCTAAGGCTCTTCAGGATTGAACACTGGAGGAAATCAAGCTTTTCTGCAATGTCTTTGTCTCTGTAAAAGAGACAGTGCATGAAACATCTCTTATTTGTTCCTCCTGGCTTTCTGGCAGGCCTCATTTTTTTTCTTTTTGTTTTTCAACTTAAAACTTTACTTTTAGCCTGACTTAGTAATTTTTTTTCATTTAACTTGTCAGACATTACCAGTTTCTGTACACCTAAACTGGACTTCCTTCCATTTTTAATTGCCTTCTATAGAGTCAAACCAAAAGAAGATAGAGTTCATCTGCGCTTTTTGATTTGAGAGTCTTGTGACTCTGAACCTCATCTTTTATCCTCCGAGTCATCTCCAGACATTTTACCTGTTTGGCTGTTTCTTTCCAAGTTCATTTCAGCTGGTACTCTTGATTCTTTATCAAAGCTGAAATACTACCAAAGTGAGCCTTTTATGACAACATGTTGAATTGAAGAATGTGGCCCCTGTTAGACAGTAACATCTCAAACTGGGTCAAGTGCTACTTTTTCCTCTTACAGACTCTTAAGTGTCTGCAAGAAGCTGTCATTACAGTGTATAAAAGCATATAGTGCCTAACAGCCGGCTCAGAGGCAGAGGATTTAAAATCTCTTGTTTCCCATAATCTCAGTCTACAGTCTCCATTAGTATTTAATTCTCTTCAGCACCTTTAATAGATCTCTTTCTGTCCTGGCAGCACCAAAATGTACTACACAATCCCTGAGTATTCACATTCCGGAGATAACCTTGACTCTTAAGTTTTTCTTTGATGTAAACTTTTCTTCTGCTGTTCCAAGCAGACTGCCCTTCAGTCTTCTATTTCTGTCTCCTAAATTCCTGCAGTGCAATTATGTTGTCACTGTTGATGAAACCCATCTCTGTTAAATAGGATCCCAATGCTCCAGAAGCTTCCTTACTCCTAATACTCCTATTCTCTTTCTGCTAATGTTACTTGCTCAGCCTCTCTGTGCAACTCTGCCTCAATCTGGCCCCTTATATTGCAGAGGAAGCTTCAAAGAATGGTAAAAGAGATGCTGATTTTTAGTCTTGGACTTACTCGTATTTTGCTTCTTGGTCTTCCTTCTCTTCCCTCTCTGCTTTGGAGTTACTGATATTGTGTATACATACCCTGACTGGAAACTTGCTCAGCTCTGAGAATCTGAAGACTTGTGAAGACTCTGACACCTCTACACCAGGCACACACTCAGCTGCCATCACAAGCAATTTTTGTGCCTCATAATAAAGGCCCTTGGGGCTGGTCTCCTAACCTAAAGCTAAAATAGTGGCAATTTACATTAATTCAGTGAATTGGTGTCTGCTGGAGTTCAGCAGGGGCTATGTTTCTCTTTTAGATGCCTGCAATCAGCATGAATACCCACAGCAGGGTAACAGCAGTTATGGGGATAGCCTGCTGCAGCTGTGGTACCTAAGCCTACTAATCTATGATGAAACCAGCTACCAAAGCCCTGGTTTTGATCTGAGAAACATGAGTTTAGAACTCTGGCCTGTACACAACCACATTCGGTGGTTTCCCTTATATGGTTTGTTTGGGGAGTTTCAAAACAATAAAAATAATTGTTTTTTCCTATGGCAAACTGATCTCATATTTTTTTGCATTCGTGCCTTGTCTTGAGAAATAACTGAACAGCAATACTTTATTGCTTCTTACATTAAACAAAAATCACTGCTTATGTCCAGACTGCTATAGTCTGATGCTAAAGCTCAAGAACTGTTAGAAGGGACAACTATTATCTGTTTGCAATTGTAACAGCTGGTGTGTTTGACATGAGCTCGTGAGCTGTATTATTAAGTTGAATTCAAGCAGCTGAGAGAGAGATGGTTTGTTTGTTCTGAGGATTTGGATCTCAACCAACTCCTCCAGTTTAACTTGATTGTGGTTCTACAGAACAGTTGGAGAGGGCATGTCTACCAAAAATACCAGTGTGGGCGCTTTCCTTTTGAGCAGCAGCACTAGATAGACTTGAAAGAAGAATTCTTTGCGTGTGAGTTAAAATACTATGCAGAAGAAATGGTATGCTAGGCTGTTAACAGTCTGTCCAGAGTCACCATGATTCTTCAAAGAAGTTCAGTCTCCAGGATGTTTATCTCTTTCATTTATCTCGGTATTCAGTTCTGTCATTTTGCAGCATTGAATGCAATTGCAATAATAAAGGAGAATAAAAGGAGAGAGTAAAAACGTATTACCTGAAGCGTTAGTAGGATTGTGCTGTAGTGCAAATTTAATAGACAACATACAACACAGGGTTAAATACATGGTTCTGTGGAGTCATTTGCAAGTGGTGTTCAGAATGTTGCAAATATTCTGTCTAGAGAAAAAAACATATATAATTTTACAGCCAAGAACCTGCCTTATTTCTGCAAATGAAAGCAACATAAAAATATCAATTGATGCTGACAGTGGGACTAGATCAGCATTTAATTTATACTCTTTAGTTCTAGGCTATATAAAATAT
The DNA here is from genome assembly GCA_038090715.1 of Florisuga fusca. Lineage (NCBI taxonomy): Eukaryota > Metazoa > Chordata > Aves > Apodiformes > Trochilidae > Florisuga > Florisuga fusca. The sequence continues at coordinate 49,481,630 of JAAWXA010000001.1, forward strand.
TTAGGAAAATATGTTCTCTCTGTAGATGTATTATAAAAGTTCAATTACATAATAAGTAATAAATGTTTCTGAATTATTGTACTGTATTGGGGTTTTTTAAACCCAAAAAGTACAGGTAAGATTAATACATACCTGCAGTAACTTCATGTCTTCATCTAAATAATTCACAATGTTTTGCTGGCTTATTTAAGATTCCATCTTGTGCTCTGTCTCCACCGACTAAGTCAGATCCAGAGGTTATTTTTCATTAGGCTGAGAGTTAAGTAGATGATACTTTCCTCTCCTTATTAGCTTAGAGAAGATAAAAGCATAAACCATCCAGTGGAAGATTGCTGTGTTTTTCATTCTGTTGGCAACCACTGAGACATTCCATCAGATTCTCAAATCTGCCTTTAGCAAAGAATCCTTTTACTTCTGCATCTTTTTTGCAAAAATTTAAACTACTTCTATGAAGGAATATTTAAGCATTAGGTAATTTAAAGTATTTTATATACAAACAAGTGAATAAAAGTGTATGATGAAATTGGGAAAGCTCCTCATCAAATTTGCTGGTTTAAGGATCAGATTAGAGATTCATTACAAAACCCCACTTGGTGCTTTGTACAAGTCCTGCTGCTTCTAGCTAACTGAAAATCATTGAGAAAACGGAATGTTTGAATTCAGAAGCAGACATCATTGCTGTTCTTGCATGCCCTTCATGCCTCCAGCAATAGGTACAGATAATGGCAGCTTTGCTGCAGAATTCAAATATTCTTTTAGTCTTCTCTGGATTTAGCCATACATCTTGCTCAGCAGATCAAACCTGAAACAGATACAAACAAGGTTTACTGGCTTTAGGTTAGCATGAACTCTCCAGATCAATTTACAGAGTGCTAATTGCCCAGTGTTTGTTTTGCAGGATCTATTGTTTGTGCTTTTTAAAACCACAGAAATCTGAAAGATTTGAGAGGAAAGAGAGTAGCTTTTTACCAGCTCCTTCAGTCCATGTGCTATTTGTTTGTCAATTTTTTGTAGAAATGCAACACTTTAGTAATGTTGATAAATGTTGTGGTTGATAAATGAGTGCAGTTCCTGTCTCTCCTGTGCCAAAAGCTTGCCTCTGACATACACAGGCTGTATTTGCACCCTGTGTGCAAATGATTGAGAGGGAATTTGGAAGAGATGTTCATATGAAAAATCCTGTTCCACTTCCAGCACAACAGATGCCAAGGGTAATTTGGGGTTGTGGCAGGTGTTTTCCCCTAAATAGAGCTGTCCTGAAGCATTTGGAAGAGAAATCTTTGTTGTCCTCAAATAAATTAATATGAGATCATCTTGCATGTGGCTAAGTCCACAGAAATGGGCAAACTGCAAACTTTTTTTAGTCAAAAAATGGCAAGAGGATGAACCAACACTCATTAAGATTTGAAAGGTGAAAAGAGGAGCAGTATGTACTGCTAGTGTTTAGTATGTCACATGTGCTTTCTTGAAAGAATAATAGTTCAAGGTGTATTTAAATAGCAGATTCAGTTTATTAACCTACTGTTTATATTGCAAGTCCTTTGTCAACAACTATTGCACTTCTGTATTCCCACAGGTGTTAGCTGGTCAGCTATTTTACTGTTTAATTTTCTAGTAAAGCGTAAGAGAAGCCAGGTGGTGGTAAGATGTTCTGAAGACCTTGAATTATGTTTGATGTGTTCAGTTCTGATATCTTCACTCAACACCTTTGATTGCTTATATTAACCCACCTCACCTTGATAACACCTTCATATGGTAGCTAAGTCAGTGCAGGATGAAGGGGTTCTTGTAATTCAGCTACATGAAGGCTCAAGAGCTTATTTTAACTACACAAAACCCCAACCTTATGTAAACGGGGAAAATTCTAAAGCAAATAAGGGAAGATCATCCCAGCAGCAGTGTTACTGGAGTAGAGTCAATCTTCAATTAACAGAAAGCAATCTTCTTTCTGACATCAAGGGCCAGTTCCACTGTTTCTTATGATTCAGATGTATTGAACTACTGAAAAGGCCACATAAGTAGTTAATCTGAAGAACTAGATGTGTCTGGTTTCTTTCTTTTTCAGCCTTTAGGCAGTCATCTGCTTTTGCAGGCTAAGCAAAATAGCCACACTAGTTGTTTTTGGAAGCTGGTTCAGTCCAGTTAGTGCTTTAAAGTTGTGTTGTCCCTCGAGGGGCAAGTTGTCCTTAATTTTTGCAAGCATGACTACATAATTTTACAGTCCAGCAGATCCCCAAGATGATCATGTGTAAAGGAAATGCTGTAAATTTCATTCTCTTCCATGTTTCTTTGAAAACTCTTTTGTTTTCTTCAAACCAACATCTGCAGAACAAAATATGCAGCTCACAGTGCCGTTTCTTAAAGGATGCTATTTTCCCCAACTTGTTCTTGAAAAAAACTTATTCATAATATACAGACGATTTCGATCTTTTTCCTTTTATCATGCAAAAACAGTGAATAACTCAAACCTTCTCATCATCTGCTTGCAGGGTATGTTCAGTCTGTGCTCAGTCTTTTCTCTCCAGAGCTGCTTTTTCCCCTTTTATGTTCTAGAGGGAAGAACAATCTTCCTGATTCCAGGGAAGATCAATAACTTCTGAGATGCTCTGGGCAAATGTTGCCATACTGCTGCAGGACATTATGGGATGGGGCTCGGTATGTCTGGGCAGACCTTCTAATTTGCTTGAAGCTTGTGTGTTAATATTGTCATTAACTGACCCACGGCCAAAAGTAAAGATTGATTGAGATAGCAAGATAAGCTCCTTGCTCAGCCATTTTTTTCTAGGCAGACAGTCTAGAAAACAGTTACAGAAAACAGTCTAGATAACAGTTGGTTATAGAAGTGTTACAAGGGTCTTGCTGGTGCTAAGATGCCCTTCTTCTAAATCACACTTCTAAGAATTTTTAATGTATATTTCCAACTGGAAATTACAGTTAAGGGACTATAATGTTTTAATTTAAATACCATCAAATATAAAAATTATGTAGTGAAACCTGCAAAGTATTCTCATAAGGAATGGCTTTGTGAAGTGTTCAGTCAAACAATAAAATAAAACACTAAAGACGTGAGTTTTGGTAAAAATGGAGAGTATTTAAATCCTATGTCTTCTTTTCTTTCCCCTACTAAGTAGTAGGGGTCTGGAAAGCAATGTAATGATACCTATATATGCTAACATATATACTTGACATCTTCATTAGTACTTCTAACCATTATTAACTCCAAATATACACTGTATTCAAAAATAATGTTAATCTTTGGAGGGAATATCTTCTTGTTTAGTTTAGTTTAGTTTTAGTAAGGATTTTGAGGTTTAATGTTGAAAAAAGTTTAACTGCAGGGAATTCAGAGAAGCCATTGAATTGCTCATAAATTTATGACTAGCTGGCAGCACTGCTCTTCAGTTAGAGCAGTTGGTTTTGATGCTTAAGAATTGGAAACATCTACTTGCCTCCTAATATTTTAGTCACTTTAGATTTATAGCTTGTCCAGTAAGAGAAATAGTCTTACAGTAAACAGAAAGAATTGAATTAGGCTGCCTGATGATTTAACTTGCAACATAAAAGCAGCTTCTTAAATCCTAGTTCTCTCTTGAAGCCTCCTGTTTGGCTTACGTAAAAAGAGCTACAAGGGAGTTGACATTTCTTTTATTTAATTTAAGGAAAATACACAAGCACTTTATTTAGGTTCATTTTGGATATGCCTGTTATTCTTCCGACAATTCAGTGACTGCTGTCTTTCAGGGAAACCTCAACAATAAGAAAGCATCACTGAATTAAGAAACCATCATCATCTTTTCCTGCTATACAAAAGAAGTTTTTTCTTGTTATGATACATAAATTGAAAGCCAGATAGGTGGTGTGTCAGAAGTCTTGTGGAGGAAGGAACCTGCAGAGCATACTAAATTTTAGCATGCTCCTCCCCCCCTGAAGAATCACTTCTTAGGAATGCACTACCAGTACAACTCCCAGCATTTAAGAATTCACCTATTGAAATCAAGCAAAGCTGTTTATGAACTTTCAAATCCATGGTGAATTTACCCATGTGGCACCTTCTCAGTCATACCGTTTTTAATGGAATTTACCAAAATAAATGAAAGAATTAGTTTCTATGATGTTAGTGGTTGTCACAGTCATCAATATTTACTTGTAGTCTGAAAAACTGCTTAGACAGTAAGGGCCAGAACAGATAAACCTTTTGGTTCCTTTTCCGTATATCTAAAAGGGAAACAGAAATAGTCTGTAGCTACTGGTAGCAGAGAAAGATCATTGAGAGATTTTTATGATCAAATGGCTTGTTCTGAAGTGATCCATGCTGTAAATCTACATTTATGATGCTTCCAGTATCTGAGATGACAAAATCTGGAAATTCCTGTGTAGGCTTCAGTACCAATATAAGGATTAAAATAAGTGCTTTACTGTTTTAACAGGGGACAGCCTTAATATACAACTTTAGTTTTCAGCTTATACTCATTATATTTGTTATATGTTTAAAGAGTAGAAGAAACACTCTAAAAAACTCTAAAATGTATTTTTAATTTACTTTTCTTGTGCCCATGAACTCACCAAGTTAATGCTCAGTAGAATTGCCCATGCATGAAGAGGAGCAGAGGATCTTTGGCAAAGGGCATTAGAGTAAACTTCAGTGCAAATGAGACTCCTTAAGCTTTTTGTGTTTAATGAAGACTATGTAAAGGCTGGAACTCTGTTATTCTGTGCCCATCATCATAATTGTTTTTTAAAACTTTGGTGTTCAAACTTGTCACTTTAGCTTCTTATCCTGCTTTGTTCCTTGTCCTAATCCTTTTGTCAACTGTGTTGTAGGTAGTTCCCCAGTTACTAGTAATACTTATTATTGTAATTGTTAGTTTACTTCATACTTCCTAAAACAAGCCACCTAATACCTTATAAGAGGAGGCTCTTGTTGATGAATAGGTTGTTCCGTTGTTTACTGAAGCTATAGTTTGGCCAAAAGTAATTTAGGACTAGACATACCCTAATGCTGTGCCACAAGGTATGTGTAACATTTATATAAAACTTTCATTGGCAACTAAAGCATGAGAGATTGCCTCTGAACATCAAGAAACACGTTTTTACTTGTGAGGGTTACCAAGTGCACTGCACAGGTTACGCAGAGAGGTTGGGGAGTCTCCATTCTTGGAGATATTCAAAAGCCTCTGGACACATTCCTGGGCAACTGGCACTAGATAGTCTTGCTTGAGTAAGAGGGTTGGGCCAGGTGACTAACAGAGGTCCCTGCCAACCTCAGTCGTTCTGTGATACTATGAACTTTCACTCACATTTTCATGAGAGCACAACCCTGTGGATACCTGGAGCACTTTATCAGAAAACATCAGGGAAAAGGAAAACCTTCCTTTCTCAGGGCCACAGCTCTACTGCTGTAGACCCACAACAACTGGTCTACAGCAACAGGAGTAATTCTTTCCAGGTGGAGCATACCCTGAGCTGGCTGAAGAAAATCCACTCTGTGCTACCTGGTCTGAGGACACTGTTAATATAAATTTAAAACATTTGAATACTGGCTTCTGAGGAATATAAATACCTGATTTAAAATACCTGTGATGGTGTCAGATTGAGACTATGTGATGATCCAGGAAAATTTTTTGAGTGGGACAAGAGCAAAAAGGCAGAGTTGGTTGGGTTTTTTTCTGTTTTCTTGGTGAGCAGACCAGGTTTGCTCTGTAGGTGCTAATTGTCATACTCGTATATCTGATAAGCATCATTTAAAACTCTTTACAGTTAGAAGAAACAAGTCTCTTGTAATGCTGACTGAAACAAACAGCTCTCCATATGCTGTTCAGTTAACATTAAAAAGCAAATAGAATATCCTTTACCTAGGCAGAGTCATTTTAGCCTCCTCCATGTCTGCTGCTGTGGTCTAGGAACATACTTTAGAGTGAAGGCACTAAATCACTTAATGGTATTGGAATTAAAAGATACTGTAGAATTTACAAGGCCAGGAATGAATCTTCTGTTAGCACTTTATGCTACATTAAGTATGTAATTACTGATTCACTGTGCAAAGTTTATTAGGCTCCTCCATCCTGCTCCCTGCTTTCACACAGATGGTGTTGCAAATCACCTCTCAATGGTCACCTGCTTGAAAGGAGAGTTTCATATGCAAAGTGCCATTCTTTGTTTAGATATGATAGCTTGCAAAATGGAAAATGAGGCAGCTATTTAAATTTGTTGTTGCAGCACTTGGGCTGGGTACACAAGATTAAATAAAAAGAAAATTAGGAAGCAGATGGTTGTGGCTCAACAGAGGAATTGTGCTAAAAGGTACTCTTCACTACTGGTGGATGTGAGTAATTTCACTAAGGCAGCAGTTTCCTTAATCAGGAAAAACTTCTAAGATGACATCCAGATGTTTTCTTTATCGTTTCACAATGTATAATGAGTTTCCATTGTATATGTCATATTTTTAATTCCATTCATATTTGCTTACATCCAGTACATTTTCAAATATATGTATCATCTTAACTGTAGAAGACCTGAGAACTAAATACGTGGTGTGTTTTGTTCCTTTGACAATCTTTCCTGGTGTTGGTGTATGAGTTCCACTCTAGGGATCCAAGCAGTTGGATATTGGACTGGAGCAGTTGAATACCTGGACTTCAGCAGGTTTGAGAGGATTTGTTTTGTTGAGGATGGAGGGGTTCTGGGATGGAGGTTTTTAGTGACAACATCTCTTCCGATTATAGTTGTGCTGTTGTATGGTGCTTCTTAGAGTGCTGCCTCTTGTCAGAGCAGGACATGTGTTGATACATGTGTTAATACCCACTATAGTGGGTTACTATCCTGTTCCAGTTATGTGGGTAACATGTAAAAACAGAGATTTAAAACTTCAGCTAGCTCTTAGGTGTGGGCTCTGTCCTCCATCTTGGGTTGTTGATGGTTTTAATGCCTGTTAGCTTGCCATCTATCTGCCCTTGCTAGAAACCAAGCTTTATTTGACTGGAGACCTGGGGTTCCAGCCTTGCTATTGCTGACAGGGCACAAGACTGCCATGCCAGATCTTTTGATGCTGATTCACAGACAGTGAGCTGTTTCATAATTTATTTGTGGTGGTGTGGGACTTCAGAATCTTCATTTGAGCACAGCTTTTGTAGGCATGAGCCTTGTTACCCGTGGTTTGGGCCTTGGGGGCCAGCTGCCAGCACATATGCAGCAAATCCAACTCATTACTTGTTGTGCATACTGTGTATTGCTCCTCTTGAAAAATGAAGGCTGCCCTGAGCTTGGGGTGAGGAATTCTCAAAGGCTTTTATAAATAACAAGTTCTTTTTATTACAGGCATTTGTTAACATTTGTTAACTACATTCAGCACTACCTTTTCTTGAATTATCACAATAAAGATATTATTAGATAGTCAGTTCATGAGCTTTCCAGGTACTAGTGTGTTGTAGCTAAGTTTTAATTGGGCAAGGATACATGATCTTTAAAAAAACTAATGCTTTCTTTGACATTAGTAGATGAATTAGCAGTTACTTTTTCTCTTGTAGTCTAGAAGTTCTTATGGTTAAACTGTTCTTGAAATTTGTCTGTGCAAGCAGTTGTAAATACTCATGAAGAGCAAAAAAGGTAATAACTAAATATAACTGGAACAAAATCTTCCTGTATGATTTTTTAATTATACAGTTATTTAGCAATTCATTCCTTTATTCCAATTTTAAAGTGCAGGCCAGATATTTATAAATTACTGTACATTAAAATTTCTTAGGTTTATGCCTTGCCTTCTTTCTGCTAGCTTGTATTGGCCTTTCTAAAATAAGATTTTCAAACACAATGTATTTACTTAGTTAAAAAAACCAACTGAAGTAATTACAGGTGCTAACTACTGCTGATAACTTGAGGGGTTTTGTGCCTGTCGCTGTGTACATTTGGATTCCATCTGGAAGTCACTCACATATCTAGTTACTTTCATTTAAGTTCTCTATAGTCTTTTTAATTGGAGAGGACTCTTCACAGTCTTATATGGCTTTTTTGATACAAAAATCATCTAGAAAAGAAAATAAATTTTCTTGTCATCAGTGAAACCATAACAAGAAATCTAATCATATAAAAGAAGGGATTTTATTTTTTTTTCCTTGAGAAAAGTAATATAATTTCTATAATAAGCATCCATAGACCTTGCTTCTATAAGCTGGTGGCCAGCATGCTAGAATATTCTGGAAAGGGCAATTCAAATCTAAAAGCTTACCAGTGTTTGTTACTTCCTCATGTTGTAAAAAAGACTGGTATTGCTCTAGCAGTTTGCAGGTGAAATGGAATTGTTGCTTACAGATACCACATGCTGCCTGAATCACTCCAGTAAAGTTATTTGCATAGTTCTACAATAATTTTCAAAAGCTGGAAACTTAAGTGCATCTTCCTGAAACACCACATCCTCTTGAGCACCAGAAGGTTTTGCAAGGTTTGAGCACCCAAGTACAAGTTTGTGGCTTTTTCAGTCTTAGATTGGGGAAGTCCCCTTTTACTGTAGAAGACCTCTTTAACTTACAGGATCTGTATTTTCCAGGCTTTACCCACTAAAAACCATTTGTCTTTTAATACATTCCAGCCCAACACTGTATGATGGTAGATGCTGAACAGGACTGTGGGAATAGCTGCAGATAGTAATTTTTAAGTGAAATGTTCCTCTTGCTTTATATTGCTATGGTATTGCTTATCTGCATAAGTGAGAGATTTGTGCTGCTTTTGAGAATTTTAATGAGAGGTAAGAATCTGAGATTGTTTACCAAACTCAGTTAAAAAAAACAACAATATTAATTCAGTTCTTTCTTCTAGGATTTCTGACATCTCCTAACCCCAAGATGACCCTGCTCTGTGCTGGGTAACAGCTTACCTTGTACTCCCTCTGCCAATATCCCAATGGGATAGAGACCAGACCAGTTGCATTTGGGTAATCTCAAGGGAGGAGGAGATTTGTTTAAATTCTCAATAAAATGCTGCTCTACCCGGTCAAATTTGTTGAGTCAAGGTGTGACAAGCCATGCTTTGTAATGGAGTTAAAGCACACTTTGTTTCCTTCACCATTCTTTTATGGAAACAGTGATGATTTAAATTTCCAGGGCAGAGTAAACTCTTCACTGTCCAGGCTGACTGTGCCCTACAGGGATGAACCTGTAGTGGGCTTGGCTTGGGCAGCACAGGCAGTGTGGAATACTTGAGGGTCTTTAGTGCTGAAGCATCCCCTTGTCTTTGTTGGGGAACTTCCAACATAGAGCCAAGCCTTTGAGCTCCAGGTTGGTGCAGCCCCAGCAGAGCCAGCCCTGCTGTATTTGGCCATCAGTGACCTTCTGCTCTTAAAGCTGAGAGAAGGCTGATTAGCTCTGAGCAGAGTAGTACAGATGGGCAAAGGTGTTTTGAGTCACTTACAAACCAGAAAGCATTCCCAAAACTCTTGCTGAGGAGCATGAAGCTGGCTCTGGTGTCAGCATGTGCTGATTAGCTCAGGCTGGTCTTTGAACACTGTAGATTTATGCTGGAGCAGAGCTGCTTTTTTAATTAACTATCTTTCACTCTGTCCTAGTAGGAAGACGAGGTGGACTTATGCATTGCTGTGGCATTTTACATGTGTTTTTTCTCAGGTCCAGCAGGACCAGGCCCAGAGCTAGCAAGTTGGTCTCAAATCTGGTCTTTTCCTCAAGAAAATGCTTAAAATGTGTTCTCAACACTTCTGTCTCTGAGTATATGATAAATAATACTACAGCAGTTCTAAATGAAGCCCACTGGGCTCCTTCTGTTTACCACACTGATGTTACTCATTACAATGCTTATTTCCACACATGTTATTACCTGTCTCCTCACCTTGTATTGTAGATAATTCATAACTGATTTGCCTCAGCCAGAAGCGAGTGAGGACTGCATGAAATTAGATTCAAACCACCTGCTAGTGTCAAGGTGACAGTAATTGTAAAAGCAGTAATTGCTGCTGAATTAATGCCAGCAGCTGTGTAACTTTTCCAGGTGTCATAAGCTTGGAAAATACTGTATAGGAAATAGTTTCAGATAGTATGACACCACTTAAGTGTGGTATCAATTGGTATTGAAGATGGTGGAAGACTTCAGCTTACGCTACTGCAGGTATCCTGCTACGTCAGATGGAGTGCCACAATTTTGGTAGCATTTCTAATCTACCATTGTAAAAATCAAACACAAACTTCACAAAAAAACAGTATTGTCTTTCAGCAAAGGAGGTACTGGAACAAGTTCTTCTAAGAGAGTTCTCCATTGTTAGCAGATAGCTTTAAACATAAATCAACATTTGTTATGCTGAAAGGATTTCTATTCAGCATTCTGAAGAGCAGCAAAGTGGCCTGTCCCTGTTCATTTTTCTGCTCTTGTTTCCTGCTTTTGCACTGAAATAATCATTCCTTACCCTACTGGGAAAGGCAGTCAGGTACAGGGAAGAAAGCAATAAATCTTACTTAGTGGCTTGTCTGTTTCTATCTGTAAATATAAAACAAAAATGAAAAATGCTTAATTTGACACAATTAGTAAAGTGGAAAAAATGTCTTTGTCAATTGGAAAAAAAAATAGGATTGTTTCCTTTGATGTCAAAATTTAACTTCTGGTTTCCCTTGTTTAGTTGCATTTTAAGGCAGAATTTTTGCTGATTTTAATTATGATATTGTGCCATGTTATGCTCTTTTTCAATTATACGTACCTCATAAGCAATTCTAAGTTACTTCTTTGTTTCCTGTGTTTTCTTCCTGATTAGCAGCAGCAATTAAATCTATGATGAGGTAATCTAACATTTTCAATAAGTCATTTCAGTAAGAGGAAATGTTTTTGTTTATCTAGAGGAGATAACATTCTTGCACTCTAATGAAAGCCAGTGCTCACCAAATGACAGATCTGGTCTTAGACCTGCAGTTGCATCTTTGCAGGCAGATTCTTATTTCTCTGAGGGAACACTGTTTTTCCTAATAAGATTTGATAATGGATACAAGAGCCTGCAAAATCTGATTGATTGCCTGGTTGTGTCTTGTGACATGAACAACACAGTCCTGAATATATGATCCCTCTTAAAAGAAAAATACCTTTTCTCCAAATCCATTGGAAAGATCACAAAACACACTTGGACCTCTGTATGCCACAAGATTGTGTAGAGAATGTGACGAGCTGCTTTAAAGTGTGTATAAGTGAGTATAATAAGTGAGTATTTGGAAAATTTAGTTCATTCAGTTCACATCCCCTTTTCATCCCAAGTTTGTCTCTCTGTCTAATTCATGCTCTGTGTTTGTGTCAGTGACACAAAGTAAGCAGAAACAAAAAACCTCCATGCCCCAAACTGCTTTTCTAAACAAGAGCACCTCACTGAATTAAGGTCACATTTGATGGAAAGTAATGGTCACAGGGTTTGGTGAGACTGTTGTGTTTTTAAGGCACTTGAGATTGGTAACCCAAAGGACATTGAAGGTGCTGCTATGAGCATTGAGCTTATTTTAGCTAACAATGCAGAGCCTACTGATATAACAGAGGTCTAAGTAAAAAATGTAGTAACTCTTATCTTCTGTATAACCTATTATGTGACTATAGTATCTAATTTGCTTTAGTGCTAATTTTAGCTTTGAGTAGGACTGCAGAGTGTGAAGGAGTCTGTGTATTTATTTCATGGAGGAGACTTTCTTAAGCAAGACCATCACACAGTGAGAATCTGTATCATGCAAGTTTATTAGAGATCTTACATAAACCTGTTATAAAATGTTAATAATACTTTGTTTAAAAGGAAGTATTATCTTCCATCCAAAATCTGTCTTCTGGGAAAATCAAGTTGGAGACAAATGCTTGAGAAAGCATTTAATATCCTAGCTAACCTTACAGTATTACATACTGATTGTATATTTCTGACAAGCTTCAGTTATCATTTTCTTTCCTGAAATCGCAGTCCTTTCTTTGTTGCAGTATAGTTTCTACATCAGAGTTAAATGCCAGTGCAATGTTTAATGGCTTGATTTGATTACTTTTTAAGGGTAGCCACAGTGCTTTCCTCTGAGTCCTCAATTTAAAAGAAGATCGATGACAGTGTGGCTTATTCATGGCATCACCTCATGAAGGGACAGCTGATATGTCAGGGAAATAACTCCGCTGTTCCCCTTCCTTAAAAATATGCAATGTAGAAAGGAAAAAGGAGTGGGAAAGTCATGGAAGTCTTGGGGATGATTGATAGACTTTTAGACTTGTAAGTAAATATTTAAACCATGAGAACTAAGTGTAGGCTGAAGGGTGGGTGCAGGTGTGGGACCATCACAGCTTCTACCATGTCTGATCCAGTTGGAGTAATTTGTGCAAAAACTTTCATTCCTACTGGCTGATCATCCATGAGGATAGGCCAGGAAAAGTCATGGAGCCTTTCAAGATAACCACTGGGATTTTTGCTGTAGATCTTTTCCTTCATTATATATAATGTCTCTTTTTGCATTCTGTCATGTCTTCCTTTACTCTATGCATGCCAGTTATGGCTGTTATACTTTTTTCTTACCAAAAAATTATGTTACTGAGTGATAGTGGGGAAAGATTAAGGTTTGGCAAAAAGTTGAAGTTCATGTCAGCAACAGATATATCTGGTAGATGATTCTATTCTTTATTTACTTTTATTATCTGAAAAAACCTTATAAACTTACCCTCTACAATATTTATTTCTTGTCTAAGATTAGAATTTTCTGCAAAAGAAAAATATTCTGAACATTGTGAGTCATGTGCAATAATTACAATGTCTGCTTTTCCTTTTATTAAGTTTTAACTGTTAGAACTGCAAATTGAAAAATAAATCCTTTATTAATCTTTACCCCCTTACCCTTGCTGAGAGAGCTTAATTTTGCTGCATGAAATCGCTATTTATTGCACTCAGTCATTCAGAGGGATGTTGTATTCTTGTCATTCTTGCTTGTATTGCTCTACTTTATAGGTAGTGATTTAACAGTCAGTTGCAGGGCCATGTTAAAATAGTGCTAGAGGTAAAATTGGACAATGTCCATAGCTGACTTTTTTTCTTTAACTTTGGAAGTGGAAGAAAAATCACAAGCGTGCATTAGTAATAACCTGTCGTAAATCTCCTGCAAACAAGAAGTGCATCTTCACCCCAAGACTTGTTCCAAAATTGTATGACGGTTTAAAAATAATTTTTATATTCTCTTTTCCTAGTTGTCGTCTAGGAAAATTGTTTACTACATTAGAAGAGTTGTATTTTGTACAGGAAAGAAGTTAGAATGCCCGGCTTCACTGTGTGTTCTAATGTCAGTATTCATAACACTGTCCTTGTCCAAGACTACATTGCATTTTCCTTGCATATCCATATGTGGAACAATGTTTCCCTACTCCTTTGTATTGGACGTGTTTATTTTTGATAACCATTATTTTTTACCTGTCCATGAAGTAGATGTCTTATTTTTAAAGAATTAGGGTTGTTAATTTATAAAGCAAATGCAACAGAATAAAAAAAATATGTGACATCTGGTAGAAGTATTTGAAAGCAAAGCATTATTGTTGTACATCAAATCTTAATTAAGTTACTAAAACATTACATTTCTGTCCAGCAGCAGTTACTGTAGCAGTTTCTTTCTAAGCTTGCATGTAGTCTGTTTAGCACTTAAGGATTAGTGCAGCCTGTAAGGTACAGCAGTTACTGAGCCTTGCTGCCCTGCTATGGTTGAATACATACGGCTGTTTGAAAGGGGGATGTCCTCTTGTCTTTATGTGCATATGTAAAAAAGAGTACCTGTGGCACCTTTAGCCACATTCTGTGAAGCATCTATCCCTTTACATATGGAAGAACTATCTATTCCCATTACATATGGTTTTCTGCTGTGAAGCAGACATTTTTACAGAAATTTGGGGTCCTTGTTTGCTTGGGAGGGTCATTGTAACCTGTCTCCTGTTAATACTTTCAGGGCTGAGATGCTAAGGTAAGCTGGTAGGTTGATCCCACGATACGTTGTGAAAGTCTAAGGAGGCCTCTCTTGTGCTAAAAGAGCAAAGCAGAGGTTTGGGTTCAACAGAGCAAGGTGAAAAAAAATGTGACTGCCTAGCATAACAAAGGGAAAGATTGTGTGCTCCTGGTGAGTTACTGGTATTGAATTCTCTCAAGGAAATCTACCAGGAGATAATTGTGTTCTGCACCAACTGTTTCTGAGTATCCTAGAAGGTTTTAACTCTTGGGGAGACTGCCTGGACTATGTTCTTGATGAAGATCACAAATCCATAATTAATTCTCAGCAGAATCCACACAACTGGTAAACCATGAAGTCAGAATTAACATGGATTATGAAGGGATTTCCAAGCAAATAGCTTTTCTGGCTGCCTCATGCCAAGTTTCTTGCAGCATTCACATGCAATCAATCAAAAAAGTTTTATGACTCCAGCCATATATAATTTGGCTTCAAATTGTTTAACCTTCCTCAAAATAGCTTGCACTCTAATTCTAAATCCTGAACTGTTGTCACAGAACTCTTGAGATCTGTGTTATATGAAAAAACTGAGGGGCAGTGTGGTGCTTTTTTATAGTAATGTGATTATTCTCTCCTGCTCATACATTTTTCAATAATAAAAATCTTTATTCTAGCTGGCTTGTAGAAAGTGAAGTTTTTATAAGTTCTATGTTATTTGTGTGGCAAGAAATTTCTTTATTACTTTGTTTTTGCCAACGTAAGTATTTATGTATTCATATAAAACTATTTGCATTATTTTCCTTCTCTGAAAATTTGCTGTACCATACTTCTCTATGCAGGGTTGTGCATCAGATAAACAGGTTGGTTTCTAATACATAAAATTTGTTATAAATATGTCTGAAGGGGCAAAAAAGTATTTAAGGGATCCATTATTAAAAAAGAGAACGATGAAGGTGACTTTGCTATTTTGGCTACTACAACTGGGATAATCCCTTTCAATGTTGCACAGGATCCCAGTGTAATTCCAAGCAAATAGGCCTTGAACATCCACATATTGAAATCTCTAAATAGGTTTCTATATTTAAGGTAGAACAAGATTGCTTCTAATTAAAAACTCTCTTATTGGAGCACTCAGTGCTTGGAAAGTCAGATTAATGTAAACTGAGTTGAGCTGGCAGTTGAAGGAGAGCAAAACCCTCTTTATTGTAGCTTTGTAACTATTACTCTGAACATAAAAGTTCCTGATCTTAAATTGTTTGTCGTTCTTGTGGGCACAAGTTAAGCAATTGGGATTTTTCTGCTTGTTTTTATAATGAAATCTGAAACTCATTATATGCTGGTGACCAGTTGTCTTGGTTGTCTGTAGGGGTATATTAAAGTTTTTTGATTAATTGTAGCACTGACACTCATCTGGGTATAAACTAGATGAGTTTATAAGGCTGATGCAGCAAAAATGTAATTTCTCTTTTGTTTCTGGGGTTTTTTTTGGGGGGACGGTTGTTTCTTGTTCTTTGTTTTGTTTTTATTTTTTTGGTGGGTGTGTGAGGAGGGGGTTCTTTTTGCCACAGATTGCTCATGCATTACATTTCCAGCATGGCAGTTACATGGCAATCCAGCCCAGGTTCCTGTGGCACGCTGAGCCACTGTTGTTTAACCTCATGCAGCAAAGGCAGTTTCAGTGGCAGCATCCCCACTGCTCGGGGAGGGGGTGTCCCTGGGGACAGGCAGCTGTCCAGCTGGTGGCCTCTCCCCCTAACCCCAGAGTGCCTGGCAGGCATGGTGGGGAGCATGCCAGCAGCTCTGCCCAAACCAGAGTGGCTCTGACTGCTCTGGTGTCTCTGGTTTGATGCTAATCATGCCAGATGCAGGTCTCATCACTGTGTGAGATGGGCTGTTACTGTCTGTAAAGGGAAATGGGTTGTGCTGCTTTGTTCCTTTGATGTTACTGTAAAGAACCAGTGATGCTTTATTTCACTTATAGTATATTCTCAAAAATGATACTATCTAAATTAATTCAATGGGAGCAACAATGCATTTTCCAACACTCTGTTTCTTCTTGAATTCCAGGTTTTCCGAAAAAAGGCAGTGGAGCTTGGAGAGAAACTGCTACCTGCTTTCAACACCCCCACTGGGATACCTTGGGCATTGCTTAATATTAAGAGGTAAAACAATGGCTTTTGGGTGAAAAGTTACATTGAAACTGTCTTCGACACAGAACTGTTAAAATTGCTGCACAGTTTTTGTCTTTCCAGATAGGCAAAAGTTGACATAAGATTCATAGTTCTAGGCATACAGAAGTACATTTATGTGCCTCAGTATTTTATCAGTTTTTATGTTGCCCATTACTTTTCCTGAAGTTCTCCATTGTTTTAGATTCATACATAGGGTAAGGGTCAAAGGACATGTGCTACTATGAAAAAGTCAAGTTTCCAGCCACTTCATATGTACTTAAAGTTTACCTGTTCTCAAACATAGTATCAGCATGTCTTTCAGTAGCTTATCAGGAAACCAGAGCAATATCTGCTGCAAGTGACTCACTGTTTTGCACCTTCTCCCAAGGAGTGGTTTTGCTTCTGGGGCCCTGAGCAACCTGATCTAGTGGAAGGTATCCCTGCCTATGCAGGGTGGTTTGGAACTAGATGACCTTTAAGGTCCCTTCCAACCCAAACCATTCCATGATTCTGCCAGTTGTCCTTTGCAGACAGCTGTGTGTTTGCTGTAGGAGATGCCTGCTCTCCTGAAGTCCCTCTGGCCTCCAGTATCAGACTTTGGGCAGATGTCAGCAATTCCTTGGTCTGCCTCAGGCTTGCTGGCAGTGATACTGTGCTTGTAAAGAAAATGTTCTTTTCACACTGCTTGGGGAAGAATACTGAAAGTTACACCTGTGGGGTATGTATATCTATTCATAAGGACACATCAGCTTTCTCCAAACTGCAAGTAAACCACAGCACCACCTGCACAGGAGTTGAATCATGGAGATTTTCACTTGTGCATGGTGTCACATTTGTGGCTTTTTGTGTGATTCCCTCCTTGACAGTAAGATTCTTCCACTGTTCTCTGCTTGATCTATATTTATGGGCCCACCTTTCCCCCAGCATGGGGTGTATATTGTCATGGTTGCTTGGCTCTCTGTGCCTCCTGAACTCTCTTGTTGTTGAAGGGGATGATCAGCTGCTGCTGGGTGATGATCCATGGACTTTGATTACTTACATGCATGCTAATGATTCCTTCTCAACAGACTTAAGTGAATTCTGCAGAAGTTCAATAGCACAATGGCTTGAAGTTTGTTGGTTATTTGTTTTCAAGCTGTTAGAAAAACTTCGGAGTTCAAAACCCTAGCAAATATTTTTAATTACAACACACCAGCACTTTGTTCTACATAGTGTAGGTAAACATATTTTAGATATTTAGGCTAAACATTTGTCTTATATGTAGCCCTTACTTAGATACCTGCTTATATACACAATCTCTCAAAGCTTTTTTGCAAATAGTTCACATTTTGTGGTAGGCCTTTATGATGTTATTCCTAGCTTCTCCCAACAACTGCTGTGGTGCACTGCAAATGTTAACCACAAACACTGCCAAGCAATGACACAGGAGGGATTATTTTCTTATCTTGCAACAAAGTGGAAGAGGATCTCTGTCAAGATAACTTCCCTTCCTGTGGCAGGAAGAATTATATTAAATGCTGAGTTCTTGATTATTCATTCTGAATCCTCGTGCATCTGTCTAGATTTGACCTTGAATAGATGACTCTTCCATAATACTGTCTGTAAACAAATATGCTGTCATCTGAGTTTAGGAAATGCTAAGCCACGGAAGCTTGCATATCTTACAGATCTAATGCATCTCATTTCTGATTAGTATTTTATTTGATTTTATTTTGATTTATGCTTCAAAGTGGAGCACTCACAATAGATTGTGGGTGTCAGAGGTTATTTTTAAATTACTATTTTTGGATTAACAGATCATCTGGATATTTGTTCCACTATGCAAATGTTCTTCACAAAACAGTTTGTTTTCTCTGCTCATTTTGTGTTATCATAGCCAGACCTGCTTCTTGGGTGCCTCTGTGTGTAAACACTTGTGTGCTTGTGTCTGTATGTCCTTACATACCAAAAACATCCACCTGAAGTCTTGTGCACTTTCTCTTCTCCATTGTTTTCCTTCATCCTGGTTCTTTCCTCACTACTTCGTGACCATGGGACACTTTCTGTCCATTTGTGGGCCCTAATTATCAAATAGATACAAAAGTTCCCTGTGCTCTTCCTCACCTAAAATTATAAGCCAATACCTGAGTGAGTTTGAGTGAGTTTTTAAAATTTCTTTTTGTCTTTGAAGTGCATTTTAAGTAGTTAGTTTGGTAGTTCATACTGGGATTTCCTTTTCTTTCTTCCTAAATGTCTCAGTTGCACTTTGGTATTTCTTGATGTTACTCTGTATCTTCAGTTCATCTTCAACATCTGTTTTTCATTTCTGCTTATACTGCCAAATTTGAAGTTCCTTTTTCAGCTCGCTTGCTTTTTTGAGTAACTAGTGTTGTGCTCTTGTTGCCTATTGTGGCTGAAAGTTGCCTATTGTGGCACTGCAGAGATAGAATGCGTGTAAGGCAGTATTGGCTTAGATAGGTTTGAGTCTTCTTTTGAGGATAAGGAGTAAATGATGGCAAAGCCTCATATATGTATATTTACTTACTTCATTTGTTTTACTCCATCACCTAAATTCTTTGTTTTGGTATATCATCTTCCTTACTTCTAAAACAGCAGCTATAACAGCTTCTTAAAATACCACTAGTTCATGTTCCTTTATTTTTCTTCTCAGTAAGCTCTGACAATCAGGCCTCTTCATGCTGAAATTTTTGTTTCCCTTCAAGTAATTTTCATTTCAACTTCCAAGTAATTTATGATTGATAAATATGATTGCTTGTGTATATGTATAATATGCCTCTCAGATTTATAGAAATTAAAAAAAAAAAATTACAACTCTCTTAGTGAGTTAAATAATCTTAACAAATATTCGGCTTGCATCACCTTCATAGGTTCACTAAACTTTTTAAATGTATCTGTTTATTTTTACCAATAAGACAACATTACTACTTTCTAGTAAGAAACTCAGAAACCTTCTTATATGAAATACTGTATTTTCCTTGAAATGTTTACTCTCTATAAATTGGTTATTTACCCCTTGTGTGCCTCTGTGTAGCAATACTGATAGGCATTACTAAGGTGCCTGTCTTTTTATGAAGAATCAATGTATTGTATGATCTTTTGGTGCATCTGAAGTTTTGAAAAACAGTTATGCCTGACTGTAATGAAGGAGTTGTAAACTGGTCTAAATAATACTTTTATTATTTAGATAAATATTATTTTTAACATATGTTTTAACATAACATACTGGAAGTGGGTTTTCTGGACATCCTGCCTGTTTGCAAATATTTTTGTGGCTAAGGAGGATGCTGTACTTGTACCCCGGGCTCAGTGACAAATGTAAATAACGTAAGCATTTAGGGATATACGGACAGGAAGTTCTGTATAGAAGGAAAAGCCATGAGGTATGGGTGGAGTGGGTCAGAAAGGCTTAACAGAAGTCAGAAGGGAGGAGCTAGAAATAAATCTGATTAATTTGTATTAAAACCAAACCACAGGGAACTGTAAGATTCACTCAACATAAATGTAAAATGTTTACCCTGACTAATGTCAACCTAGGATTTTTTGCCTTTTACACTTTAGCATTGATTATATGTATATTGTGGACCTGAGTCAATTCAATTCAATTGAATTGAATTGTTATTGCTGAATTCAATGTTAAATTACATATTTTATGCAGTGAGATAGCAGAGGCCTTGCTAAGTTGTTTGAACAAAGTAGTTAGTCATTTGTAGGTAACTGAGGAAGTGACAAAACCACAATATTTATTTATGCTATTGTGATATTGTCAGAATGATTTTAAGGCAAGATCCTCTTTTGATATTTTTTAAAAAATATAATCATTTTTTAAATTGAGTTTAAATTATCACATTTCACACAGAATATGAGTTAATGTCACAGTCTTTTTTTAAAATGTTGTTTGGGGGAAAAACAAAAAACAAAAACAAAACAAAACAAAAAAAAACACAAAACAAAACAAAACAAAAAACACCTCAAAGGAAAAATGCACTTCTCGTTTTTTTATTTTTCAGTGTTTTAAATTTTCCTACCAGGAAAGATTCCTCTTCAAAGCAGGATGGCTCTCCCCCCCCCTCTTTTGGAGAGGGCTTTTGTGCTAAAATGTCATAGGGTGACATAGGCAGAGGTGTTGCTCTTTCCCGGGGCATTCCTGGCAGTATTTTGGGCATTTAAAGGAGCTTGTCTCTCACCACCTTCCACCTAGGAGCAAATGTCTGGTAAACCAACTGCCAAGGTGTGAAATATTGATCTTTTGACAACAGAATTTGCTTGAAAGTATTTTTAAATTTCAAAATAATTCCCAGATCAAAAACATGTTTACGGTCCATTGTGCCTAAATCTCTTGAGGAATAAACAGCCTTCAAAATGTATTGAATGTGCTACCTCATTAGAAAAGCTCTAGTGGTCCTCATAAAAGATTTTAGTGTATAATAAAATGGTTCTCTTTGAGTTCTGTCACTTCTTCCAAATCATCATGCTCAACATACTTGAGATTATATTCCTTTCTCATTTGTTAAAGAATCTGAATGCATTGAGAAGGTTTGAAATATAAAGAAGAAAGAATCCAAATATTTTTGGATGGCTTAATTACCCTACTTACACTATTAGAAAAACCTGAAGTATGATTTTTGCATAATTTTGCAAAATTTTCCTAAGCATGAAGTTGCTCGTATGTTATTATTGTCTTTAACAGAATTAGTGGTTCATGCTCTTGTCTTACTGACTGAACAAGAACTTACTTGGCAAAGATTCAATCAGGATGGCTAATTTAAATTTTCTTGTTTGCTCTGTTAACTCTAATGTCTAAATAAATTTCAAAACAAAGTAAAAAAAAAAACCCTACAGAATTAAATAAAGCTTAGTCTTCAAATTTTACTATCTTTGGCTAAATTAAATCTGTTTTTTAAAGAGGAAAACCTTACCAGTTTTGTTTAAGTGGAATCTTGAATTTTATCACCTTTGTCTTACTTGGGCATAATTTTAGATGAAGAAATCAAAACTACCAAAGAAAAAAAAGCTAGAAGTCATCTGGTTTTCACTCTTAATGAAGACTCTGTGTGTGTAGTTTCTGGCAAATGCTCCACTGAAGTTATAACTTAATGTGGCAACAGTAACAAAAAGGATTTGGATAGTGAGTTAAACACTGAGATTTCCCCCATAGCAAAACAGAGCACTTGAAACCAGAGTTTTTACTTTGAGTTTTTGGATCACAGTGTGGATCTATATTAGCCATGTATAGAATGAGAATAATCTTAGCTGAACTTTACCTGTCTAAAAATTATTTGTCTGGTGCTAAATGTATGTTTTGGCATAGGATGATTTACCTCCTAGAGATACTGATCTCTTTCCATTAACTAAAGAAGACCGTAGGCAAATAATTGAAATAACTAAGTTTTTGAGGAAATTAATTCCATCTGAATTAACAAGTAAATAGTGACAAGGGTGATTTCAGCAAAGGTCACATTTTTAAGCACTGCTGTTTCAGGTGCTGGTTAATCCTCTGATTCATTGCATGATTCATAAACAAGTTTACATTTCTTGCATCAATACTGGATGCAAAAGAAACTTGAAAAATAGTTTTGTGTTCGGGGCATTTTGAGATTACCGTGCTATATATTGTCTCACTAGTAATTTCATAGTTTTAGAACACATTAGAACATCACAGTCAGATAATTGTTTGCTGTGTCTTTGCTTCATCTGAAATGAGTAACCAGTTCTGCACTGCATGACTTTTGGTGCTTCATAGTCAGTAAGAATCAAATGAACTGTTGAAAGTATATTTCATTTAGAAAAATAACAAACAGTTCTCCTTTTTTTCCTTTCTGTTACCATAAATAATTCTTCTGTCTTCAAACTTTTTCTTTTTTTTAATTGTCTGAAAGCGTTACTGAAAATCATGTTTTCTGGTTGTAGGTATGAGTTACACCTCAGTGCAGTTTTCAGGATGGATACTTTTTGACCTATGGTGGTGTCTGATTTGCCTTTGAGCAATGCAAAAAATTTTATTATAAAGGTATCAGAAAAATTCCATGAGGTGTAGTTCCAGCAACATATCTGTTTGGTAAGGGAAAAAAAAAAAAGGACCAAGAATAATGGGGTTGTTTGTGATAGACCATAATGTGAAGCTGTATTTTTCAAACAGCAGCTTCAGTTCAAGCTGTGGATGACCTCTCTGTGGAAATGTTCAAGGCCAACCTGAATCAGGCTTTGAGCAGCCTGGTCTAGTTGAGAGGCATCCCTGCCTGTGGCAAGGAGGTTGGAGTAGATGATCTCTAAGGTCCCTTGAACGTAAACCATGATTCTTGGATTGTAAAGCTGAATTTACATTTACATAAAGTAACAAATTTACATTTACCTCTGGCAATAACACAGGAAGGATCTGGAGCCTTACTATTGCTACTCAAAATCTTTGTCAATTCAAGTGCTTTCTTTATAGCTACAGAAAAGAGGTGCTAGTCCCAAATTCATTAGTGCACTGTAAAATGAGTATAAATACTTACAAATGCATAATTATCATACTGCTTATCTGTGTAAAACCCTATGGGAGTGTTATTGCTGTGATTCCTCAGCATAAAATGTATAATTGCAAACAATTTCTAGATCTCCATGGTGCTAGCAACAGGTAGTGTTCTTTTATAAAACAAAACAAAGCTTTTGAAAAACAGTCTCATAGATACCAGCTGGTTATAGGAAGGTCTTGGTCTTCAGTTCATGGATTTTTCTGTCTTCTACAAATATGTTCCTTTAAGAGTCCGAAATCTTCCCCAGCTATCATAATTTTTTGGCTTCATGGAGGGGGGAGAGATTTGAGTCAGGATAAGCAGGATGCATTATTTTGTGGCTTGGCCTAGAAGAAATTGGGAGTAGGAAGTTCACCCAATCACCATTAGGTACTTCAGATTTTCTACTAGTCTGATGGTAAATTAACCACTGGTTGGAACATAGTGACATAAGATGTACAGTGAGGAGTATGGAAAAATTGTATCAGAGCTCAGTTTGCTTCCTGATGGTTAAAACTTTTGCTCCAGTGGTTGCTGGGGCTTTTCTAGTTGTGGATATGATGTGGTGGATAAGAAGGATTGAGCATCTACCAAGCATTGTAGTCTGACTGTGTTACTAAATTGTTGGTGGTAATATGCATAAGGATATGATGCTTGTTCAGCATTGCTAGGCTGGAGAAACAAGATTTTTACTTGATTTTGCATCAAAGTAAGGACTATTTAAGATTCTAAAATAAGCAGTGGTTTAGGTAGGTGATTACTATTTGTAGATGCTCTGTATTCATATTGTCTTAAAATAACGTGTCTGAAGAAGAGTTATTTCTGTTTTCAGGTATTATTACTGTTAAGAAATTCTACTGTCCTCTTCACAGATGACTTACTTTCTTTTTCTCATTAAAAAGACACTTCTCTAAGTATATTAACTTTTTAATCTATCTTTCATTATAGATGTACACACACAGACATATGCAGTGTAAGGCAAATTGGGCTGCTTTCAGGAACTTTGGGAGAAAGGAGAAATTTAAAAAAGGTTGCACGTGGCTTTGCTACTAAAGGCTATATATGATTTAAAACCCTCTTATCCTATCTGTAGTTTCTCTCAAATACACAATTATGTGGGTTTTAGCATCCCATGGAAGATTTCAGAAACATTAAAAACAAACAAACAAACAAAACCAAAAAACAAACAAAAAACACCACAAAACCACAAACAAAATCAAAACTTATTCAGCTTTCATTTGCCACTGAATATTCAGTCTTCCCTTTTTTGACACCTAAACTGTCCTTGAGAAGAATTCTGTTAATTTGGAATAAAATGGGTTACTGCTCTCTGGAAGTAATGATTTCATAATACAAGGAGAAAAAAAGCAATAATTCTTAAGCAGTACTGAGGCTGGAGAAATAAAACATCTTTTGGGCATAAATGGAAAATGAGAAACCGTGAATTCATTTTTCTCTGTTCTCCTTTCGTCATGAGAGAACCCTTAAATAATCCTTTCCTTTTTATAAAAACATCTTTTGATGCTAATACAGGTTTGGACAGAGGAAAATGTATGCTGTTTGAATGCTGCAATAATTATCTTTGCAGTGTTTATAACTGAATGCTCTTAAGTAGAATCAGAGCTCTGAATTTCAGCCTCTATCTCTCTAAAGATTTTTTCCTTTACTAGTTCTCAAAATTCCTTGCAATTTGTACTCTGCTAAGGCCAACAGGTATGTAGCACTTTTGATGGTTCCTAATGACAAAGTTAGCTGATGAAGTAGTTTAGGAAGTCTCAGCTGTGAAGTCTTTCAACAATCCATCTACAAGACCTCCATTCTAGTTAAAAAGATGCTGAAATACTATGCACCTCTGCATTTTGTAATATAGAAGATTTTTTTAATAATTCATTTTTAAAGTTATGTGTCTTTCTACTAGTTATATTAAGTCACATTATAATTTATAATTTATTTGCCCTATTACAACACTTCATTAAAATGTCAGAAGATAAAGCTTGTAGGCAGGGTATTACACCAAGAACTATGCATGCAGTGCTTTTCACATATGGAAATAGCTACAGCCATTCTGTTCTGCACCATGACTTAATAAAGATTGATTGCAATCTGTTTTTATTAACTCAAGGAAGAAAAGCAGTGTAGTGATATTAAGAAAATTAATTATAACTTTCTAATCTGGTAATTAATGTGCAGCTGGCCATGAGTGCAGTTAGTGCAATTCAGTGATTTCACAGTCCTGACAAATTAACTTCATCTTTTTCAAGGTAGATGACTGGGTTTTAATCTTTGCTCAGATTTTCACGATCTTTTCAATTTCATAATGGTTTTAGCAATTTAGATGTTAACTGTGGACTTTTACTATAATAATGTGCACTGAAGTTCAATTGTATCTTTTAGGACTGAAATTCAGTTGTGTTTTTTAGAACCCATTTATCATTTACCAGTGTTGTACTATAGTTTCTCATCAAGCAGTTGAATGAAACGGTGATTACTGGTAATTGACCTGCATGTGTTAAATAATGTTAAAATGCTACTGAGAATTTAATCTACACTGTAAATTGAGATGCTTCTTATTAAATAGAGTTCTTAGGATAATCTCTTTCAGAAACTAATCAACTAATATGACAATGTTACTAAAACTCTTATTGACTTAATTGTGACAAATTATTAAAGCTAACCCATGCAATTACTGTAATGGTCATATTAGTTTCCATTTTTCATAACCTATCCATAACTGTTTTTCAGAAGCACAGAGGGAAAATAGAAATTTGTTAGGTTTATTGAATGAGCAAGACAAGGTGACTTGAATGGGGGAGTGCTTGTGTCCTTGTCTTCTTTAAGAGGTGTGAAGGTAATTGTGGATCACCTCATACCCAGTGCCTCTCATCTCTTAGAAAATCAAATGGTACAGAACAAAAATCAGAATTAGAATCCTAGCTCTCCATAAGAAAATGCTCCTAAGCAATCTGACTGGTTGTGCTACTGACAAATTCGAGCTCCTAAAATACACCAGTGAACAAAGCATTGTAATCTCATCAATAAAGCTTATCTTTAGTGTTATTTTATTAGTGGTATGGGGAAAAACACAAAGTATCTGTGTAAATCACAGTCTGAAAGCTGTCTCAAACTACTCAGTCTTTAGCAGGCATGAGTTTGAAATTTCTCATCTGAAGTAGAGTTGAACTGATGTCTCCCACTTCCTGGACATGGTGTTTATGGTTATAAATACAAACGTGCCTGAAAGTAGATGTTTGCTTGGCACTTTTGACATGCTTGTTCTCAGGATGTGTGTGGGTCACAATCGTCTTAGATGCCTGAAGTATAGTCAGACCTTCTACATCTTTTGTTTTGTTCCAGCTCAAGCTGAACAGAGAGACAGACAAGATTTTCAGCAGAATTTAAAAGATTTGATTATTCCATAACGACAATGAATATATAAGGGATTGGGTTTAGGGTATGTGTGTATGAGGCTCTAATCAAATAAAAACCTTAGAATTTTATAAAGGATCTGCTAGGAAATTTGGTTGTTTTGGTGGTAGAGGCAAATCTCAGTTTGGGATTTTTTTAATTAATAACTCCGAGAGAGAGGATTGTTTTTTAAAAAAATTAAAACAACAGCAAAAACCAAACTGCCTAAAAAAATCCTCAATCACAAAGAGCAGAACTTGGAAATTGGTTTGTTGGTTGAGATTAATGGCTGTGAATACTGCATGGTGGTGTTCACCATCTTATACCATCCTCTAATTTGTGTATCACAGACAGCGTTATATCTGTGGGTTTGGGATCCTGAAATATTCTATATTGTTTGCTGTATCAAAACATTTTCATATATTAAATCAAATTGTGTTTCAAAATAAATAGGCAGCAATACAATTTATTGAATTAGTAACACAAACAATTAATTTTGTATTTTTTTCTTTGTTTAGACACATGGTTATGCACCATATTTTCATTATTTTTGTTTGCTTCAAGCCATGTGGTTGGTATCTTAAGCTTTTCTAGTGTTTTTTCTCAAATTTGGGAAGTGTTTTCTTTGCACTCATAATCAATGTAACACAGCTTCCATGAGCATCCATTAACACTTATGCATGTGGCAAAATAAAAATTTGTTACATGACACGCAGCTGTTTGGAGAATGAGGTATTTTCAAGTGTCTTATGTATTCTTTAGAGTCACTCTGTGGTGTATTAGATATTACAGTACTGTAAATCCGTTTGATCAAATGCTACACTTTTGTTGTGTGCTTTCATGTAGTACCAGATACTACAACTGACACAGAGCACACGTTATAGAATTAGTTTGCAGATGCATAGGACAAAATATAACTAAAAGATATCCCGTGTTATAAAGCATTCAGCTGTGCTGACAAAATAGATGATTTCAGAACCATATCCTTGTGTTGTGGAAAAGATGCAACCTGATTTCATGGTCCTATTGGCTGATATGGACTGTCTTCTAGGTGTTGGGTTAGGTGGATTAGATTGATCTAATATCACATCAAAAAATGAAAAACCTTCACATAAAAAAAAAAATAGTAACCTTGTGTTTGCTGCTTTTTGATGAGAAGACCTTGCTTGCTGTAGTACTCCATAACCAAACTTAATGGACGTGGCTTAGAAGATATGGTATAATTGAATATAATTTTTCAAGACAGAATAGTCACTTTGCTCTATATTAAACTATCTGCTGCCCACCAAGAAGCAGTAATAAAATCCCAGTGGCAAATGCCACAGACACACAAATGTCACGGTAGGAATCCAGGTAGCAGATGCCAGAGAAAAAAAGAGACTTGTACAATGGCAGGATAGTTTGAAAACTCCTGAGAAGAAAATAAAAAGAGGCTGGTGAGCCAGCTAAGCAATTTGTTCCAAGAATTTGCCTTCATTGGTTTAAGTTTCACGTTAAAAGTTGCATTTTTATTGTTATAACACTGACACATGTTTACAAGGAAGTTAATAGGAGGGAACAATCTTTCAGCAAATTAAATGAAATGCTGCTATTTCCAGCTGACATCTGTGAAACTGCTGCTACATTCCTTGCAGTAGTGCTTAAAGAAATAAATGAGCAAGTATTCATTATAATCGAGCTTTAATGGTATCCATATGCTATATATCTTGTAATGGTGTTCATGTTGTGTGGTTTCTGTGTAGCATAAAAAAATTGAGTATTAGTCTGTCAAGGGCCCATTATTGTAAATGTCTTGATTCAATATGTAGCCTTGGTGAGGCTCACATGTTTTAAATGTATCCCAGCAAATTGTGGTTGGTACAGCAACTCTGTCCATCTTTCTGGCTGACCTTTCAGGTTCTCCATTTTATGTCATCCAACATACTCTTAGATAATTAAATCTATTGAAGCAAAGAAGATTTTAGAAGTGTTTCATTTTGATTTTAATTCTTTTGAAGTTAATGTTTTCTAATGGACATTACAATGTGCAGTCTTTCAGAAATGTTGTTTCACTTCTTGTCATGGCATTCTGCTGAGGCCATAAATTAACTATTTTCTTTATCTTCTATCCAAAATTCATTTGTAAATTAATTAAATTTTGCTTAACTGTATTTTAGTCAGCAATGGTTTAACAGCTAAACGGTTTCTGGCCTGTCTTTGAAGGTTTAAATCTCTTATTTTAGTATTCAGTAAGGCTTACTAAAATCCAAGGTTTTCATGAGCACTAAAAATTCACAGGCTTGCTTCTGAGTATCTAAACTTTGGAAAGCGGTTTAAACTTGCTTCTTTTTCTCCACTTAATGAAGTTTAAACTGCACAGTTTTTGTATCATAGACTGGTTCTTCTGAACGACGTACCACAGGCACTTTGATAAGGCATACCATAACATTTTGAAAAGGGCTCTTTATGGGTTTTACTTGCTTCCCTTCTCCTCCTTATAATAAACAGGGATGGGATGCTCTAAAAACTTTTATTGCCGCTTTTAAACAAGCTTAAATCATCACAAATGTCTGATTAGCTTTC
Organism: Florisuga fusca; assembly: GCA_038090715.1. Classification (NCBI taxonomy): domain Eukaryota; kingdom Metazoa; phylum Chordata; class Aves; order Apodiformes; family Trochilidae; genus Florisuga; species Florisuga fusca. The sequence continues at coordinate 49,510,175 of JAAWXA010000001.1, forward strand.
TATTGTTTTATCAGATGTTTTGGGGGAGGTTTCAGAATTTAAATCACAGAAAATAAGGCAGAAGTCATGTCATAGATCCATATGTTCCAATTCTGAACACCTAATCTACACTTAAGTTATCTCAGGCAGATGTTTGTCTAGCCAGTTGTTCAAGACCTACAACATGGAGATTCCATTGTTTTCTAAGGAATATGATTCTGGTGTTACTGTGTCTTGACTATTTGGAATTTTTTGGGGGTGGTTCTTATTTTCTCTGATGCCTATCCTAGAACTTAAATACTATAGTTTTGGTGGAAGCTTTACCCACTTTTGTGTGTAGAAGATTATTGCTAGTATTAGATACAGGTCAAAGAGGGCCTTTCCATGAGTTGGTAATGTATACATTTGAGCACCTTCATTCATCAGTTCACATGTAAGCCATGCCATATACCCTCAAGATCCCTTGTTTGCATTTCCACTTAACCATCCTGCTCATTTCTTAAACTTCCTTCCCAACACCTGCTTCTACAAGCTTTTGGAATGCTTCTTGAGCAAATTATAATCCTAGGTTAGTAGCTTCGTTAGCTTCACAGATTTTTTTTTTTTTTTTTTTTGAGTCAGCAAAAATACCTGTCTTCTCAGAGCAGCTCAGGTACACACTCACCATCACTTACATTTATTTTCCTCACTGAAGTGCAACATAAAGAGAAAACATTGGACAAAGCTGTGGCATCACCATCACTTTCATGGGGTTTTTTTGTGTTATTCTGTAACATATCAGTACTTTGTTCTTTGATGTGGGAGTCTTTGTGTTTCGGCATCTCTTGAGCCCCACTCAAGTAAACAACTGGTTTATTTTTACCCATTTTCATTTAATGAAATTGGGTAATATATAATTGTATAGCTTTATGTGAGTGAGACGGATTGTTTTGCTGTTCATCACCGGTGTACTGACAGAAACATGTCTTAGGTACTTCACAGGATTAGAAAATGACCTGTTGCTGTCCACAGATTTAGCAACTGGAAAAGAGAATCATTCATTCTTTATTCAAAATTCTTCATTCTTCGTGTTCATCTGTTAGGGGAGGAGACAAGAGCCTCTATATATCTATCTAGACATTCCATCTCTACTTTCACCCACATATCAAAGACAATTCATGCTCTGGTTGCTGGCCTTTAAGGACACCTGTTAGAAATCTACCCTTACGAAAGAGGTGGGAGTGAAAACAGGGAGCCATCTCCACTTCTTTGTTTACTCTGATAATTTTGACTTAGGCCAGGGTGTTGCTCTCATGTTCCTATATTTGTAATATAATCAAAGTCAAGAAGTCAGTCATTTTAATAGAGTAGGCACTCTATTTAAAGTTACTCTTTAGCCTGAAGAAGGAAGATGGAGCCAGACACTTCTCAGTAGTTCCCAGTGACAGCACGAGGGGCAATGAGCACAAGCTGGAACACAGCAAGTTCCATTTAAACATAAGAAAAAATTTCTTTACTGTGAAGTTGAAAGACACTGCCCAGGGAGGTTGTAGAGTCCTCTTCTCTGGACATAGTCAAAACCCACCTGGGTGCAGTCCTGTGTTATGTTTCCTAGGGGATCCTGCTTGAGTGGGAGTTGTACTACATGATCTCTAGAGGTCCCTTACAGCTGTGACAATTGTGATAATTCTGTGACTTGTAAGGGACTTATAAATAGTTTATGTTTATAACTTTTGAGTTCAGTCATCTTGGTACCCGAAAGACAATTGTGCACCTTGTAAAAAATACTTACTTAGACCAATATGCCATATCTATCCAGAATATACTTCATTCCTGGCAAGGTCTTCATTTTAGTTGAAGAAACAAGTATGGCACTTCATACATGATGATCCCTGCAAGATACTTGATGTCATATTATTCCAATCTACAGCTAGAAATAAAAATTAGAAAAAAGCTTAATAAAATACAGTTTCTTGCATAAAGCCATTTAAGCAGTGAGAGATTGCATATTAAATATTTTGACCAAGTGTTTTTCTTGATTTGGGATAAAAAACTGAATTTCTTAAATGCTTTATAAAACAATAGCATCGTTGTTTTAATTGATAATTTAAAAATGAAAATGAAAAATTGTTACCTTGTGTACATTGTTTAATATGCAGAAGCTTTTTCAACATGGTTAAGGAAAAAGTATGAGCAGATGCAGGAAGAAAGAATACATGTCTTCAGCTGGATTCCAGGTTTTTTTTTTTCCCGAGCCTTTGATTGTTCTGTCATTTTAAATAGTAATTCTTTTCATGCTGATTTCACTTCATCCTTTATTATCTTGTTCTCATTGTATTGATTAAAACCCTATTAGTGTTGTGAAAAGCTTATATGCCTGCTTGATGCCAGCTCCTTTATTATCCGATAATCTGGTTTACAAAATCCTCCAAGGAATATCTTAAGTGTGATCATGAGTATTAGTACATGGATTATTTTTTTAAGAAGTACTTTTGGAAGAAATGTTTCGTACTTCTCCTTTATCTGTTCTGCTGAGGTAGAGGTATTTCAGCCTTTTAAAACTCTATTTAATAATTTCATAATTGAATGGAAAACTAATTCCCTTCTTCAGGACATACCCTAATTTAAAGTATCATTGTGTTAGAAACATGGATTACTGCAAAAAAATTGTGAAACAAATTTACTTTTTCTTTAAAAACAGAAGTCTCACCTAATTGGACTTATTTTTCAAGGTAATATTTGTCTTTTCCCTGCTGTTGTTTCATCTCTTTGTGGTATAATCAGATTGCCTTGGATCATAATTCTTAGTGCTTATCTGAGAATTAAGCTGTATTGTGCCGTGCCTTGCTGTCTGAGTTAGTTAGCAGCATTGGTTTCTTGTAAATATAGCTCATCTGTAAGGTGGGAAGCAACTGTGTAAAAGTATTTGTTGTCTGAAGTAACTAAGTAGATTAAAGGTGAACTTCTGGGTTTGCCAGAACACAGTGGAATAATTGAGAACAGAGACTCTACCATGGGAAAAATCTAATGGGAACATTTCCCTCAAGTGAAAATTGAGTGTGTATTAGATTATGAGCTTGGTTTGGGGTTTGTTTCTGGTTTTTTTCCCTCTGTCTGTCTGCTAGACAGTAGGAATCATTCCTATTTAATCGTATCTTAGTTAATGAATTAGGTCATATTTTAGCTATTGGTTGATTTTCCCTGCCACATGAACAATGACGTATTTGATAAATTTATAAAAATGTGATCCAATAAAGTAATATTTCATGTTTATGAAACCATATCACATTATATTTGGGCCATAAGTATAATATTCAGAATCAGAAACTGATAAATAATATAGTTATCTTCCACATGCCTGGTATTACCTGAAAGTAATGTCATTTGAGAAAAATAGGAATAGCTCTTTATTATCAAATTTACTAGACTATACTGAATGATACATATCTTCTGTAAGTGTATAAAGCGAGGGGAAAGAGTATAAATTGCATGTAGGTGAGTACTTCTTTAAAGTGACTTTATTGACTAATATGACTATATTGACTATATATTGCTAATTGACTTTAATTTTGACTTTAGAATAGTTATGGGGCGTTGAAGGATAGAGCTGTGCATAAGCAAACGTGTCAAGTGCTGCGAAGACAAACTGGAACAGTCTCTCATTACAGTGCTGATTTTCAGAAAGAACCCCAAATCCCCATAGTGTTAATAGAAAGGATTTATACAGTGATACTGGTGTTTTCATCAGGCTGCAGTGATCCCCTGTATTTATATTGCCTTCAATAATTTTAATGACAGTTGCAGGATTTTTATGCTTGATCAGTGTCTGTTGAAGCCACCAGGAGTTTTCCTGCTGGCTGAGTAAGGATCAAGCCCTTAGTGACTGGTACTGAGAAAAACAAATGTTATCTGATCCCAGAACAAATAGATTTGTATGGCACATCAATGTGTGGTTTAAGAAGACTGAAGCAGAGTGGAAAAAGGGGACATTTATACTTTTCATAAAGCATTTGTCAAAACAGATTATGTCTTTAGCAGCACTAGTCTGAAAAAGACTACTTCAGGATATTTTATCTGGAAAAGCGATGCTTTTCAGTGAACCAGAATGCCATTTCAGTAGTGTGTCTTACAGCTGTCACAGCATCTGTGAAAGCAGATACTGAAGAGAGAGGTTTCCCTCGACAACAGTGGTGTCTGTGTGAGGTACATGTTTAAATTTATAGTCATATTGTAAATGCATATGCAAGTACGATTTGTGGCATTTATAAGTTGATGTTGTATCAGACGAGTATCACAGCTGCAAGTCTTGTGACAAGCTGTCCAGTATCTGAAACCAATATTGATCCAACAGCTCTATTAAAAGGAGAAATAATTGACTGTCAGTCAGAAAGCCTTTGGCATAGCCTCTTTGCAATGAAAGCTATCTGTAAAACTGCTTAAAACAGGCCTTTGGAACTTTTCGTGCAGTCATCTTTAATAACAGAGCCATGCAGTTAGTGTAATGATTTTGATACTCACTTCCAACATTTACTGGTACCACATGCAAGAACAAGCACTATAAATGTGTCTAAATGCTTTGAGAGACTTTAACTCAAATAACTGTGAATCCACTTAAAGTATTTTCTTGACATCAGAAGCTAAAAAAAGCTAATTGAGTGCAGAAAAGTAAAAGAGGAAAAACAGTTTTTAAAGTTACCATTTGGTGATAAGGAATGAATATGATCTGGGTGAACCAGTGATACAAATAAATTTAAAATGACTGAGATTGAGATTAAGGCAATCTAATGTATCATAAAATTAGTGTTGGGAAGTGGTAAAGTGGTTGGGAATTAGTGGGTGGGTAGTTTCATATAGCCTGTCACTTGCCATCTGTTTCTTTGATGCTTTCAATCTTTACTTTCTCTAAAAAGCCCTCATCAGGCTCAAAAGACTAAAGATTCAGATTTTGTCCTGTCCAGAAGATCAGTAGCGGCTTTCCTTCAAAATGTGACTCCTGCTATTTTGATAGAGAAGCCACTGTATTCACGACATTTCAGTACACTAATACACTTGATTGGGTTGTGTGTGTGCTTAACCCAAACAGCAGATGGCCACTATTGCAGGATTTCCTTCATAGAAATGCATCTTCTTACTTTCCACTTGAGGCTGTGTTGAGACAACTGAAAGATCTGGAGTGACTGGCAGTGGAGGGAAGGATTTCTGGTAAAATGGGAGTTAATTAGGAGAGCAAGAGGAGAGTTGGGGGCCAGAAACAAAGAGCAGCATTAAAAAAAAAGAAAAGTTCTGGGTTCTACCCCAGTTCTTCACACTGTTTCTCTATTACCTAGTCACCCCTAAAAACCTGCTCAATACTCATCAAAGTAATTTTGATGTTGAAACTCACAGAAGTTAGAAGTTAATGAACTAATCAGAGTGGAGGGGGTATTTATAGCAAATCCTCAGAAGAAAAAAACAAACAAACAACCCTAGGAGCTGAATGTTGGAAAAGTGACATACAACTGGGAGCAGAGTTTAACAGAGAGATGTACTGCTCAAAGTACATCAAGAGCACTGATTGCCATGGCAATGATGGTTTAAGGCAGCAAGCCTTATTTAATGTGAAATGTAAAGATCTGAAGTAAACCTTATACTTCAACAAAGTTGTTTGTCTTTTAGTATGAAAAGGCATGGCAGAGAGGAAGAAAACATACACAAATGGTGCTTTTCATGGACTCTTCCAAAAGTCTTTATTATTTTTCTTCCTAATTAATCTGCTAAGATGGTATTTTCCATAGGCTTCTCTGAACCAGGAGGTTTTGGAGTTTTTCTTGCCATGTTTGTTTGCTGGTTGTTTGTTTGGTTGGGTTTTTGTGGGGTTTGTTCATTTGTTTGTTTATTTTTTCAGTGGAGGGGCTTTTTCTTTGGTCTTTGCTTGGGTTTAGGAGGTTTTTTTAGAGTGCCATTAACACTAAGTTATACCAGATGCTACTGTGGGGAATTTCATTCTAATACCTTTTTCTTACACACCATCTAACTTGTTATCACATGAGTGGCAGAACTGTAGACTTCTATTCAAGACTTTTCATTTCCTGTTATTTTCACTTTTCTTCAGAGACCTGATTAAAAGTAGTCTCTGCTGGTCCTTATTATCTCTAGCATTGCTTTGTTGTGTTGTATTCCCTCTTGCTTTTTTAGCCCTTGGAAATTGATTAATGAAGCCTTTAGTGCATAAAGTAATAGGAAATATGAACTGTTTAGCTTCTTCATTAGTGTCTTGTGGGAGCCATGTAGCTATGTCTGTGCCGTGCTTAGATAACTTTTATCAGGAATGATTACAGTCACAAGTACAGTTTTACATGGTGACACTGAAAATTACCTTTAAACACTTGACATGTCTCATAGTGACATTTCAAATCATGTACTGCTTGGCTACTAATTGTCTCTCCCTGTCTCACACCCCTCCGTGTGGGTTGGTTTGCTGCTCTGCTGGTTTGCTGCAGGGTGACAGTTCTGCAAGCTTTGATGGCCCTTTAGAGTGCCAGTAATGCCAGAAGTGTCTCAGGGCAGACAGCCATGAGGAAAGGTTTGTATGAGCCCTGCCAGTAAAGTCCTGAAGAAATTCAGTATCTTTTCCACAGAGAAATGCTTCAGGAATTTGACAAACACGAAGCAGCCCAGCAGGCTGAGTGGACTGGTGAGAATAAAATACTCTGATTATTTTAAGCATCAATAGACACAGTATAACTATATCCAGATGTTCAAAACTGATGTCTCAGATCATGAAAGAGGTATCCCCGGGTGTCTGGTGGTGATGAGAGCCTGTGGAGGAGGCATTTTGTTTTTATTCTAAGCAGCTGGCAAACTGCATTGTGTAGACTAAAGCATGAGCTTCCCACAGGCAGTTTCACTGGCCCTTGCTTATTCTCTGCTGCTCTCCAGAGGCAGATGAGATTGCCACCTCTTTGGCTTGGTTGTCTCTGGCATTTTGGTCTCCACCTGCAGCTGTTTGCATTGTCCACTCATTTCAGTATTTCTCCAGGACTCGTTATTACTCTGACCTAATCATGACCAAGTAGTTTTCACCACAGAGGTGAGTGAGTTTTAACACTGCTATGACAGTGAGTTTGATGATAGTTTTGGAACAGTGTCTCTTTTTACTGAGTGAAGAGTTCTTGGTGGGGTTTCATGGCCTGTAACTTGGGCATGGAACAGACCTAAGTCTCTAGCCTCCTCAGTGTGTTTATATGCACACCTCTCCAGCACCTCTTCCACCACTGACTTGATCCTTCAGGGCAGTGGGGACCTGTCCTGTCAGAGGCCACAGCACAGGCTTTTTATACTGGACATTTCATGTCTCATGCACCTTCTGCTTCCTGCCCACTTTCACACTGATAGTGCTCTTCAGTCTCTGTTGCTGCTCTGTGCAGTTTCAAGAGACATTTCCTGTTGGATAGTCACCTGGAGGAAGATCAGCCCTCTTGATAGCATTCCATGATCTTTGAGCATTTTAACCCTTTCACCTGCAAGAACAGTAAGAAAATAGTGACCATTCTAGGACATATTTAAGGTTACTGGGTAGGTTACCTTACAAAAATGAAAGGCAGAAACACTGAGAGGAAGATAACTTTTGTTCATGATAAATTTAACCACAGACAGTGCAACTGATGTCTTTAGGTACTGCAGGGTCTCTAAAACAACTGGTAGTCTTCAAGAACCACAGAACTATTCTATGTCTTCATAAAATTGACAATGGAAGCAAGGAGTCTGTTTCCTGTTCTCCTGCCCTTTTGCAGACATCTCTTTAATGTTTGGTTTGGAATGTGTGCCACAAAACATTGCCTTTGAAGGATCTCCTGGAGAAAAACAGGGATTCTGGTTTAAGATCTGCTCCATATTAGCATCTTTTCAGAGCTGTGCTTATGGTTTCTCACATGATGAAGAGTCAGCCACAGTAATCTGACTTCTCCTACTCTAATTTCCAGCCAGATGATGATGTGCCTGGGCCTCTAATACAAATGGATGCATCTCCTGTACTGGCAGAGTTGAAGTGGCCAGAGATCAGCATATATTAATGCTGCATATGACTAGGCAAACAGAAAAAATTAATGCTCTCAAACTAAAAGCTCTTGAGGCTATACCTCTTTATTATCTCACTTGTTACAGTTTAAAAAAAAAAATAATTGTGTTCTGTCTGGCAATACAGCATAGAATTTTTTTTATTCCCTATCATACTGTAAATTTGAGTAAACACTTCTGTTGTTAGTCTTTATGCTGCCGTTTCTGGTGGTACTAATTCCCTGTCTGCCTCTTCCTGCTAAGTCAGCATCCCCTGGAAATCACCTCACCAGGTAATTGGTGGTGGCAGTCAGCACTCGGAGAGGGCAGCTCAGCTGAGCAGGAAGCTGCCAGCTGGGCAGTGATTAGGCAAGGGCAATAGCTGCACATTCATTGTGACAGCTGAAAAACTACTCAGCTGTTAGCATTTGCCTTTTCAGAGTCTCCTTTTTTATTCCTAAAGAAGAATAAAACAGACATCAAAAACTGCCACATAGCCTAGCTAGCTATTAAAGTTTCTTTTTCTGCCATCTCCAGCTGTCGAGACATTGTATGAGAGGTGCATAACCAGATTATAATAATTTTCCCTTTCACTGAAAAGGGAAACTGGAAAATTCAGAACTCCAGCAGGAGTCTCTCTGCCTTGGTTGATGCTGTCTGGATGGGGAGATAAGGACCGCATAGGAGTGCAAAAACTTAATGATCATTTAATGGGAGTTGGACAGCAAGGTGTTTACAATTGCTACTGGGGCTAAAAATTCACAGTTACTGTGCCAGCCCTGTCAGGGGCCCTTTCTAATTTTGCCCACAAGGTGCTGTCCTGGCATCTTCCACCACTAGACTTGGGTGCAAGGAGTGGAGCAGCAGAGGTGTAGGCAAACCTGGGGTTTCTGTGTTCCCATCTTTCTTCTGTCAAATAAAGGGTATGGGTGCTGTGCCAAGTATGGGGAAAACAAAAATACATTAAAGATCTTTGAAGTATTAAAAAATAAATAATTTATTTCAGTGCTTGTGCAGCCAGGCTTTTACACCAAGATCCATATGTTGTATCTCAGACATTGGAATGGGCTGCCCAGGGAAGTGGTGGATTCTCCATCCCTGGAGATATTTAAAAAGAGACTGGATGTGGCACTCAGTGCCATGGTCTGGTAACCACAGCGGTAGTGGATCAAGGGTTGGACTTGATGATCTCTGAGGTCCCTTCCAACCCAGCCAATTCTATGATTCTATGAACCTTGGGAAGGGAACCTCTTCTGAAATGCAGAACACCACCCTTACCTTCCCCAGTTGAGTCTATGGTACTGGATTTGCCTTCTGTCTTAGCAAGTTACTAATAGAAGGTTGTGTCTAATGATCAGCATTGGTTTCTGGGAAGAGGATAAGCCACTCTTCATTTATTTTTGTGACACATTGACAAATTGTTCAATTCAGGGCAAAATATAAATTTCTTCTGGAAGCATTTTCAAATGTGACAGTCCTAAAGAACGCATGAACTGACCTCTGAAGATTTCCTTTAGACTGCCATAGTGACTCCCTTGGCTGGGGGATCACTGTAGGCAACTATAGTATCCATGAAATATTTTTCCCATGATTTACTTATTATTATGTTGGAGTGTGTGTCACAAAGTATATTTAGAACATATCGATTGGTTTGGGGTTCATTCATTTGCCTAGGAAATGCTAAAAGCAATTTTTAATCAGCATTTTGACATATTTTGTGCCGTCCATGGCTCTATAGCAACTTCATCTTTTAAAAATATATTTAGAAATGCACTGACTAAATCATTATGTAGTTCTACTTACTTTTTATAAAAGGAAGACGTTTAAGAAAATGTCATCCATAGAAATAGTGACCAATTCTGCCAAAAGAGAATGTTGGAGATTTTTCTCACTGGACTGAAATATGGCAGAGAAAAAAAAAATAATTTGACATGTATTGCATTCATGAGAGAAATTCTGAAAATAATGCATTTTTTAAACTTGCTTATTTCACTAATTCACAATATACCTAATTCACTGCCTATATGGATTTCCCTGGCCAGGTCTGGAAGATTTGTAGGCTTTGAGGTTTCCTTTTCACGTCACAATACCACAGAAATCTGTTTTGGATTTATTTTTGTATTGTAATATACCAAAAGTGATCTTGCAATATATTGTATTTCAGATTCTGTGCAACTTGCTACTCGGTAATAACGTTTATAAAATAAGTGGAAAATATAATGAACCAGTGATGGTCCTGCTTTAATATGCTTTTCTGATCGAGGTCTTCTCTTGGAATTTCACTAGATTACATAATACTAGTTACAACAGTAGTTATAATAATATAGAAGTAACTTTTAAATTTCTATTAATACTTTAAAGAATTTTTTATTGGTTTTAAATAGTAAAGCCAACGTTATTTTAGATACAAGTATTTGAGATACATTAGTAGTGACTAGTATCTTAATAAACTAATTAAGTCCCTGTAAACTGAAATTATTTTGGTACTGGTCTGGAATATCAAACAAGTTTAAGTAGTGTGGCTTTTCCTTTCCTTCCTGAAGCATACAAAAGGAGTTTCTGACTTGGTTATCTGTCTGACACTTAATACAACTTGTAGTGAGTATCAGCCCTTGAAAATTTTAAAATACAATGACAAAGAAAATTACAAAAAGAAAGCAAGATAAAAGAATGCAGCTAGTAGGAAGGCTTAGTGTCATGCCTGGCCTCCCTTTGCTGTCCTCTGCTAGTGGTGGCATCTGTCTGTCTCTTCTGAAGAGTGCATTTGTCAGCTCACCCGGCATCTGGGAGGATGAACCTTCTGAAAAAATAACTGAGTGAAAATAAGTTGCAAAACATTTTTAGTGCTTTACTGACTTTGCTTTGGTTGAGATAAGTGATCCACAGGTAAGTCTGCACAGCTCTCAGAGCCTGAAACCACCTGTTAAAAATCCCCCAAATGCCCTGATAATTTTTTTGGGTTGAGATTTCTGCTGTAGTTTCTTGACCTGGATTGTGGGTGCACTTGGAAGAAAAACTGTAGAAATTTGCAATGTGATTGGTACAAAAATGAGTTGGGAGTACTTCATGTGTTGTCTCCTGCGTGTGTTTTACTGTGTCTGGTTATTAAGATTTACTGAGCTATTACACTTATTTATTGCATGTTATTTTCTAGGGCACCTTATGGCATTCATAAATGCATTCACTGTTTATAATCCCTGACACAGAAGTCTTTTTCCATTTCACCATGTGCCTTTTTCTGTTCAGGTTTCTTATTTACAATATGTTCTGTTTAATTATATACAATATTTAGGAAACAAAACGAAACACTGTTGGGGTTTTTTTGTTTTTTTTTTTAAGCCAAGAGACTGCATTAAAAAGCCAGTCTACTTTTCCTGGTCAAAAAGAATCAGCATGAAACCTCCCGTTCTGTATGTTGAGAGCTATGCTGAGTATCTCCCAGGCTCTTGAAATGTCTCTTCAGGAGGCAACAGCAGAGCTGTGGATGCTGGACTGTCATCTTAAGGATAGTGTTAAGCCTGAAGCAATACCTTTGCTGCTCCAGGTAGCATGAGGCAATATACAAAACTCACCTCAACTTTCATTGTTCCCAAAGATGAAATACATGAGAGAATATTAGAATGGCTGAAAGTTGTGTGAAAAATAGTTAAAGCACTGGAGCTACAATTCTTGGTTCTACCTCTTGTTGAAATGAGCTTGTCAGTTCTGACACAAAGCATCCAACTGAGACAAACCAACAAATGTGCTGCCCTTGTTATTTTTCATGTTTGCCAGAAGTATGTTGATGCCTTTTTTCTAACTAGCTGTCCCAACTTGAAAACAATAAAAGCTGTTTTAAGTAGTTACATAGATGGAACATAGATGTTCCTCTATCCTTTTTTTGCATTAAGAGTTGTGAATGCAAGTTTACAGTTTTCAAACCATCTGAAGCAGGAAGAATCATCCAGCCATGCTAGAACACGTTGTTATGTGCAGAAAACCTCTCAGTAGCAGTGCTTGGAAATTTTTTTAGTTAACAAATGCAGTACATCTGAATGTTCTGACACATGTTGAAACCACAAGGTGTTGTGGTGGAGTGCAAGGCAGGGATTTATTAGGTTTTCTGCCAAGTTTGGTTGATGCCTTGCTGCAGGAACAGCTCAGTGTTTTCACTTTGAGATGGTTTGTTGAGAAATTTAATAGAATTTTTAAATTTCTTATTTTTTCTGGTGAGCTTCATTTGCCAGTAGTGTCTTATGTCGTCTCTCTTAATCTGGATGATTTGGAAAAAAACTGGTAATTTTAATTTAGAAGTCAGCAGTTAGGTAGGACGTGAGCCAGTGTGCCCCAAAGACAATCCCTCTTTCTTGGGTGAGTAAGCAGTCTGTAGGTGTAAGCTGTTCAGTCTGTAGGGAAGAGCTTTCCAGACATGATATCTGCAATGCTCACCTTGGTCTCATTTTCTGTAATACCTGACACATTTATTATTGCTATTTGGAAAAATTCTAACCCATGGTAGATTGAAGTGCAGACAGGTCGTAAGCCAGGTGGGTTTTTCTCTTCATCTTTGTCATCAACTGTAAAAAGCACTCTGAGTTTGCTCTTAAAATGAGATACACAGATCCCATAAAACTTGCATTCTGTTTCTGTGGTACAAATACTGTAGCAAAGTAGGATTGTGTGCATCTTTGCAGTACCCTGATTTCATTATGTCATTGATTTTGTCTGCAGATTAGAAACATTTCTCCATTGCAGTTTTGGGCAATCTTTTGCGTCAGAGTACTGCTGTGAAGCCTCATCTGATCTCTTTCCTTTTGCTCCACCAAGTTCTCCTTCCACTCAGCACTCTGATAAGCTCAGTCACTTCAGTGCTTTATGGACTGGGAAAAAGGAAATCTATAGCATACCAATGGGGATGCTAGGTACTTCAGAAATGAAGTCTGCCTATCACTAGCTAAAATGCTGGGTATATTTTTTTGGTGGTTTTGAATTCCACAGTGCCTTCAGCTCAAGGCCAGGCAGCCCAAGGTGGTGTGTGGTTTAAAGCCATGACATTTAAGTAGAACACAAATGTGCTCTTTATTTGTAGCTTTTACTCTGCTTTTAAAGTTTCACGACTTGTTCTATTTTTCGTTTGTGGCAAAAATCTGAAAATAATGTGTTAATATAGCTAATGGGGAAGTTAATTTAATGGTTTCTTAATTTCATTATATTGGTTAAACTTCAATTATAGATGCTTGACCTTTTGAAGAAATGTTAATAACAACTGGTGACTTATATCATTATGAAATACAGGTGGATTTCCTTGGTTTTTTGTTTTGCTTTGTTTTTTCACAATCTGAGTCACATTTTAACTCAGGCAGAATACCTAATTTTCATGGCTATGAAAGTGCTACCTGATTAATGCAGTAAGCGACACTGTATGTGTCAAAGTAAAAATTAAATTTTTATTTATACATGTGTGTGTTTAATGCCATTTACAACTGGAAAATAAGGAAGACATTCCAGTACCTAGTAATTTATATCTAACATTCATGATAATAATACGCTGGTCTGTTATTCACCTAGAATGCTCCTGAGAGTTGGCTAACATTTCTTTAATTTCAAGTGGTTTTCTGAATACTGCTGCTGGAAATTTCAAAGGGAAAAAACTCACCTTTTTTGTTTGAAACTTTGTTAAGACTTTTCAGCCTAAATCTCAACCAGCATTAGTTTCTAGTGGGGATTTAGCAATAAATGTGCTTTTCTCTATTCTCAGCACAAAGCCTGAGATTAGCTTTCCTGTGAAGGATCTCTAGGTCTTAATTAAAACTGAAGTTACTTATCTTGGTAAGTGTGCCTGGACAAACAGTGCCTAAATATCCTACTCTAACAAATTCTCAGATATTAAGGAGAATATACTGCCTCTAGTACTTTTAGCTGAAAGCCTATGCTGCATATATGCAATATTTTAAGTTAATGACCAATAGCACTGGAGAAGGAAAAGTTAGAATTGGAGAACGTTGTCTGTAATATAGGGAACATTTTCTCATACTCATTGGTTTTTGTAATTTCTTTAAACATGATGCACAGAGAAACACTGGTACAGTGATATGTGTAATGGAGCTATTCATGAGCTAATGGATCAGCTTGTTGCAAGAAACAGTTTTACAAACCCAAGCAGAACTGGACCGAAGGGTTTTTAAGGTTTTGTGGTGAAGTCACCAAAGGCTGCTGAGTGATTTCTTACACAGATATTCAGTACATACTTCTCTTCTCTTGATAAAAGTATATCTGCTACCTGTTATATTTTATTAGCATTGATTTATAGATGCTCATGGTTATTTTTTGTATTTCTCTCCCCTCACCTTAGTGGAATCGGTCGAAACTGGCCATGGGCCTCTGGCGGCAGCAGCATTTTGGCAGAATTTGGAACTTTGCATCTGGAGTTCATACATTTGAGCCATCTGTCTGGAAACCCTGTCTTTGCTGAAAAGGTTAGACTGCTTAGTCAAAATCATGTTTTAAAAGATATATCACCTGTTGGGAGACTAATATCTCTGCAGGGAGATTTGGATTTTCCTCAGTTGTAAGCATTTGTCACAGGAGAGATGTTTCTCTAGTCACCTTGCCATGTTTTTGTATTATGAAGTCAAAAATCTGTTCCAAAATAATTGTGATTCATCTTCTTGTGTACAGCATTTACCCAACCCCATAAAATGCATTATTTCTTTTTACATTCTAAATCAGTGTTACAGTAAACAATCTGACCATAGAAATTTCTTCAGTACCTTACCTGAATGCGGTGAAAAAAAAATCTGATGTTTTATATTGGCAATAATACATGATACCTATAGAAAGCAAAGTACCATGGATACCTTCTGTGACTTCAGAAAATTTAGCCTTCAAAATGCTGTATAACCTCATTGCTATCAGTGAGGTCAGAAAACCCTTCCATTGCATTGACCTTTATGAAATGTGCTCTGAACTTTCTCTGGGAGAAGAAAGAAACAGAAAACGTACTTTCACGCAATGGTTGTGCTAATTCTTCCAAACTTTGGTAAAGTTTTCTTCTGAATGTTTTTTTTTTCATGTGAGGCCTGGTAAATCAACTCTTCTCTTTTCCCCAGTTCTCTCCCCAAAATTTTGCTTTGATTTTTAGTTCATAAATAATCCATGGAATCTGTTCGTTATAATACACTATCAGGTTTGGTTTGTTTGGGGTTTTTTTTTCTACCTATTAAAACTTTGGCTTTTTTGGTTTTGTATTACTTTGTATTACACACCACATCCATCTGGCTCATATTAGGTAAGACTGGTATTATCTATCAAAAATCAAGTTAATAGTAAGACTCCAAATGTTTGGCAGTAGGTTTAAAAGCAACTATTAAATCGAAAATTAATAATAGCTACACCACACTGAAAAGACTGGATGGCTTTGCTGCAATATTATTGTCAGCACCAGAACTCCTAGCAATTTGAATGTATAGAGGGATTAATTTAAGGACAGTTTATCTTAAGCAAATCTGAAAAGGTGAGCAGGCAGACAGCACCACGGAACAGCCATAAACACTTACTATGTAAAGCAATTATCTTAGAGATTGCAATTCCACAACCCCCCAAGGCAAGCCATTCCTGGGCTGGTACACTTGGTAAAGAAGAAACACTAGAATAAGCTTTGCATGGAAGTATTCATGGAATAATTCGATAAATGGGATCTAGGACTCAGTCTGCACTTGAACAGTGAATGTTAGCAATGTAGTGTCAAGATGGAAAATGCAGTTTGTCTATCAAATCCTTCTGTGACTTGGTCTAAGCTAATTTATCTTCTTTCTCGGCAGCTGGTTCACTTGAGCTCCAGCCACTCAGGGTGTTATAATGAAGCTGTCAGTACCTTTTTGTTACGCTTTCTGGTCTGTGGTGCTTAGGAGCTTTATTCCCCAAGTTGCTACATTTACTCTCTCAGGGGATGTTAAAATTCAGTATAAGTTATTCCGTGTGCTTTGCAATGGATTGTGCTGCTGGATGACTCCAGCTGCTGAACATCTGGGCTGTAATTGTTTCCCTGAGCCTCTCATTTGTAGCAAGCTCCTTAGCAGTCCCAGTGGAGCACTGGGGGCTCCTGGGCTCCTGCTGGGCAAGCTGCTTGTTTGAGGCTTAGTTCCAGCAGAGCTCTCCTTTCCAGACAGAACTACTTCACAGTTCAGTTCTGCTTGTGAACTAGGTTATGGGCTTAATATGTAACACCATTCCTGATGTGGGTATATGAGGGATATATATAATGCTGGAGTATCTGAGCCTTAGTTAAGGCAAGTTAGCCTCCATGAATTTCAGTATCCTGGGGAGGGTTGAGATACTCTCTATGGCAAGTCCTGAACTTCAGAGCTTGCTTCTGTTTTGTGGATCTATTACCAACACTTGACAGAGCAGCTTCAGAGGTTTTGAGGAGCTCATGTAAATGATGATCCCAGCTTAGAGAGTCTTTTTAAATGGTAGTGTGATTGTACAGAGATATTCTGGTATGTACGTTGCATAAGACTATTTTTTTTCTTCTTAGGGCTACTGGCACTTTACAACTTTTGTACTGACACTGTTTTATTTTTTGGGGGAAAAAGGATCATTGCTCAGTGTTTTGTACCTTTCCAATAGGTAATGAATATTCGAAAAGTTCTGAATCGACTGGATAAACCAGAGGGTCTTTACCCCAACTATCTGAATCCCAGCAGTGGCCAGTGGGGCCAGCGTAAGTAGACCACTTCTTCAGTACTATGACCTGGTTATCTGTGTACTTTTTGCAGTTGTTAACTTCTTTCAGGCACTGTGGTTTTGTGTACACACACACACACATATATACGCACAACTTCTGTAAAGTATGAAAACTCACACTATATCTGAGATCCTACACAGTGTAAAAAATACTACAGATTTAAAAGTAATAATCCTGCCTGCTGGAATCTCACGTACTTTTCTCGGATATTTCAGTATGGCTTGTGAAAATGTGTTCTTTTGGAAAGGAAGTTGTAGGCTACAGAAATATTTTATTCAAAAATGTGAAATGGTCTCTAAAGTCACTGTTTAAGGAAACATTCTCAGTGTGTCTGAATCATATTCCATATTTTAGAGTGGTGTGGCTCCACTGAAGAAAAAATAATTATTAAACCAAGTCTTTTCATTTAATACTAGCTGTGATTTTTGCTGAAGTTTACTGTCAGCAACTGAGGAAGCAAAGTAAACAGAACTGTGTCATGGCATGAATCCCCTTGGAGTCATTAATGGAGATGCCAATAATAGAAGGGAAAGAATATAATAAAATGCTTAAAGTATATGAACTTTTTAGTTCCTTCCTGATGACTGAGCCTTCTCTTGTACATTGCCATCTTCAATCTTCATAACACATTCAAAGCCTGTGTAGTCTGCAGCATCACAATTCTAGAGACCCTACTTCTTTTTCCACTTTTCCTACTTAGGTTCAGTCTGCCACCATTCCACTGATGTGACTCAATGCTCTTGTATTTTTCACTCCTTACTTTATTGAAAGAAAGCAAACAATATACATTGTCTCAGTGTGAAAAACATGGGCAGCTGAGATGGTCCTGTAGATTATCAGTGTTGGAGCTGTTTAGACAAAGCAAGAGTGGGAAAGGACTGGAGAAGTTCTTGAATACAATAGTTTAAGATGCAGCTAAGGTGGAAGTGAGGTTCCGGAGTCTTTATGGGACTGCAGTCAGGATAGATAATTTTTACAAAAGCAAAGAACAGATATTTTATTGTATAAAGTATATTTTTGAATTATTTGTGTCTCACTCTGAATTAAAAAGATGTCCTAAAAAGTTGTGCCATTCTGTTGTATTGTCCCATGAAGGCAAAGGCTGTTTTCCTGTATGAACTAGAAGTGTGGCCATCATTTTAGACAGCCTTCCCATCTGCTACGCTGTGAGGCTTCCTTCAGGTCACTGTGCCACAAGGCCTGCAGCAGCTCAGCATGCACAAGCATTGACTGTGGCTGGCACATTTGTATCAACTCTATAAATTTACAGATCTGAGAGATGTGTGCCCACTTGTTACTCAGGTTGGTTCAGCACAGCTTTGTAAAACATGAATACTTTCCACTGGAAGTGTCATCCTACAGCAACAGATACTGGGCTTGGTTAGAAAACCATCCTGGCATCTCTCAGCCTATGTTCAACCAGGTCCAGTTACCCCCTTCCTCAGCTTCAGTCAGCCAGAGAAATACAGCTTTTTGGTGAGCAGAATGAGAGCAGATCTTTAGTGACTGACACTGTTTGTGGCTTATTTATCTTAAAGCAATCAAATACTTAGTCTGATATTTCCCTCCCTTTAATATAGCTGTGTCTTCTGTACTCCTTGTTCACATTAAATACCAGTTTTTGTTGATGCAGATGGGGAAATATACAGTTTATACCAGCTTTGCTTTCCAGTAGTGTGTAGTATTGACATAGATATTAGCAAATGATGGACACAGATGTTGATGCAGGTCAGCAATTGGCCAGCTGAAGCAGCAAAAGCAAATTTGGTCTTGTTGTATCTCTTCCAACTCAGTTATCTCCATATACACTGATTTATTTTTTTTTTTTCTTACCATACTAGAAAATCAGAATGTAAGACTTGGGAGATCTTTTGAGATTGCTTTTCCAGACAGTTTTCAGTTGATTACAACAGGAAAAAAACCTCTAGCCCTTAACTGGTACAAGACAGAAGTATTATCTCTCAAACATCAAGTGGGGAGAGGAGGGATAATTTCTGAACATTTCTCTAGCAATGCTCTAACTGTGGAGGACACTGCTGGATCACTGCCATTGTTCCTGTAAATTCATTTAGCCCTTGTTATTTTGACAGTAAACTGACAGTGATTTGCTGCTGCGTGCGTCAATTGGATTTGTCTACTGCAATAATGTATATAATAGCAGGGCTTATTATTGATGAAACTCTGCTTGTGCTATTTAGTTTGCAAATGTCAGAGGTTTCTATGGTAATTTATTTAGGAAACCGTAAAGGTCATTTAAATGCTGCTATTCAAAAATCAGCCTTTGATCATAGAGAATGTCCCCCCTTTTTTTAAGAAGCCTCTTTTCCTTTTGTATCATGAACATTTAATTAAGTAAATTGTGTATTCTTTTCAGAAATTTAATATATCTCATTCAAAAGAGGTGGGAAGAAGCCTCCTGTAACTCAGGTTGTACAATTATAATATTATACAGTGTATTTGTTAGGCAAAGGGACAGGATACATTTGGAAAACTTAATTTTTTTATTTTACATTTTGGAAAATGTATTTTTGTACATCCCATGGTAGAGGAGGAAAAAAATGCTGTTTATAAAGTTTGAAAAGGAGAAAAGTATATATTCTACATTTGCATGGCTTTGCATCCTGTTCACTGCACAAGAAGATGCATTCTGTGTAGAGAAGATACGAAGGAGGTTAAAAATAAATTATCAGTGTTCTTTTGAATTCCACCAACAGAGGTATAACTTGAATCAGAGTCAGGTGTTGGGAAGTATGAGTTCTGTCCCCGCTAACCCTTCTGCAACTTTAGCAGCCTGGATTACCCCATGCATGTTCTGCTTTTCCCATACCCAGAATTTTGTGGTGTGACTCACAGCTGTGCTGCATGAGCTGTGTGCCCACAGATCCTGGATGTCTTCCTTACTGTAAAATCAACAATTATGAATGAGTAGTCCTGGTAAAGCAAATTGAAATCCTTCATCTGAACAAGTGCCGAAGTACTTAACATTACCAGGCAGCACCAACTTATAAAAGAAGGCCTCTAACTAGCGTTCTTAATTTAATAGAGCTTAGAGAAACATTACTCTGTGTGTGTGTGTGTGTAGTTGTAGTGTTTTATGTGTTATGGGGATCTATGCTGAAATCATATTATAGCCCATTACAGTTTTGCCTAGAATCTTCTAGGCTCTTGGACAGCAAGTAAGTGCAATTTTGTGCAAGCAGCTGACAGCATCATTAAACTTTTACATCACTGGTGCAAATGACATCAAACAATGTGACTCGGTGTTACCGTTTCCAGGGTCACATCCTAAACATATGCAAGTGAATAATCACAGCATCTGTAGTACCAGATCATTTCACACAGTAAGCCTAGGGCACAAAAAAGCAACATGATAGTAGTAATCATCTGTAGATGTGGTAAAAGTATTTTTTTTCCCTCTTCTAGAATCACTGTTGTGTTCTGAAAGCAGCTAGATGGTCAGAACTGTAATACTATTTTTAAACATGTGGGTCAGCATTTTAAAACACTGTAAAATACTCTATAATTCAACTCTGTAGTAAGAAGCTAAAATGTTTTGGCCTTTTTTATGAAGTCTCTTAAATGGAGCATTAGTGAATAAAAAAGCAAATAAAAACAATGCCTGCATGTTAAGAGGGGAAAGCCTTTATCAAATTAGACAGCATTTTCTCCTTTCTGTTTTATACTAAAAACTTTGTGGTTTTAAAATAATAAAAACACCTTAGATTAACACATTTTTGTACTGGGTAGACTACATGAATTAGAAGTTAAACATATGAATTACTGTTCTTTGCCATGAACTCCTGTGGCATATTGGGGATATTAAACAGCAACGATGCTTTAGTTTCATCAAAAAGTTAGCAATTAAAGAAATAATTCTCTGTATTATACCAGGTAAGTTTTTCCTGAGGTTCCAGGCTTACATTTCTTAAAGACTGTTGTAGGAGAAGATGTTACAATGCATTAAATGCAGTTTCAAACTGTAATCTTATTGCCCAGGCTGAAGATGAAATTGCTGTTGAATCTTTTTCTTCCCTTTTTAGATCATGTCTCCATTGGAGGGCTCGGGGATAGCTTTTACGAGTATTTGCTCAAGGCATGGCTGATGTCAGACAAGACTGATGAAGAAGGCAAGAAAATGTATTATGATGCTGTTCAGGTAAATAAGATACTTAAATCTTTCTGTCTTAAATATTCTTATCTATAACAATCCTGAAGAGACAGGCTGTGGGGACAATGTGAGGGATTTATGTCTTTGCCATCAGTGTGGTTTTTAGGTTTTAAGAATTAGTTTCTCTTTTAAAAAGACTTCAGCAAATAATAATGCTAGAGGGATAAAGATACTATGGGAAAAGAGAGAGTCCTGAACTATAGCTGTTTGGTTTCCAACTGGAAGACAATCAAGTCTTTCTAACACTTGAGGAGAAAAGTGTAAAATATTCGTGGCATCTACAAGTAGCTCTGAGATAAAAGTTCAGTTCTTTTTTCCTCAGTTTTTCCTAAATATATTCCTTCTATCCTTTTCCTTATATCCGGGAAGGAGTTCCTTTCTTGTGTTTTGACCTCATATTTCAGCCATTAGAGTATTCTGATACACACAGGGTTCAATATATTATTGTAGACAGTTATAAATGAAAATAGATATTTTTGTTGCATAATGACTTTTTGTTACAAGAGGCATATGTTTGCATATTTGCCAGCTTCTTTGAAACAGCTAGTTATTCATATTTTACACAAGAAAAAGTTTTGAAATATCAGAATTGTTCATACTTAGGTGGTATTTCATTTATGATCCTTGTAGTCTGCAATTTACTTTGTTATTGATGGTGTTTCCTTAATACCCTTTTCTGGGAGAAGTAATGGTTTTGTGACACTGAATTGAGACTCACAAAGTATTAAGTTGAAATCCATATTGACAGGCTTTCCTTGCAGTCTTGGGCAAATGACCTATTTCCTCAGTTCTTTGCTTTCAAATATATATATAAAAAGAGGATAATATTAGTTCTTTTTTTCCCCACCCTTTCATCACTTTTGACTGGAAGCTTTCTTAGGGCCAGGACTTTTACCTTGTATTTACTGTACTGTATGTCCATACAGTGCCTCTGTTGACAAGGCTTCGAGATGCTAAGCAGTATCTTCTCATTCTTTCATACATCTGGAAATGTACTATCCCTAGGGAGGAGGCATAAATCTTGTTTTACTTCCCACTCCAGAAGAATGGTGGCATTAAAAAAATACAGCCTTGGCTTGTTGCAACTGTTTTTTTTCCTTTCATTAGAGAGAAAAGTTATACATGGTGTTCTGAGGGAGGGTGTGCTCTCTGGTGGTAGCAAATTTGATGACCAAGTATCCTCTGCTGAGAAAATTCTGCCTTTAATTTTGTAAGTGCAGATTTGGATGCAGTCATCCTCATTTTCACTGCTAACACGATTTCAGCTTCAGAGCAAAAGGTGCTTTTAAAATTAGGTTTGAGTGCATTTGAGGTTATAACATAAGAACAGGGCTACTGTAATAGCTCAGCCATTAGGTTGGCAGCCAAAAAGAGAGAACAAAGCATCTGATAATATGGTATCAATTCATCTTACCATGGAGGGCATTTTTGAAGCTTCTTCACTCTTCTACTTCCACTGGTTTAATAAATTCAAGTTTTTCTTTAGAATACTTTTTTACGGAGGGAAAGCACTAGTGCATAAATGAGTGTTGTAAAAATTGTGCTTTTGCACAAAAAAAATTTGCTAGCACAGATGTTCTGGAAAGCACTGCACATCCCAAACATGATGTGCCAGTCACCTTTGGCAGTCCCTCCTGCTCGGGAGCAGCTGGGGCACATTGATCCCAGCCAACAAAAGAGACTCAGAGAGAGCCCTGTGCCTGCCTGGCCAGTGCTGTGCTGCTCCTACAAAGGCTGAAGGTCCACTTTCCCCTGATTTGAGCACAGCTGGAGCAAGGTACATCAGGAAGTCTCTCTTGCCTTCCCCACATGCTGTCCCATGCCAGCTGCATGGCAGCAGCATCCCCTGGTCACTGGTGAGCCAGTGAGCTGCCCTGCAGCATGGTTGGGGTGGGGAGGCACCTCCTGTTGGTTTGCCATTGGGGAAGGCACCCAGGAGCACTCTCAGGTGTGTCCATGTGGGGTTCAGCATCATGGCTTTGTTTAAATGTGCACCTCCTCGGGTACAAAAGTCGTGGTGGGAATCCTGAGGTCCTGGCAGGGAGCAGAAGTGGTGATGGCCACTGCACTGCCTGGACAGTTCTTCTTTCCTGAAAAATAGCTTTTTGGTTCTCTCAAGGGACAACTGTGCCAAAGCTGAAAGTGTAGATGCAGCATGCAGAGGTAGAGCTTGATGTTGGAAAACAGCAGGAAAGTTGCAGTCCCACTGAAACTTGCAGAGTGGTTGAGCTCCACAGAGATGCTAGGTTCTTCGCCGGAATAAATAGTCTTTTGAAATCCATCCTGATACTGGCTTTATTGCTATGAATCCCTTCCTTATCTAAATTAAAGGTAAGTGTCTGAACAAGCTGCAGTCTGTCTTTATGGCTAAGCCTGCAGGATTTGGGCATTCTGAGTCTGCTGTATATTTTCTTAGATAAATTTCCCCCAACACTTCCAAAATCTTTTTAAGACTATGCCAAAGGGAACGGCATGATTATTCCTGGCTGTTCAGTCCAACACATACATACATTCTGAGGGAGCCATGTGAAGGTTTGACGCCTAATTCAATATATTCCTCTATCCAGAAACCACAAATGAAAATATATGGTGAGTTATAGTTCACTGAGAAAAGCTGAAATTTATTTAGATAATGCTTTGGGGTTATTTCTTACATTGTTCTGTAAATCACATTAGAAACAAAGAGTTCTTTCTATTAGAATTTTTGTAGCACCCATAGATTGTTTTGTGGATTAAGTTGAAAGCAATAAAGTAAGATGTCAGAGTGGATTTTAAAACTTTTTCTGTGTACCAGGAATAAGATGCCTATTTGGCTGATGCCATTTTAAAAAGAGTTTATTTC
Source organism: Florisuga fusca (assembly GCA_038090715.1). NCBI lineage: Eukaryota > Metazoa > Chordata > Aves > Apodiformes > Trochilidae > Florisuga > Florisuga fusca. Next base: position 49,533,902 of record JAAWXA010000001.1, read on the forward strand.
AAATAGGAAAAGGGACAGAGATAGCCTTGTTTTGAGTACCAGAACACAATACAAGTGTACTTACAAGTCTGTCAGAGGGATTCACAAACTCTAGACTTTGCACACAAAGACAAGTGATTCTATTTTTAATGTAGATTATGTTTTGCTTTTGAAAAGCAAAGCGTGGAATGTCCTGTGTCACACAGTACAGGAAGTAAGAGATCTTCTTAAACTGGTTTCAGTGGGTAGCATGCAACATTTAGTTACAGAAGAAATGCGCATTCAGATTTTAGTCATATCTTGAGGATGTTACTGGCCACAGGATAATCTATCACTCTTTGCAAGATTACAGGTCAGGAACCACCCCCAACTTTGCAGGTAACACCATTTGTCTCTGAGACACGACTGAGTAGGTTTAGTAAAAGAACATGGTCATTTAGAGCAAATATGAGCCTTCTGGGTTCACTTATGTCTAGTCTAGCACCAGCAGTGTTACAAGCAACTGCATCAAATCCTCCCTCCTTGAATGTATCAGCCCTCATTTTCTAAGTCGAAGGGCAATTTTCCCACTACTCCTGTTAAGATGTTGTCTCACACTTGATGTCCAATGGTCAGGCATCTTTTCTTGATTTTCCCATCGCATTTATTTATGGCCATTGCTGCAAGCTTTCTGCATCTTCAATATTTTCTCTCTCTCTGGTGCTACCTTCATCCTCTTCTCAGTGTATTTCTAGAGAAGTGGCATACCTAAAGGGTGCAAAGGGATCAGTAACTCAGCCCAGAAGAACTTCAGAAAAGAGAATCCCTAGCCAGCACTTCCCAAGCAGCTCAGTTCAGTGCAGCCCACAGTGTGTGTCAGAGGTACCAGGACCCATGGCAGCAGAGAGGTACAGCTGCTGCAATCCAGAGTTGTACCTTTAGACAGGATAGCTCACTTTTAGACACTTAGATTGTTTAATTTTTCTTAGTGGGTAATAACTGTTCAGAATATTGTAACAAGAAAACTTAAGTGATCTCTGGAGACCCTAGCATGTGGAAGTAGGAACAATGGAAACAGAAAAAGAAGGAAGTGTGGGGTGAGGCAGGGCCACAGCTGTTCTCTGTAAGATTTCAATAATCAGGACAAAGCAGTCCTCAAAATCAGCCTGCTGCTAAGTTGGGTTGTGGGATAAAGGAATACCTACCTTTTGTAGTTATCGAAAGGGGAAAAAGTCATTTTTGGCCTAAAGATTTTGAGTATTCAAAAAAAAAATATATAGGATCACTTTTTAATATTTTTTGTATTTTTTTATTCAACACATTGCTAACTTTTGAGACTAGCCTTGATGTACTCAGTTTGTACTCTGCTAAAGGAAGCAATATGGTTTGGATTTTTTTGTTTTAGGGTTTTCTGGGCATATTTAATTGTCAGCATTAAGTAGTGAATATTTTTCAGAGCTGTCTGGATTTCAGCCTTTCAGATAAACAACGCAAATCTATGTAGAGTCCTTATTCATTGAAATGAGTGAGAGAACAAAGTGTTGCTGGCAAAATGAAAACATGAATAGGCCCTTTTCATCTCCAGAGTTTCCTTAGGGTCTGTTTAACTGTGGGGACAGTCAGGTGGCTGGTCTGTGCTGACTGTATTTTTCCATTAAGTTGCTTGAAGTGGTTTGCTTTGTGAAAAAAACTAAGTGGATGCGGACAGTGACAGAAGTGCAACAACTCAGCTAGAATAGTTTGTCATATTGGGTAAGGCTGAAAGTATATTAATGAATCGAGCAGTCAGTCCTTGAGCAGTTCTTAGCATTGAAGGAAATACATAAATAGAGTAGGCAGGGTTGTGCAATAGGATCCCATCTTCAGAATGAAGCAGCTGATGCAGAAGACCCAGCAGTCCCACTGCATACTATGTTATTTTGTTTTGCTTTGTTTTATTTGGGGTGGGGGTATTGTCTGTAGCTTAAATGTGTGGAAATGAAGAAATATGCAGTTTATTTACATATTTTGTCAGCTGTCATGTTTAATGTATTTTTTACCTAGCTGCACTGGTGTTCTGTACATAGTGATACTATTGCTCTATTAGGGAGGAACACAAGATGCATTACACTTAACAGATAAGAACATCCAGAAGAGTCACTGCTTTTTTTAATACCCTTTGCTCTATTTCCCCTCTTGACACATGTTTTGAAGGCTCTACGACTGCTTACAGAAAGCATCAAGACTAAAGACAGGCTTCTGCAGATTTTTAAATTGTTAATGATTTGCTTATAATTGCACAGTGTCAGTATCTTGGACTGTAGAAAGTACTTATTAAAGTGATTGCTTGTTTATGGAGCATCAGGAGAAGCAGCAAGCTGTAATTTTGTTAGAACTCTTTAAGGAGGATTTTAGCTAAAAAGTCCTGTGAGAGAAAGTTTCCCCTTTTTTGTGTATGTCAGAGCAGCTGTGTCCTTATTCTGCTATTTTCCCTTCCCTTTTTAACAGCAAAAAAACCCTGTCAGGAGTGATAAAAACTTATTCTAGAATATTCAGTAAGTACATAATATAATATTTTCAGAGTAACGTGCTGTGATTTGTGCCATTCCAGTAATACTATGTAAGAACATGAATAAATCTAGTGTTCTGGGAGCAGACAGCATTAAGTACACTTAGTGTGAGAGCACTGGTGTTTTTAGAGATACTAATAGATCTGTCCAGGGGAAAAAAACCCAACCAAGTAGGTTTTCAGACAAAAGTAAATTATCAGTTTTCTGCTAGTACTTCATCATTTTAGTGATCAAATTGCTAGGTATCACATTAGTTAGATGTTTGCCAACATTTCAATTTTAAAACATAGGCATCTCCATTATAAGCATTCATAATTCATTTCACATGAAAGCTTGTCTGTATAACGTATCTAAGTCCAGAAGCAGTAAGTGCTTTGTTGCTTTCAAAATGCTTCTAATAGATTGTGTTTAAACAAATAATTTCTTTGTTCAGATTTCAGTTTTGATTTTCAAACTCAGTTTAGTAAGCAGTGAGGACGTCAAGCTAAGAAGATGATACTTTTCTTTGGGAGAAATATTTTTAAAAATTTTAAAAAGGGCTTGAACTTCTTTTTTCAACAATTTTTCTGACTGTATGCTTTCATATGACCCGTGCATCTGGTAAGACATATTTAAAACCTGTATGAACAACATTTAAGAGAACAGAATCAAACAATAAGGCTTTTAAAAAAGCAATCTTTTCCTGCCATCTCCAAAACAGCTGCAATAGTGGAACAATGCAAATACTTTCCTAATAAACTCACTGGAATTGTGGATAAAGGATAAATTTGATGAATTCTGAAGATTGCTGAAAAAAATATCTATCATATTACATCCATTCAGCAGAGACAACATGAGGGAAGTAACTTAAAATCACAAAACCAGGCAGTTGACTTATAAATTCACAGCATACAAAGCCACAATAATCCTGACCTGCCTGCTGTGTGCTGTGTCAAAGTAAGAGGATGTGTTGGTGAAAGCTGTAAATATTAAATAATGAAGCAATTGACATTATACATCTTTTGATTATTGGAAATATCATGTGGTAGAATTTTCTTTCATACTCTCTTCACTATTGCATCAAATCTTCAAAATACTGTTTATGAAGAAGGTTCCTAGGAGAAAAAAAGTAGATTACAAGTTTGGACTGAGATAATTTATAGTGCTTTGTTGTAGAGAAGCCTGCAGAGCTGTAATTATCCTCAAAAGAAACATAAAGCCTGGAAATTATTTAGAACTAGGATCGTATTTTTGAAGCTCAAATTTATTAGCATATGGAAATACATTACCATGACTTGCAAGACAGTTTTATGTCCAGCTACAGTGACGTCTTGAGGTGGAAAGTAAAACACCTGTTTTTTGTTGTTCAAACAACAGAGTCATTGAAATTCATTAATCTTAATTAAACCAGCATTGTAAAAGGAGATGTAAAATGCCTAAGTGCTAGAGGAAGTAGAACTGCAGTTTTACATTGTGCTTTGAGGTTTCTGGTTTGCTCTCCCTGTTCCTACAGCAGAATTAACGTTTCTGTGGCACGTGTTTATTTTGAATTAAACAGCTTCAAGGTGCAGAATGTCTCCTGAAAAGCCTCCATCTGGGTCTGTAGGCATCTCTGTTAATATTTTGATTACCTGTCAGTGAAATCAACAAAGATAATAGTCTCTATTAAAAATAAACTTGTTAAGTGGATTTTTTTTTTACTCATTGGAACAGTGAGACTACTTCACTTCTATGTCCTGTTTGTTTCTCTGTAAGCAATCCAGTTCAGCATCCTAAACAACTCAAATTGACTTAATCACAAAACCAAGTCAGGGATTGAGGAAGGGGGGTGGTGAAGACAGCATTTAAGCTCTGTGAAGAGCCTAAAGGAGTGAAGAGCTGAATGAAGGAAAATGGGTCCTTATTAGGAGGGTTTGGTACTGCTTAATTTTGCAAGTGTAAGGACTGACAGTATAATCTAAAGGCTAAGAAACAGGATGATGAGCTGAGAACACAAAACATCTTGCTTTAAAAAAACATGCCGGGAGCGGGAGGAAATCAGGTTGGGAAAAATTGTTCCTGTTATCAGTAACAGAGATCACATACATGCAATGTGGAATCCTGTAACCTAAGCAATTCCTAATGTCTCATTCACTGCAGTTCTTACAGTGTGACAGAGGCAGGGGCATAATTTCAACACGCCAGCTCAGGAGAAAGATGCCAGGAGTAATGCAAGGTGCACTTGAGTCACACTGAAACTGCAGAAGGGACTGGTGGTGCTTTTGCTTGGGTTCTCAAGCATTTTCACAGTTCTTGTCTAGAAGGAATAATCTCCCACAAGATGACAAAAAAGTTAATTTAGCTGAAGGCTTTGTTGCAGTACAGACTGTAAGCAGAGCCTTACATAAAAGCACACATAAAAAAATTTGCTGGGAACTATAACAGCCATAAAAGCCAGTCTGGCTGTAAGAGCTTGCAGGTATGCTACAAACTGCACAATAAATCAGCTTTACAGATAGTACATGTATTTCTTTAAATATCTGGGTAATATTAATTTTTGTTTAGTTTCCTTTCTCTTTTTTTTATTACTCCCAGGTAATATCTGCTACTGCTCCTGTTGGAAACATACTTCTGCAGCCATTTCTTTTTTGCAGCCTTTTATGTTGCACAGTCTCCGTTTTACAGTGATGGAAAGAAAGAAATTAGTATTTGAATTGCAGGAATACATTCTGGAAAGCAGTAACATGAAAATTCCATTTACTTAAAAGAAAAATAGTACAACTCCAAACAATTATTCATCAATAATGTATTTTCAGCTAATCAAAGACTGCATTCTTCTAGCTTTTTTGATTCTTTGCAGATGATGAATATTAGTTTATGTTGAGAATACTAACTGCAGCAAAATGAAATAATAATGTCTGTAGTGATAAATATAACACTACCTGATCTGCAACCATTGCAAGAAGGAGTTATTCATAGTTGGGGTCCATGTTGTAATAGAGCTTCAGTTCAAATAAACATCTCTTTTTTAAGTGCGTAGATAATTATATAAGTAAATTGATTCTAAGTAGAAAATTCAAAATTATTCTACCGAGCAGACATTTTCACTTGGGGTGGATCTTTGTCACCATACTACCTATTCTCCTTTTATAATAATTTGGTTTAGTAACTTGATTTCCCTGCCAGAACTGTGCCCTGTGGGCAAAGAGCTTCACAAAAGCTGTTTGGTTGAGGTCAGTTTGCTTAAATCGTGTAACTTCTGGGTTAACTTGAAGGGTTTGGAGCATAAGCCTTATGAGGAGGGGCTGAGGGAACTGAGGTTGTTGAGTGTGAAAAAGAGGAGACTGAGGGGAGACTTCATCTTTCTCTACAGCTACTGGAAAGGAGGTTGTAGCAAGAGGGGCATCCATCTCTTCTTCCTGCTAACTAGAGATGGGACAAGGGGAAATAGCTTCAGGTTGCACCAGGGGAGGTTTAGGTTGGATGTCAGGAAAAACCTCTTCACAGAAAGCCCTGGAATGGGCTGCCCAGAGAAGTGGTGGAGTCACCTGAATGTGTTTAAAATTGTATAGATATCGTGCTTAGGGACAGGCTTAGCATTGGGCTGGTAGAACTAGGCTAGCAGAATTAGTTCACAGGTTGGAGTGGATGATCTTACAGGTCTTTTCCATCCTGAACAATTCTAGGATTCTACAGACTAATACTTCGTAAGGATATAACTTCAAATTAAGTTTAGGCTTCACCAACTTAGTGTTTGCTTTCCTGTCTTCCAGAATAAAAGTTGGTGGGTGCTGAAGGACTTGCAGGCTTGGCACACTTAGGCTTATGGCTTCTGAAGTTTATTTGTACATTTCAAAGGTTATTTGGATTTCGTGTCAAGGTAGAACTAATTAGTTACCTAGCACACCATTAATAAAGGTATATACATAGGCATGGGTATTATCTAGCATTCAGAGACCCATGAACAAAGTGTGACAAGGCAGTTTGAGAGTCTGTAATATATCAAGTAACTACCTAATAAAAATAGCATTGGATAAGATGATTACATAATAAAAATAACTTTTAATAGGCGTATGCACTAGTTCCTAATAGGACCCATTTACAAAACCAAGACTATTTGCTTTACTAAAGGTGAATAATTAACTTGGAAATATATTTATATTTTGTGACATACTTGGAATCAATTAACATCAATTTTTTAGTTTCTTGACAGCACTTTGGTAGAATAATTTTAAAATTTCACATTTAAAATTCATCCTTTTTCAGCCTGAACCTAAACCTCTGAAAGACCAATTGGCATGGCAAAATCTAACCACCTCTGGTTTAGTTACTGTAGTTCTGAAGGTGCATGATTACTGTTATTTCTGTCAGGTATAATTATACTTTATTCCTTCTTTCATTCACTCTTTACTTTAAAAATGGCAATATAGGTAAATTTAATCATCAGTTTTTTATATTTGGTTACTTTTAAAATAATTTCTGACTCAACAGCTAAGTGAACAGTAGAGTTATCAGCTATTGCCAGAGTTGTTCACTTGGTGAGATGGGGATATCATGCTGAACAGTTTCATAAAATATCATTAAATTAAAAGTTTTTCATTTCTGAACTTGCTTTTTTCTGGCTTAATTTTTAGAATGCCTAAGTAGTCTGAAACCTGTTTCCCACAAAACTGTTGTATGTGTTTTCAACAATAAGATACCTTATTACAAAGTATAAATTGTTTAACAAAAAATGCAAACGTAACTCTAAAAGATTCTAGCAGTATTCTAATCATTTCTATCTTGTTATAAATTTTGCCTGTTTATGCATTAATACATTTTGTAGCTGTGTCTTTGAAGCCTGCTCAATTAATTCTAAAATTATAAATTCAAATATTTTCTTCTCAAGTAAGCACAAAAGGCATGTCTTAAAGAACATTATTTTTTTTAAAAGTACCTAGATATTCTTTTACTAGTTTCCCTGGTCTGGCAGAAAAGATTTTTTTATATGGACTTGGGATACTCAGCCAGAAATTAGCTTGACACCAACTTAGCCTCTGTAATTCTTTCATCTTCCACAGTGGGGTGTGTGGTTTGGATGCTTAAGGAAGACGTTTTACCACCTTTTGTCTTCCATATTTAATTCCTCTTTTCATAGATTAAATTATGCAGGATTTGCTTAAAATGCAGGAATCTTCAGTGTTTACTGCTGCTTTACAATGTAGGTATGCTTTTCAGTAGGTACTAGTGCAAAAAACGTAAAATCAGTGAGGAAGGAAAGGGATGGAGGAGTTTTCTGAGCCAATGATGGGTCTGGTGGTGGGCAGAAAACTTCCTTACTAAGTGCTTTCTACTAATATTAGTGGAGAACAATGGCACATTCTTGGCACAAAAAAACTACTTGGTAAGTAAAACTTGTACAATTATTCTGCTGATGCTTCCAGTTTAGAGATTTTTTTCATGCTTATAAAAACAACTTTACAGGTGTCTAAATGGGAAAAATAACACTCAATACTTTCTCTTTATGGCACTTTATTTTTTTAACCCTGGCTTTTTTGTTGAGCTCTCTGTACTGGTATTTGATTCATGTTATTTCTCTTGTACAGTGCAAGTTGAGTACTGTTGCTGGATCTTATGATTTCAACAGAATAAGCCAAAATCCTGCTGGATAATTGACTGTATGATAGCATTGTTTGTCTCCTCTGCATTACCCTTTAAAGAGTAATAGCTTAATTTATGTTCAGGCTTCTAACAAATGTGCTCCCCTGCATCTCCTCGATTGTTTTAATTCTGTTTTTCTCATAAGGGAAAGTTGTTTTCCTAGATTTAAAAATCAGTGATTGTACATTGCCAAGAAAACCAACTTAAAATTCTCTCCGTTGGCAACTTGTGTGTTTTCAGTTGGCTTAGGTCTTTTTCCAGACCCTGTTCTTGATAGGGAACCAAAGAGGAATTCAGTGTGGGAGGGGAAATCCACTGGACTTTGGGAATACCATATAGATTCAGAGGCCTGACATCATTCAGTGCAGTCACTGAGTTGGGGGGTTTGAATATGAGTTATGTCTGCATACAACTGACATGAAATTGTGTCAGTAACCACATCCTTTAAGTCAACATTAGCACTCATGGAAGCTGAAGTGATGGCTAAACACCATTAGGAGTAAAATTACTTGAAATTGCTCAAAGTATGAAAAGAAAGGAAAGAGAAGGAAAGGAGAGGGGAAG